>CM066034.1:66611179-66992783 GCA_033557465.1 Ichthyophis bannanicus
ACTGAGGAGAGGCAGTGGAGAAGGCGGGAAGGCAGTGCGCAGGCGCGAGGGATGCTCCCAAAAGCTTTCTGATTGGATGCTGGGGAGCATTCCCGTGCAGGCTCCGTCGGTACCGACGTACCCATATGTGAAGACTTATTCCTGCTGTTCCCAGAGATCACCTGTTACAGGTAAGTAACTGTGCTTTTTATTTTATGCTGTCTAGTTTTACAGCTTCTCCTCCTTTAAAAAAAGGTTAGTTTGTTCACTCATACTCCAAGTATGTACAGTGCCTTGTGAAAGTATTCATCCCCTCGGTGTTTGTCCTGTTTTGTTGCATTACAACCTGGAATTAAAATGGAGATTGAGGTTAGCACTATGTGATTTCTTTATCGTCCCTCCAGTCCAGTCCCGCACCTCTGGGTAGTGTACCTCTTCCAGCAGCTTGGAGGCTGAGCCTGTCATCTTTTTGATGACACTAGTATACATATGCAGTTGGCACTGCCTACCAGCCCCCAGTATGCTCGGCCTCCAAGCAGCTGGAGGAGGTAGTGAGCCAGGGTGCTGGACCCACAGAAAGTACAACTAAGGAGATAGGTTTAGTTAGTTTGCTTTTATTTCCCCTGTTAAGGTGCAGGTTTCTTTATTTTTAAAGGCAGAAGTGAAAAAAAAAGAACTAGAAGGAACAGACACAGCAGGGCTGAGGGGAGAATATTCCTTCTTCCCCCTCTCCCCCCAGGATTTCGGGGAGAGGGTTCTGTGGGGGCCTTCCTCAGGCCGACACTTCTGGCTGCTCCTGAACCTGTTATCGGGTGAGGAGCCGCTGCAGGGGCTGCAGTTGCTTGACAAGAGTGAAAGCTGGTAGCCCCAAGTCACCCCTCCTCAGCGCCGAAGCCAGGAAAGAAGACTGAGCACGAGGGGTAGAAAAGCCATGCGACAAAGAGGCTCCAAGGTAAGAGTGGCGGGGGTGGGGAGAAGACAGCAGCAACTCTAGCAACTGCCAGAACATGAGGAGACAGAGCGGCCTGCAGCCACATGTTTGGGAGCCTGCAGCAGTGTGGGAAACTCCCCCTGCTGCATTTAGGTGTGATTTCTTATTCATGTGTTTAACCCCCTGCTGTGTTTTTGGTGCCTGGGAGAGGCAGCCACCGGAGAATAAAGCAGGACAGAGCAGCCTCTTCCTAGGGACCCATTTGCAGTTTCTTTTTCATTTCAGTTTCAGTTAATTAGATTTTATTTTATTTTACTTCAAGCACTCTAGTGCTCTGTGCCTGAGCTTGTGGAGATGCACTGTGCTGGGGATCCTGTTACATATCCGGGTACAGATTGAGGGAGTTCCTGGAGAGTGCCCCCAGCCCTTCCCACCATGCTGGCCAGACTGCAGTGCCTGGTATAGGATGGTATCAAGAGGTATTAACCCCACTTAATCCTTAAGCAATCTCCAGGAACAAGCAGGAATGTAGTCTTCACATATGGGTATCGTCGGTACTGATGGATCCTGCGCGGGAACTCTCCCCAGCGTCCAATTAGAAAGCTTCGTCTTCCTCCCATGGATCTCAGGTAACTAAACATAAGTCTGGCCGGTCCTCAAAGGGTAGATCTCCTTCCAAGCATCGAGATGCCTCTGGTGTTGCCCTTGAGGGTCTTGCACCGGCTAAATTGCCCCGGCGGGAGGCTTCGGCTTCCAAAGCATTATCAGGGCTCCAGGATGTTCTTGAGGCCTCAACCTCGGCAGAACTACTGGTGCCATGCTCTGGGGTACCGGCTGCTTTCTCCGGTACCGATACCCAGGCATCGGCAGCGTCGATAGACCAGAGGTTCCTGGCTATTGAATGCAGTCTGGCGGCTCTCCTTGCGGCATCGGCACCCTCGGAACCACGTCAGACAGTTCAACCTGCACCGACTCCGGCACCGGTACCAATAGCATCGACATCGGTGTCTGCATTGCTGGCACCCAGTCATGCTATGCCTTCCGGTACGATACACCGGTACCGATTCCCCCCGGCACCGACTTCGGTTGGTACGGGTATCATGCTCTACAAGAGCATCCGGACAGAAGGTACTTTGAATCCTTGGAGGAGTCTGACAGCTCGGTTGGTACCGGAGTACTTCTCCCAGAGGAGCCCTCTTCTCCTAAATGTAGGATGTCTTCTCCAGAGGATATCTCCTTTCAGGATTTTATCAGGGAGGTGGCTCGAGGTCTTTCCATTACTGTGGCTCCTGAAACAGAGTCCAGGGCAAAGGAGTTGGAGATTCTACAATATCCCAAAGCTCCTAAAGAGGCAGCTACTCTGCCTATCCATGAGATCTTACATGATCTCATGTTAAGAATGTGGGCGATACCTCTTACCACCTCTCCTCACTCTCGTAGACTGGATACCATGTATCGAGTGCCTCCCTGTCGTGGCTTCCAAAAGACTCAGCCTCCTCACCACTCCATTGTAGTGGAATCAGCTATGAGAAGGATCAGAAGTGCAAAGAGGCATGCCTCTAATCCTCCAGGACGTGAGTGTCGAACTTTGGATGCCTTTGGACGTCGTACTTTCCAGGCTTCCATGCTTTCTGCCAGGAACGGTTCCTATATTTTATATATGGGAATGTTCCTTAAGGAAGTCACAGGAGATTTGGAGATTGAGCCCTCTCCTTCCTGATAAGAGGCAGGATTTTCTCACACTGGTTAAACATGCCCAGGATGTTTCTAAGTTTGTCAATCGTGCAGCTTTTGACTGTTTTGAGTGCATAAGCAGAACCTCTGCCATTGCCATAGGTGCACATAGGATTGCCTGGCTCCAGACTTCTGATTTGGAGCTCTGGGTGCAGGACAAACTGGGCAATGTCCCTTGTACAGGTGAGAATCTATTCGGCAAAAACTGGCAAGAGAAAACCAATGAGCTGGATGCTGACAACTCCACTTTGGATAGCCAAAGCCACAGCTGATCCTGCAAGGAAGAAATCTTTCAAGAAACCATTCTTCTCCAAAAAGAAGAGGTTTTATCCCTCTTATTCCCAGCAGGGACGTTCTGCAGGTCAGCCTGCCCAAAAGGGTCAACAACCACCTAAACAAAGGAAAGCAAAGGCTGCTAAGCCTCAACCGTCTCAGCAGTCTCAGCCTCCACAAGGCCTTTGACTTCCATCTAGAGAACTTAGCCTTCCTGGCCCTCAATGGACCAGAGCCTTCCACTATTCCAGGAAGGTTGTGTCACTTTACCCCCAGATGGGGGAAGATAACAGGAGAAGATTGGAGACTCTCCATTATAAAAGAGGGCTGCAAGCTTCACTTTCTTGGCATGCCCCCTCCCACAATGGTAAGACAGGTCAATTCTCAGACCTCTCTCAACAACCTGTTAGATCAAGAGGTCACTATACTTCTTGCCCAAGGGGCAATAGAAGAGGTACCCATTCCTCAACAGGGTACAGGGTTTTACTCCACATATTTCCTTATCCCAAAGAAAACAGGGGGGACACAGACCTATTTTAGACCTCAGAGAATTGAACAAATTCCTGTTGAAAAAGAAATTCAAGATGATTTCTCTGGGGACTCTGCTGTCATACCTTCAGTCAGGATTGGCTTTGTTCTCTAGATCTCAAGGATGCGTACACTCATGTTCTCATCCATCCAACTCACAGAAGATTCCTTTGGTTCCTTTTTCAGGGAAAGCATTACCAATACAGGGTGCTTCCTTTTGACCTGGCCTCAGCACCAAGGGTGTTTACGAAATGCATGGCTGTGGTAGCAGCATTTCTTCGCACTCTAGGAATATGCGTCTTCCCCTATTTAGACGACTGGCTCATTTGAGCCCCATCAGAGTCAGAGGCCAGGATTTCTCTATCTTGCACAATGCGTATCCTTCAGTGTTTGGGTCTGGTCATAAACATCCCAAAATCCAGCCTAACTCCCACTCAGTCTCTAGAGTTCATAGGAGCTTTGCTGGATACCAGAAAAGCAAGGGCCTATCTTCCAGCCCCGCTGCCTTCGCATTGTGCACTTAGCCTCCCAGGCAGTGTTGAAAACTCATCTCACTGCTCGGGAAATGTTAGTTACTAGGCCACATGGCATCTACTGTGCGTGTGGTCCCCTATGCTCGCCTCCATATGAGAGCAGCCCAATGGACTCTATCCACTCAATGGACTCAGGCATCAGGCTGCCTATCAGACAAAATAACAAACACAAGTTGCCTTATTTTGTCTCTCCAATGGTGGCAATCAACCCAAAAGCTGTTGGTAGGGTGCCCTTTCCAGCAGCCCTACCCCAGGTCACTCTAACAACAGATGCCTCACAGCTGGGTTGGGGAGCTCACCTGCAAGATCTCTCTACCCAAGGCACCTGGACTCCACAGGAGACCCACTTACATATCAATCTCCTAGAACTCAGAGCAATCTTCTTTGCTCTTCGAGTGTTCCATACCCAGCTAAGCTACAAGACGGTCCTAATTCAGACGGACAATCGAGTAGCTATGTTCTATCTGAACAAGCAGGGAGGAACAGGCTCTCTTTCGCTTTGCAACGAAGTTTTGCGACTTTGGGCCCTCGCCAGAGCATCAGATTCATCTCCTTGCGGTGTATCTACCAGGCATTCAAAACTCTTGGGCAGACAGACTCAGTCGAGTTCTGTTCCCGCACGAATGATCTCTCCATACAGACCAGGTAGCAAAACTTTTTCAAATTTGGGGAACCCTGGACATAGACCTCTTGGCAAGTCCACTGAATGCCAAACTTCCCCGGTTCTGTTCCAGAATTCTGGCTCAGTGTTCTCAGGCCAGGGATGCTTTCCTCCTCCATTGGGGTCAGGACTTCCTATATGCCTTTCCACCCATTCCCCTAATTCTCACAACCCTATTCAAGCTTCAGAGAGACAGAGGCCACATGATTCTCATAGCTCCACATTGGCCACGTCAAGTGTGGTACCCTCTGCTCCTACGTCTCTCTCAAGCTCCATCCCTGGATCTCGGATCTGCTCCAGATCTCCTGTCTCAGGAGGATGGGATGTTGTGGCATCCAAATCCCCACGCTCTGCATCTCAGGGCCTGGTTGCTGAGAGCTTAGACCTACATGGTCTTAACCTTTCTCAACAAGTAAGGGATGTCCTTTATGCTTCCAGGAAACCTTCCACAAGACGCTCTTATGCTTTCAAGTCGAAAAGGTTTTCCATATGGTGTTCGCAGAAGGGTCTTGAACCCTTGCGATACCTTTGGAATCATTACTGGAGTATCTCCTTCATTTATCTAATGCAGGACTTAAAACTAACTCAGTAAGAGTCCATTTAAGTGCTATTTCAGCTTCTTTAAAGCCTTTAAATGGGCAGCCTATTTCCTCTCATAGTGAGATTTATGAGGGGCCTTCTGCTTACTAAGCCTCCCATTAGGCCACCACCAGTGGCATGGGACCTGAATCTGGTTCTTGGCCAGCTCATGAAGCCGCCTTTTGAACCTTTAGCTACTACCTCCTTGAAATTCCTTTCCTAGAAAGTTATCTTTCTCATTGCAATCACATCAGCACGTCGCATCAGTGAATTGCAAGCATTGGTTGCTCATCCTCCTTATACGAGGTTCCATCATGATAAGGTAGTCCTTAGGACTCATCCACACTTTATGCCAAAGGTGGTCTCACCTTTTCATTTAAACCAAGCAGTTTACCTGCCTGTATTTTTTCCATGGCCTCATGCTTCAGATGCGGAAAGGAATCTTCATACTTTGGACTGCAAAAGAGCACTTGCCTTTAACTTGCAAAGAACACAGCAACATAGAAAGTCCTCTCAACTCTTTGTTGCTTTTGATCCTTCTCATTTGGGACTTCCAGTCTCCAAGAGAACATTGTCCTATTGGATTGCACAATGTATTTCCTTTGCCTATCAGAGGAAGAACCTTTCTCTGGAAGGCCATGTCACAGCTCACAATGTGAGGGCCATGGCAGCCTCAATGGCTCATCTACACTCTGTGTCTATTGACGACATCTGTCGAGCAGCGACTTCGGCCTCGGTTCATACCTTCACAGCTCATTACTGCTTGGACAAGGACTCCCGCTTGGATGCCTTGTTTGGACAGGCTGTTCTACAACACCTGTTGCATACTTAATCAACTCCTACCCACCATTCCTGGTAGAATGCCAGAGATCCATGGGGGGAAGTGGAGCCCTTTCACAAGAGCATACAACTTCTGGGGTGTCTCCCTGGCATCAGTAGCTAGGGAGTCCCCATATGTGAAGACTACATTCCTGCTTGTTCCTGGAGATAGCATAGTTACTCACCTGTAACAGGTGATCTCCGGGAACAGCAGGAATTTAGTCTTCACAACCCATCCACCTCCCCTAGGAGTTGTATCTCTCTTTTCTTTCCTTTCCCTCTCTCTCTCTCTTTGTCTCAGCTTTAAAACGCAACTGGAGAGAGGCAGTTGGGAAAGGCGGGAAGGCAGCACGCAGGCGTTGTGGGATGCTCCCAAAAGCTTTCTACTTGGACGCTGGGGAGCGTTCCCGCACAGGCTCTGTTGGTACCGACAATACCCATTTGTGAAGACTAAATTCCTGCTGTTCCTGGAGATCACCTGTTACAGGTGAGTAACTATGCTTTCCTTGTGTTATACAGCTCAAAACCTATTCAGTGCACAATGACTTGATGCAGACATGTGGGAAAGGCCTAATCAGATAGGCCATGTTTGTTGCTGGGCAAATTTGAGTGCTATGTGCCTGGTCAGGTGATCTAAAAGGTTGATACATTGTTTCTTTCTCCTGAGAAGGGTTTGATAGAAAGTCAGAGACAGGAATAAAGATGTGTGCTAAAAAAATACTGCATAGAGGTTTGTAGCAGCTATAGCTCTGGAAAACAAGAAGTATCTGCATACAAGAAATGTATGTAATTAGAAAGATAGTGGATAGTTAGCAAATGAAATCCTTCCATCTGTCTGTGGTCCGTGAGTAACCTGACATGATCATCTTTTGTCTCTTAGCCCAGATTATGTACCTATTAAATCTGTAATATTGCTTGTAAGGGAAGCTGTACTCCCTTATAGCCATTAGTAGTATTAGAATAAAAACGTAAACTTTATTCAGAGAATGTGTCAGTTTTATTGTATCAGGGCAAGGTCCATTTCATATCTTTAAGATACAACACTGCAGTGCAGTCCCCGATGTGGTGTGATCTCGGAGGCAAGTGTCTTCCTAAACTGCACGCAAGAGGAGGTCATGGGAGCAGGACCTGCAGGATGAGATGAGGCAAGAGACCCTGTGGACGGGGGGTGCCATGTTGCCTTCAACGGATCCGGCCCCCGGTCCCTGCACAATGCCCAGACCATCCACCCCTCAAGCCCAGGGAGCGATAAGGCTCCCGGGGGAGTTCTCACTGTAGTTGGTCTTACTTTTGCATAAGCCGTTTTGTCTACTAAGTGTCTCCTCGGCCCCGGAACACAGGGCTAAGAGGATGTCAGATGCAAAAGAGCACGCGTCAGGAGCAGTGGCATCTAAGTGGGTTAGAGGCTTAGAGGAGTGGCAGCAATCGTCGCTGTCAGGGGGCGCTGAATGGGGAAGACCTTGACACGGAGTTAGGTCTGCAGGAGGAGTTGGAAGAAGGGG
The DNA here is from genome assembly GCA_033557465.1 of Ichthyophis bannanicus. Taxonomy (NCBI): domain Eukaryota; kingdom Metazoa; phylum Chordata; class Amphibia; order Gymnophiona; family Ichthyophiidae; genus Ichthyophis; species Ichthyophis bannanicus. The sequence continues at coordinate 66,618,719 of CM066034.1, forward strand.
AGAGCCAAGAACAGGAGGTTAAGGGCCGAATTGTTCAGGTTTTCTGCCGGGAGGAGCTACCAGCGCTCATCTTTATGCTTATGTTTATGCAATTTCTCGATATACCGCCCAGGCCGAAGGCCATCAGGGTGGTTTACAATCACTACAAGCGGGTACTGATACAATTCCTCATTGCCAAAGGACTCACATTCTGTGTGTACCTTGGCGACCCTCAAGGCCCTGAATATGCTGCTAACCTCCCAGCAGAGGAAGAAGCACTGTAGGATCTGCTGTTCCAGGCGGTACAGAAATCACAGAAATTCTTACCAGTACATGGAGTACTAGGACAGATGTTCCAGGATATGTGGGATCTGCCAGAGGTTGGCCTTAAAGGGGTGCAATCCATGATGCCCCTATACCAACTGCCGGAGCAAGAATGAGCTGTGGGTGCAGCGGTGTTGGCAGCAGTAAAAAAGACCTTGACTTGTCTCCTGCAGCTGAGCGCTGTGGAACTGATTTCGCGAGACCGGTATGTCTGCGGTCGATGCTTCATGTATTTCGTTTTGTCCAAAAGGAAGGTTGCTTTTGCCCAATTCTCAACTTTGAGGGCATGAACTACAGTCTCCAGATACCGCATTTTCACAGTAGTAATGGCGGTAGGAAACAGATTTTTGGTGACTCTCAATCTCACAGAGGCGTATCTGCATGTTTCCTTCCATCCAGAACATCAGCAGTTTCTCCACTTTACGGTGCCATTTCCAGTTTCGAGCGCTGCCCTTCGGTCTGGCGACCACCCCCGTACCTTCACCAAGGTCATGGTGGTGATGGCGGCAGCTCTCCACAAGAAAGAGGTTCTCATCCACCTGTACCTAGACGATTGGCTGATCCAGACAAAGTCCAGGGACAATAGCGAAAAGAGCAACAGCGCGGGTGGGAGAGTTCCTTCAAAGTCTCAGTTGAGGTCAATCTGGCCAAGAGCCAGTTACGGCCGGCCCAGGAGCTAGAGTATTTGAAAGCATGCTTTGATACCTGTGTGGGCAGGAATTTCCTGCCGGTTTGCCGGGCGCAGGAGCTACGACAGTTGATACCAGCAGGTCCTGAAGAGGGCAAGACCATCAACGTGGCAGTATCTGCAGGTTCTGGGGACCATGGCAGCCACCCTCGAGCTAGTCCCATGGGCAAGGGCGCATATGCAATTGCTGTAGAGGGCTCTGCTCCGTCAATGGTCCCATCAGAGTTAACCCCTGTCCCAAGTACTCCCCTGCCCTTGGAGTGCCAGGAGAGCCCTCAGTTGGTTGCATGTAGGAGTCCCTGGTGTGGGTTCCTCGGATGATCAGCCTGTCAGGTTGGAAAGCCCATTGCAAAGGATGATTTGTTCAGGAACGAGAGTCTGCAGGAGGCTCTGTGGGTTGATCAACAGGCTCGAGATGTGAGCGGTGACCTTGGTGCTAGAAAGTTTTGAGCCATGGTTGCAGGGGAAGGTGGTGCAAGTCCTCTCAGACAATGTGACCACAATGGCTTACATCAACCGGCAAGGAGGCATGGGCAGTGCAGCGTTGGAGGAGGTGGCCAAAGGTCTGTTCGGATGGACAGCGATTTCATCTCCAAGCATTATACCACCTTGATATCATAAAAGGCGGTATATAAGAAATATTAAATAAATTTTATTTATTTATTTAATTTATCAGCGGTGCACGTAGCAGGAGTTGACAGCATGATGGCAGACTACCTCAGCCGAGTGCGCATGGACAACAGAGTGGCAGCTCAATCAGGAGGTGTTCGAGCAGGTGGTCCACCAATGGGGCACACTTGTCATGGACCTAATGGTAATGTTCGAGTCAGCCAAGGTCTGACGGTTTTCCAGTAGAAGACAAGGGCCTGGATGCTCTAATTCAGCAGTGTCTCGAAGAGGGTCTTCTCTGTTTTTCCCCGTGGACGCTCATAGGCCGGTTAGTGCAGTGGCTAGAGGCGCACCGGGGATTTGTGATTCTGGTGGCACCAGACTGGCCGAGGTGCCTGTGGTATGCTGACCTGATTCGGATACTGGCGGATTGACTGTGGTGGCTTCCTGTTCGGAAGGGCCTCTTGATGCAGGAGCCGCTTCGCCTCCCCCAGGTGGATCAATTCTCGCTTATGGCATGGCTCATGAAAAGGCAAGGTTGAAGAAGAAAGGATAATCAGGCTCGGGGATAGCAACCTTGCTACAGGCCCAGGGGTGGTCTACGAACCTGTCGTGCATCTGTGTAGGACGAATCTTTGAATCATGGTGCGGAGAGAGGCAGCCACGCCCTTCCACTGCCTCCGTCCTGGACATCTTGGCGTTCTTGCAATCCGGTTTTGATAAGGGTCTAGCTGCCAGTTCCTTGAGGATGCAACTGGTGGCAGTTTTCCGGTTATCACAGGAAAGTCCACGGGGTGCCGTTGGGTACTCACCCAGACGTGCTGAGCTTTCTAAGGGTAGTGACCCACCACCGTCTGCCAAAGAGGGCAGTGGTACCACCTTGGAATCTCAATGTAGTGCTATCTGGGGAACCCGTTGAGCCATTGAGTCGAGCTTTCCTGCAGGATTTCGGAGCTTCGGACCCTGTCAAGCCAGAAGCCATTCTTTCTTTCTTCAAGGAGAAAGTGGTCCAGCACCCAGTACCTTCATTTTTGCCAAGGTGGTGTCAGCATTTCATGTAGATCAGGCCGTTTACCAGCTCTGGCGAGCGCGGATGTGGGCAAGAGCGGGTATGGGCTGTGCCACTCCACAGCTGTGTGCCACCTGGATGGTAAGAGTCCCACGAAGGTATGTGAAAAGGGCACTGTCCTTTCAAAGATCGGACCGTCTGTTGACTTTGTTTGGCAGGTCGCGCAAAAGTGAGGCAGCAGCTAAGCCTCCATTTCCAGATGGATCAGTGAGGCAATCACGTTGGCATACATCTTGAAGGGTAGAACAGTGCCGGTGGGGTTGCAGACGCATTCCATGAGGGCTCGTGCAGCCTCATGGGCAGAGTATACTTTAGTTCCGCCGGTGGAGATCTGTAGGGTGGCATACTTCTCTGAACATTTTCGCCTGGATGTCCAGGCGGCAGGGAATGCTCGTCTCAGATCGGCAGTGCTTCAAGCCGGTTGTGCGTGTCCCTCCCATTAGTTTAACTGCTCTGATACATCCCAGAGGTGCGGGACTGGACTGGAGGGACGATAATGAAAGAGAAATTAGACTTACCTGCTAATTGTTGTTCCTTGAGGAACTCCAGTCCAGTCCCGGAACCCTCCCTGAGTGCTTCTTGTGATGATCTGTGCACACCCTGGTCCTGAAGCTGGTTCCCTTGGTGGAGGAAGTGGCCAGGATGAGCCGGGGAGGGGTGGACCAGAAGAGCTGTCGGTTGCTCACTTCCTTCTGGTTGGAGTTGCTCAGGCGCTCAGCGGGTAGGCCTCTTCATCCTGGCGTGGGGGACGGGGTATCCTTCCCAGGGGATGGAGGGGTACTAGTTTATTTAGCCGTAGAAGCGTTTGTTACATGTTTAACTACTTATTTGTTGCTCCTCTGAGTTTGCTTTGTCAATGGGTACTGGGGCTGGTGGGCGGTGCCAGCTGCATATGTACACTAGTGTCATCAAAAAGATGACAGGCTCAGCCTCCAAGCTGCTGGAAGAGGTACACTATCCTGAGGTGCGGGACTGGACTGGAGTTCCTCAAGGAAGAACAATTAGCAGGTAAGTCTAATTTCTCTTTACACAACATGCCTACCACTTTGAAGGTGCAAAATATACTTTATTGTGACATAAGCAATAATTAAGACAAAATAAAAACAGAAATCAGGAATGTGCATAGGTATTCCCCCCCCCCCCCCCCTCAAAGTCTATAGAGCCACCTTTTGCTGCAATTACAACTGCAAGTCTCTTGGGGTATGTCTCTATTAGCTTAGTACATCTAGCCACTGGGCTTTTCACCCATTCCTCAAGACAAAACTGCTCCATCTCCAAGTTATTTATTTCTTTCACATTCTTATGTACCACCTTATCTTTCAATCAAGGTAGTTTACAATCAACAGAACAAATTGCATTGAACACATTTAACTATGCAAGTTCGATGGGTTGTGTTGTGTTGATGTACAGCAATCTTCGTCATGTCACATATTTGCAATTGGATAGAGGTCTGGGCTTTGACTAGGCCATTCCAAGACATTTAAATGTTTCACTTTAACCCACTCCAGTGTAGCTTTAGCAGTATATTTAGGGTCATTGTCCTGCTGGAAGGTGAACCTAGAAACATGACAGCAGAAAAAGACCACATGGTCTATCTAGTCTGCCCTTCCATATCAACTACAATAGTCCTCTTTTTACCTTTAGAGATCCTCTGTGTTTGCCCCATACTTTTTGAATTCAGATACTGTCCTGGTGTCCACCACCTCCACTGGGAGACTATTCCACGCATCTACCACTCTTTCCATAAAGAAATATTTCCACATATTACTCCTGAGTCTATCCCCTTTTGCTCTCATCCTGTGTCCTCTCATTACAGAGTTTGCCTTCAATTGAAAGAGACCCTCCTGTGCATTTATGCCACAGAGGAATTTAAATATCTCTTATCGCCCCATCCCACCTTTCCTCTAAAATATATATATTAAGATCTTTGTCCTCATATGCTTCATAACAAAGACCACTAACCATTTTAGTAGCCACCCTCTGCACAGACTCCATCCTGCCTATATCCTTCTGAAGGTGTGGTCTCCAGAACTGTACACAGTACTCCAAATGAGGTCACACCAGAGACTTATACAGAGGCATTATCTCCTTATCTCCAGGAACAAGCAGGAATGAGTCTTCACATATGGGTACGTCGGTACCGATGGAGCCTGCGCGGGAACGCTCCCCAGCTTCCCAAAAAGGAAAGCTTTTGGGAGCATCCCACAGCGCCTGCGCGCTGCCTTCCCGCCTTTCCTAACCGCCTCTCCCCAGTTCTTCTTTTCCGCGGAGCCAGCAGTTCGTGTTCCTGTCACCGCTGAAGAAGTTCTTTGTTTTATTTTATTTCTTTGGTCGCGCGTCTGCCTTCCCCGACGTCGTACCGATACCGCCGGTCTTTCTTTCTTTTTCTTATTAAAAAAAACCAACATATTTTTCCCTCACTTAGTGTGTTTTTCCTCTTTTGGGCCTTAGGCCTCACGAGAAATTTTCCTCATGGAAAACCAGCCTCCGGGTTTAAAAAATGCACTAAGTGCAGCGGTATTATTTCTGTTACTGACACCCATGAATGATGTCTTAAATGTTTGGGTCCTGACCACTCCATTTTGGATTGTTCGTCCTGCTCCTTGATGTCCAAACGAGGTTTACAGAACCGAGCAGCCAAGCTCCATGTGCTGTTTCCCTCTGATGCATCTTCAGTAGCATCGATGGCACGGCCTCGACCGATCACCTGTTAGAATGCTCTGGGGTACCGGCACAACCTTCCGGTACTGAGTTCCAGGCATTCATGGCATCGATGGATCAGAATGTTCTATCCATGCAGCAGGCTATCACAGCCTTCATTCAAGCTGCGATGCCGCTGATACCACAACAAACTCCGTTGTCGGTATCGGCCCAGGTGCCGGCACCAATGCCGGTACCGGTACCGACTGCATCGACATCGGCCATGGTGTCGTCTGCAGCGGTTCCCTGTCTAGGGATGCCTATCAGTACCGAACCGGTACCGATAACGCCCGATGTCGGTACGCGTATCGAGTTTTGAAAGAGCACCCTGACAGTCGATACTTTAATTCCTCCGAAGATTCTGATGCATCGGAGGCATCTGCTGAAGTATCCATAGCCCTTCCTGAGGAGCCTTCTCCAAAAAGAAGAATGTCTCCTCCAGAAGACTTGTCCTTTCAAGACTTCATAAGAGAAGTGGCTAAAGGGCTTTCTATTTCAATAACCTCTGAATCAGAGCCTAGAGCTAAAAAATTGGATATTTTAGGTTATGCTAAGGCTCCTAAGGAGGCAGTCACCTTGCCAATTCATGAGATTCTTTATGATCACATGATTGACTTATGGGAGACTCCTCTCACTATCTCTCCTCATTCTCGTAGGTTGGACACTATGTACCGTGTCCCTCCTTGTCCTGGTTTTCATAAAACACAGCTTCCTCACCATTCTATTGTGGTGGAGTCAGCTATGAAAAAGATAGAGTGCAAAAAGACACTCCTCTGCTCCTCCAGGAAGAGAATGCAGGACCTTGGATGCTTTTGGTAGGAAAATCTTCCAAGCCAGTATGCTCATTGCCAGAATCAACTCCTATAGTCTTTATATGGGTATGTTTCTGAAAGAAGTTGCAGATAAGCTGCACTCTTTCCTCCCTTTTCTTCCAGAGGATAAAAGGGAAGAATTTCTTATTTGGCTTAAGCATACTCAAGATATTTCAAAGTTTTCCAACCGTGCAGCTTTTGACTCCTTTGAGGGTGCCAGCAGAGCTTCGGCCATTGCCATAGCTGCACGCAGAATTGCTTGGCTCCAAGCTTCTGATCTAGAATCTTGGGTCCAGGATGGCTTGGGAAATCTTCCCTGTACAGGAGAAAACCTGTTTGGCAAAGATTGGCAAATAAAAGCCACTCAAATGGATGCAGAAAATTCTGCTTTGGATAGACTTTCAAAGTCAACCTCCATTCCTGCCAAGAAAAAACCTTTCAAGAAGTCTTTTTTCAAGAAGGGCAGATTCCATCCTGCTTCTGGCCAACAATCATCTACAGGTCATTTTGCTGCTAAGCGTCAGCAACCTAAACAGGCCAGGCCTAAGCCTACAGGGGCTGCTGCAACTCAGCAGACCCAGCCTCCTCAGGGTTTTTGACTGGATGCTAGAGAACTTAGCCTTTCTGGCTCTGAAACAGCCAGAGCCTCTCACCATTCCAGGAAGGTTAGCTCATTTTGCTCCCAGATGGGAGCAAATTACAGTAGAGCAGTGGACCCTCTCCATCATAAGGGAGGGCTACAAACTTCATTTCTCAAACCTTCCTCCTCACACCATGGTGAGACATTTCAATTCTCCAACATCTCTCCTCGACCTTCTAGGTCAGGAGGTGGCTGCCCTTCTTGCCCAAGGGGCAATAGAAGAAGTACCTCTTCTTCAACAAGGGTCAGGGTTTTACTCCCCCTACTTTCTGATCCCAAAGAAAACAGGGGGCTACAGACCCATATTAGATCTCAGAGAATTGAACAAATTTCTATGCAAGGAGAAATTCAAGATGCTTTCTCTGGGTACTCTCCTTCCATACCTTCAGAGTCAGGATTGGCTTTGTTCTCTAGATCTCAAGGATGCGTACACACATGTCCTCATCCATCCATCTCACAGAAGGTTCCTCTGTTTTCTTTTCCAAGGAAAGCATTACCAATACAGGTTGCTTCCTTTCGGTCTGGCCTCTGCTCCAAGAGTGTTCACCAAATGCATGGCAGTAGTAGCTGCATTTCTACGCACTCTGGGAATATTTGTATTCCCATACCTGGACGACTGGCTCATCCGAGCTCCATCTCAGTCAGAGGCCCAGACTTCCCTGGACTGCACAAGGCGCATTCTGCAGTATCTGGGACTTGTGGTAAACCTCCCAAAGTCCCAGCTCACCCCTACTCAGTCCCTAGAGTTCATAGGGGCCTGGCTAGATACTACCACTGCAAGGGCCTATCTTCCTCAGGCCCGTTGCCTACGCCTAGTGCAGTTAGCCTCCCAGATTCAGTCAAAGAGCCGTTTAACTGCTCGGGAGATGCTACAACTGCTAGGCCACATGGCATCCACAGTGCATGTGGTACCCTATGCTCGCCTTCACATGAGAGCAGCTCAATGGACTTTGTCCACCCAGTGGACTCAAGCATCAGGGGCTCTGTCAGACAAAATAGCAACCTCCAGGCGCCTCTTTTGGTCTCTCCAGTGGTGGAGGTCTACCCAAAATCTGTTGCTGGGGTCCCCCTTCCAACAGTTGTTGCCCCAGGCAACCCTCACAACAGATGCCTCCCAAACAGGTTGGGGAGCTCATCTGCAAGAACTCTCCACTCAGGGCACTTGGTCTCCACAGGAGACCTCTCTACATATCAACCACTTGGAGCTCCGAGCAGTTTTTCTAGCTCTCAAGGTCTTCCATACCCTGCTCAGCTACAAGACAGTCCTCATTCATACTCACAATCAGGTAGCCATGTTTTACATAAACAAGCAAGGAGGAACTGGCTCTCTGTCGCTTTGCAACAAAGCTTTAAGATTGTGGGCCTTCGCCAGAGAGCATCAAATCCATCTCCTGGCCGTATACCTTCCAGGAATCCAAAACTCTTGGGCAGACAGACTCAGTCGAGTTCTGCTTCCACACGAATGGTCCCTGCACATGGACCAAGTACTCAGAATCTTTCAAGAGTGGGGAACCCCCCGGACATAGACCTCTTTGCAAGTCCCTGGAATGCCAAACTTCCCCGGTTCTGTTCCAGAATTCCGTGTCAGGGAGTTCAGGCCAAGGATGCCTTCCTCCTTCACTGGGGTCAAGACTTCCTGTATGCATTTCCACCCATTCCCTTAATTCCCAAGACTCTACTCAAGCTCCAGAGGGATCAAGGATCTATGATCCTCATAGCTCCACGCTGGCCACGCCAAGTGTGGTACCCTCTACTTCTGCATCTCTCTCAAGCTCCCTCCCTAGACTTGGGAGCTGCTCCAGACCTTCTGTCCCAGGAGGAGGGGACTTTGTGGCACCCAAACCCCAAGTCCCTTCACCTCAGAGCTTGGTTGCTGAAGGCCTAGACCTTCAAGGTTGGAATCTTTCTCAGCAGGTGAAGGATATCCTCCATGCTTCCAGAAAACCTTCTACTAGACATTCCTATGCTTTTAAATGGAAAAGGTTTTCCATTTGGTGTACTAAGAAGGGTCTTGACCCTCTAGCACTACCATTGAATTCTCTATTGGAATATCTCCTGCATCTCTCCAATGCAGACCTTAAGACTAATTCAGTAAGGGTCCATTTGAGTGCTATTGCAGCATCCCTTAAGCCTATCAATGGACAGCCTATTTCCTCTCATCCTCTTATTGCAAGATTCATGAGAGGCCTAACTTTAACTAAACCTCCCATTAGGCCTCTTCCGGTGGCATGGGACTTAAATCTGGTTCTTGGTCAGCTTATGAAGCCACCTTTTGAACCCTTAGCCACCACCTCCTTGAAATTTCTTTCCTGGAAGGTTATTTTCCTCATTGCAGTCACCTCAGCTCGCCGCATCAGTGAACTGCAGGCCTTAGTGGCTAATCCACCTTATACAAGGTTCCATCATGATAAGGTAGTCCTTAGGACCAATCCACACTTTATGCCTAAAGTGATCTCACCTTTTCATCTTAATCAAGAGGTGTATTTACCTGTCTTTTTTTGAGGTCCTCATGCATCAAGTGCAGAGAGGAATCTTCATACCCTGGATTGTAAGAGAGCTCTTGCCTTTTACAAAGGACACAGCAACATAGAAAGTCTTCTCAACTCTTTGTTGCTTTTGATCCCTCTCATTTGGGACTTCCACTCTCCAAGAGGACACTGTCCAATTGGATTGCTCAGTGTATTTCTTTCGCCTACCAGAGTAAGAACCTTTCTCTGGAGGGCCATGTCACAGCTCATAATGTAAGGGCCATGGCCACCTCTATGGCTCATCTAAATTCTGTGTCCATCGACCAGATCTGTCGAGCGGCCACCTGGGCCTCTGTTCATACCTTCACAGCCCATTACTGTTTGGACAAGGACTCCCGCCGGGATGCCTTGTTTGGTCAGGCTGTTCTCAAACACCTGTTCCATGCTTAATCAACTCCTGCCCTCCTTCCCTGGATGAATGCCTGAGATCCATAGGAGGAGATAGAGCCCTTCCCAGGGTCTCATAACCTTGGGGATCTCCCAGGCATCTCTAGCTAGGGAGTCCCCATATGTGAAGACTCATTCCTGCTTGTTCCTGGAGATAGCACAGTTACTTACCTGTAACAGGTGATCTCTGGGAACAGCAGGAATAAGTCTTCACAACCCACCCACCTCCCCTAGGAGTTGTATCTATGTTTCCTTTCCTCTCTCTCTTTGTCTCAGCTTTAAAACTCGAACTGGGGAGAGGCGGTTAGGAAAGGCGGGAAGGCAGTGCGCAGGCGCTGTGGGATGCTCCCAAAAGCTTTCCTTTTTGGGATGCTGGGGAGCGTTCCCGCGCAGGCTCCGTCGGTACCGACGTACCCATATGTGAAGACTTATTCCTGCTGTTCCCAGAGATCACCTGTTACAGGTAAGTAACTGTGCTTTTTCTGCTGTCTATTCCTCTCCCTATACACCCAAGCATCCTTGTCTTTTGCAGTCACATTTTCTACCTGTTCAGCTACTTGAAGATCGTCCAGACACAATTACACCTAGGTCCCACTCTCTTTTTTTATGGACAGAAGTATGTTGCCCCGTACACTATACAGCTCCTTTAGATTTTTGCAGCCCAAATGCATGACTCTGCATGTTTTAAGCATTAAATTTCAGCTGCCAGATTCTAGAGCATTCTTCAAGTTTAGCTAGATCCCCCCCTCATGTTGAGTCCTTCCTGGGTGTCTACTCTATTTATCTATCATTTCTTATATACCGCCTTTCATGATATGAAGGCGGTTTACATTGATCAACCTGAAATTACATTGAACAGGGCATTATAACTTGGAGATAACTATTTTACAGGGAACATGGGCAATGGAGGGTTAAGTGGCTTGCCCAGGAAGTCAAGAAGCACCTGTGGGACTAGAATCCCCAGTCCTTCCGGCCCAAGGTTGCTGTCCTCTAGTGGGATTTGATCCCCTGACCTTCCGGCCTGAGGTAACTTGCCCCAACACTAGGCCACTCCTCTATTTGGTATAGTCTACAAAGAAACAAACCTTACCCAACTGTTCTTCTGCAGTATCACTAACAAAGATGTTAAACAGAATTGTACCAAGGACAGATTCCTGCAGCACACCGCTGGTAACCACCTCCTCAGAGTGTGCTCCATTTACCCTGTACACTTTGTCGCCTCCCACTCAACCAATTTCTGACCCAGTCAGTAACTTTAGGGGCCCATCCCTAGGGTGCTTAGTTTGTTTATAAGTTACCTGTGTGGAACGGTGTCAGGCTTTACTGAAATCTAAATACACCACATCTAGGGCTCTCCCTTGGTCCAACTCCCTGGTCATCCAGTCAAAGAAATCAGATTTGTCTGACAAGACCTGCCTCTGGTGAATCCATGCTGTCTCGCATCCTGCAATCCATTTGACTCCAGATACCTCTCTATTCTCTCCTTTAGTAGCCTTTCCAATAATTTACTAACCACAGAGGATAGACTAACTGGCCTGTAGTTCTCAATATCATCCTTATGTCCCAGTCTCAAATCTCTGGCAGATTGAAGCAGGTTTTTCTCAAGAATTGCAATGTATTTAATGCCATCCATCGTTCCTTCAGTCCTGACCAGTTTTCCTGTCCATGCCAATGAAAAACATCCCCACAGCATGATGCTGCCACCACCATGTTTCACTGTGGGAATAGTGATCTCCAGGAACAAGCAGTAATGAGTCTTCACATATGGGTACATCGGTACCGACGGAGTCTGCGCGGGAACGCTTCCCAGCGTCCAATCAAAGAGCTTTTGGAAGCATCCCACCACGCCTGCGTGCTGCCTTCCCGCCTTTCCCAACTGCTTCTCAGTTTTTGTTTTTCCGCGGAGCCGGCAGGATATCCTCCTGTCACCGCAGAAAATTCTTATTTTTTATTTTTAGTTTTCTTGTGGTCGCGGCTGTCTTCTCGACGCACCGGTACCGCCGGTGTTTTTCTTTTCTTTCTTGTAAATTTTCCTTTTCAACGGAATATTTTTTCTTCATAGTGTCACGGGGTCTTAGGCCTTTCAGGCCTCCCCTATTTTTCCTTCATGGCCACGAAATGTTCAGTTTGTGGCGGTACAACTTTGTTTAGACCCTCGAAATCGGTGTCTAACTTGTTTGGGTCCTGACAACAGTTTGGTGAGAAGACATCTTCAACATCGAGAATCCTTCGATACACGGTCGCCCTCCCAACTTCGGGGCACCGTCCCCTTCTTCTTCCCACAGTCTGTTAAGACTAGCCAGTCCTCCAGTGGTACGTCTCATGCACAGCATGTAGACAGCTCCGGCTTTGCCCTCGATGGCCTCCTGGCTTCAAAACCCTGGTGGGAGTCTTCGGTCTCCAAAGCGTATAAGGGGTTTCAGGTTGTTCCTGGGGTTCACCCCTCACAGAACATACCTGAGCCGTGCACGGTGGTGGCATCCGCTTTGAGTGGTACCGATACCCCTGCATCGGCACTGGTGTTGGATGAAACACTCCTCACCAGGGATCGTCATCTGGCCTCCTCGGTGCCTTCAGGATTGATGGATATGTCCCAGATTGTCTTTCCCTTATCGGTTCCACCACCGATACTGCCACCGACGTCGGTACCCTCCAGATGTGCATCGACAGCCTCGCTTCCTTCGATGCCGAGTCTGGAATCGATCTCCAGTTTGGAGGACGGGGTACCGACTCGCCTTGGTACCGTCTCGCGGCGGTATCGAAGGCTCGGTTCCAATGACTCGGATCCGCAACTCTCGGTTCCCCTGAGGCCGCTTGAGTTGCCACTGGTAGACCTTCATTCACCGGTATCGGACACGGTACCGAAGGCGGTACCAATGTCTTCATTACCCTCACAGTCGGTGCCTTCCATGCTTCGCTTCTCAGGCTCCTTGCCCTCGATGCCGAGTTTGGAATCCATTTCTTGTCTGGAAAACTGGGTACCTATAGATTTTGGTACCGACACCGATCGATACCGGTGGCTCGGTACCGAGGATAGCAGCCGGAGGTTTTCGGTTCCCTCGGTACCGATTGAAGTATCACCGATGACTACTCCAATGTCTTTGTCGAGCCCGACTCCGACATCGGTACCGGTATTGACTTCAGTACCGGTATCCACAGTAGCATCGTGGCAAACTCCTACCATGCTTTTTCCAACAGCATCGCTCCATTCTATACCAAGCTTGGAGTCGATACCTGGCATGGACAATGTGGTAAGGACGGTTGCTGTTCCTGACAACCAGTCCAAGCAACCATCCCTTAAACATTCCACACTGCACCCTGCAGGATCTTCTATTTCTATATCTCTGGATAACTCTGTGGGTGCTCAGGCTAGTTCTTTAGATCTAACCTGTCCAAAGGAGATTCCTGTTGCAGATCCCTCTTTTCAGAGTTTCCTCCTGGATATAGCAAGATCCCTTGCCATTCCTATTCCAGGACATGATCCTGCACCAGGCTCTGTTTCCACCAATGCAAAGGATAACATAGTGCTTCCTTTGCATCATTCCTTGCAGGATCTCCTTCTAGGAATGTGGGAAACACCTTTAAGGGTACCCCCACCTCCCAGAGCAACTGATCTTATATCAGGTGCCCCCCTCTCCAGGGTTCCAAAAGACTCAACTTCCTCATCATTCCATAGTAGTGGAATCAGCAGTGAGGCAGATAAAGAGTAAGAAAAAGCACTCTTCTTGTCCGCCAGGTCGTGAGTCTAAGACACTAGTTGCCTTTGGACGTCAAACCTTCCAGACATCTATGCTTTCTGCAAGAATTCTCTCATATATTTTTTATATGAGTCTTTCTCTTGAGGAGGTCACAAAGCAGTTACATCTTTTCACTCCTTTCCTTCCAGTTTCCAGGAGTACAGACTATTCCTCGCTGCTTCAGCGTATTCAGAATATCTCTTGGTTTCTTTCTCGTGCTTCCCTAGACTCTTTTGAGTCTGTTAGCAGGACGTCTGCTATAGCCATAGGGGCACGACGTAGAGCCTGGCTCCAAGCTTCAGATTTGGCAAAGTGGGAACAATGACGACTGGGACATACTCCTTGCACTGGAGAAAATCTTTTCAACAAGGAGTCTTTACGTCAGGTTACTCAGTTGTCCATTGATTTACCTGTTCCTAAGGGTTCTTCTACACCTTCTTCTGTCCCAGTAAGTAGGAAATGTCCTACCAAACTTTCTTCCCACAGGAGAAGGTGGTTTTATTCCTCACTTGCCCACCATACAGATGTTCCCCTACAGGGGAGCCGCCATCCTGGTCTGAATAATCCAACCTCTCACCAGGCTCAGCAAACCCGGCCTCTGCAGGGTCTCTGATCAGTCCACATCAAATGCTTGTGACCCTTGGGGTTGGGATCTACAGTTGCTTCTTCTCAACAGAGGCGATCCCTTACTCATTCTAACCCCTTACACATGGATCTCTTTCCAAAAGACATCCATTTTTTCTATGAGCTGTCAGAATGTTCATGCCTATAAGTCACAGGTTTCTCCTCTTCTCCTGCCAGAGAAAGAGGTCTGACCACTATCAAATGAGAGTTCCTGTGCCAGCATGTAATTTTTCCTTTCTATAGACTTACTACTTGGTAAGTCTTCTTCAGCTCTATCCTCTTCACCCTCTTACCACGGTAAGAGCGGAACTACTACTGGAGGGTTTTTCTTCAACCTCTCTAGGTTTGTCACTTTCCAGTGCAGAGTTTTCCTCCCTGAGTTTCCTCCCCTGTCTCAAGCTTACTTTAAGGCAGTTTATCAGACATGTCCAGAGTTTTCTAGTTCTGTTCTGTCTGTTCTTTTTGGTTTTAAACAGTAATATCCTTTCTGCTGTCCTGCTAGCAGCTGCCTTTGCAGGAGCCTTAATGTTTGGTCCACTGGTTCTTATCCACAAACAACCAGATTTTCCTCCTCTAACATTCTATCTGGTCTTAGTAGTGGCTCCAAGTTAGTGTTTTTCATCTATCTTGGAAATTATCTCACTACAAGCTTTCTGGGTTGGTCTTCTATTTCTGCCATCTCCATCCCCTGGATTGGGCTGCATAGTGGACTGAGATACTGGCTCTAGCAGCCAGTCCTATCTCCTCATTCTCCTGCATCATGCTCTCTGCAATTCTACAGAGAAGCTTTCCACTATGGCCCCTTGCTAGAGAGCATGGGTTTTTTTTCTCCAACAGCTTAGATGGTTAGAAAAGGCTTTTTAGTCATGTCTCCCTTGACTAGAAGGTTCTCCCTTCTTTTACTATCTCCTTTTGCCATAAAGGACATAGGCCTTCTCTTACCTAAGGGCTTAAGGAGTTGCCAATTCCCTGTTTTGGTCCATAGCATTCCCAATCGGGGATATGCTCTTTCTCCTTGCAGCTCGTCCTCATGGTAAGAACGTATGATACTTTTTGCCCTTAAGCAGGTCAACATGGTACCTCATCCTTATCTGTCTTCTGTCTACTTACCATGCTAGAGACTTGGACGACTAAAGACTGCTGGCTTCAGATTGATATTTATTTATTTATTTTTATTCTCTTATATACCGCGCTATTCTGCATCAGTGCGGTTTACATTGAACAAACTGAAATTACATTGAACAGGGCATTATAACTTGGAGATAACTATTTTACAGGGAACATGGGCTATGGAGGGTTAAGTGGCTTGCCCAAGACCACAAGGAGCACCTGTAGGACTAGAAACCCCAGTCCTGGCTCAAGGTTGCTGTCCTCTAGTGGGATTTGAACCCCCGACCTTCCGGCCTGAAGTACCTTGCCCCAACCACTAGGCCACTCCTCCACAGTTACTTACCTGTAACAGGTGATCTCTGGGAACAGCAGGAATAAGTCTTCACAACCCACCCACTTCCCCAGGAATTGTATCTCTATCTATCTTTCCTTTCCTCTCTCTCTCTCTTTGTCTCAGCTTTAAAACTTAACTGAGGAGAGGCAGTTGGGAAAGGCGGGAAGGCAGCACGCAGGCATGGTGGGATGCTTCCAAAAGCTCTTTGATTGGACGTTGGGAAGCGTTCCCGCGCAGACTTCGTCGGTACCGACGTACCCATATGTGAAAACTTTTTCCTGCTGTTCCCAGAGATCACCTGTTACAGGTAAGTAACTGTGCTATCTCCAGGAACAAGCAGGAATGTAGTCTTCACATATGGGTATCGTCGGTACCGACGGAGCCTGTGCGGGAACGCTCCCCAGCGTCCAAAGGAAAGCTTTTGGGAGTATCCCACTGCGCCTGTGTTGCTGCCTTTCCAACTCTCCCTCTTCAGCTTTTTGTTTTCTGTGGAGCCGACAGGCAGCAAACCCTGTCACCACAGAAAATCTTCTTTTTGTGGTCATGTCTGCCTTCACCGTCGACGCCTATACCGGTACCACCGGTCTTTTCTTTATTTCCTTAACTTCTTTTTCAAAAAAAAAATTCTTTTTGGAGGTTTTGTCCCCTCTTGGTGCCAGGTGCCATTTTGGGCCCTAGGCCCTCTTTTCTTCCAAAATGGAGAAACCATCTAGTGGTTTCAAAAAATGTTCCTAGTGTAGCGGTACCATTTCTGCTACTGACACCCATGACTGGTGTGTCAGATGTTTAGGTCCTGACCATTTGCCATCGGAGTGTCTCCTCTGTAGAAAGATGACCAAGAGAGGCCTGCAGAACAGAGCTGCAAAACTCGTCACCCTCTTTGCCTCGGATGTGATGTTCATTGCATCAACATCTTCAAGGGCTTCATCTTCCTCCCATGGATCTCAGGTAACTAAACCTAGGTCTTCCAAGACCTGCCGGTCCTCAAAGGGTAGAATGCCTTCAAAGCATCGAGATTCTACTAGCATTGCCCACGAGGAAAACATACCGGCAAAACAGCCCCTGTGGGAGGCCCGGCCTCCAAAACATTAACGGGGCTCCAGGATGTTCCCGAAGCTTCCACGTCCAGAGAACTCTTGGTCCCATGTTCTGGTGTAGTGGCCTGCTCCGCCGGTACCGACACCCAGACATTGGCGGGCTCTATGGATCCAGTGCATCCTAGCCATCAAGCACAGCATTGCGACTCTCTTAGCAGCCTTGGTACCGCTAAGGCCGCTCCAGGCGGTTCCGCTGTCATCGATACCGGTACCGACCGCACCTGCTTCAACCGATGCGCCTCATTCCTTGCTTCCCCCCATGCCAGCCCTTGAATCGGTGTCGGTATCGAGACCGTCTAATGTCGACTTTGTTTGATACAGGTGTCAAGCAATGCGAGAATACTGGAACGGAGATACTTCGAGTCTTCCGATTCCAATGACGCCGAAGACTCCATTGGTACCGGAGTGATTCTTCCAGAGGATCCCTCTCCTCCTCCTCAGCGTAGGATGTCTCCTCCAGAGGACGTGTCCTTTCAGGGCTTCATACGTGATGTAGCACGGGGACTGTCGATCACTGTGACCCCTGAGAAGGAACCGAGGGCAGAAGAATTAGAAATTCTTCAGTACCCGGCAGCTCCTAAGGAGGCTGCTACCCTTCCTATTCACTGAATCTTTCATGATCTCATGCTAAGGATGTGGGAAACACCTTTAACTGTGTCTCCACACTCGGAGACTCGATACCATGTACAGAGTTCCACAATGCCCTGGGTTTCAGAAAATGCAATTACCACACCATTCAATGGTAGTGGAATCGGCGATGCATAGGATCAAGAGTGCTAAGACGCATTCTTCCAGCCCTTCAGGCCGTGAAGCGAGGACACTCGATGCCTTTGGGCATCGATGTTTTCAATCCTTGATGCTATCGGCCAGGATCAGCTCTTCCATTCTTTATATGAGAATGTTCCTTAAGGAGGTTGCAAGAGATCTGGAGCTGATGGCTCCACTTCTATCCGATGATAAAAGGACAGACTTCCTCATTCTGGTCAAACATGCCCAGAATGTGTCTAAATTTATGAACCGTGAAACCTTTGATTGCTTTGAGTGCATTAGCAGAACGTCTGCTATTTCCATCGGTGCACATTGCATTGCGTGGCTTCAGGCATCTGATTTAGAACAATGGGTGCAAGACAAGATGGGGAACATTCCTTGCACAGGAGAAAACCTTTTTGGCAAGGATTGGCAGGACAGAGCTAATCAGTTTGAGTCTGAAAACACCACTTTGAATAGATTATCAAGGACCACAGCCAACCCAGCTAAAAAAAAAGACAGTTAAGAAACCCTTTTTCAACAAGAAAAATACACCCAGGCTGTCCACTGCCCAGTTCATGCTCCCCAAAAGGGGCAACAGCAACCCAGACAGCAAAGGAAGGCCCAAGTCCCCAGAGCTCAACCAGCTCAGCAGGCATATCCTCCTCAGGGGCTTTGACTCCTTCCTACAGAACTTAGTCATTCTGCCCCTGAAAGGTCCATAGCCTCTTACCATCCCAGGCAGACTCTGTCATTTTGCTGAAAGATGGCAACAGATAACATCAGAGCACTGGACTCTCTCTATTGTAACAGAGGGGTACAAACTCCACTTTTGTGGTATGCCCCCCCCCCCCCCTCACCACCACCATCACAAGACAGCTCAATTCTCAGGGCCCTTTCACCACTCTCTTGTGTCAAGAGGTCACCTCACTACTTGCTCAAGGGGCAATTGAAGAAGTACCCATATCCTAACAGCGCATGGGTTTCTACTCCCCCTACTTCCACATTCCAAAGAAGACAGGGGGATACCGACTCATACTGGACCTCAGAGAGTTGAACAACTATCTGTTCCGAGAATAATTCAAGGTGATCTCTCTCAGAACACTTCTTCCTTACATTCAAAGTCAGGATTGGCTATGTTCTGTAGATCTAAAGGATGCATGTACACACATTCTCATCCATACAGATCACAGGAGGTTTCTTCGGTTCCTATTTCAAGGAAGACATTACCAGTACAGGGTTCTACCCTTCGGACTGGCTTCTGCCGCAAGAGTCTTCACAAAATGCATGGCAGTAGTAGTAGCATTCCTGAGAACTAGGGGGATATTCGTCTTCCCCTACTTAGACGACTGGCTCATCCGAGCATCAGCAGCTCCAGAAGCCAGCTCCACTCTGCTCTGCACAATGCAAATCCTGCAGTACCTGGGACTGGTCATAAACCTCCCAAAATCTCATCTTACCCCTTCTCAGTTCCTAGTATTCATAGGGGCTCTTCTAGACACAAGGCAGTCAAAGGCTTTCCTGGCACAACTACATTGTCTAAGAATACTCCAGCTGGCCTCTCAAGCAGCTATGAAGGCTTTGCTAACTGCTCGAGAAATGCTTCAGCTGCTGGGGCATATGGCATCCTGTCCATGTGGTTCCCTATGCTCGCCTACACATGCAAGCAGCCCAGTGGACCCTAACCTCTCAGTGGACACAGGCCTCGGGTCGCCTGAGGGACAAAATCAGAAACTCGACACATCTCATTTCGTCCCTACAATGGTGGCAATCACTGGAAAACCTTCTAGTAGGGTCCCCTTTCCAGCAGCCACTGCCACCTTAACGACAGATGTGTCCAAGTTAGGCTGGGGGGCTCACTTGGACAATCTCTCCACTCAGAGTCTCTGGACCAAGCAAGAGTCTTATCTTCATATAAACCTCCTGGAACACAGAGCCATCTTCTATGCTCTTCAGGTATTTCAGGCCCACCTGAGCTACAAGACGGTTCTGGTCCAGACCGACAATCAAGTAACCATGTTCTATGTGAACAAGCAGGGTGGGACGGGGTCTCAGGCATTGTGCAACAAAGCTCTACGCCTCTGGGCCTTCACCAGAGATCTTCAAATCCACCTTCTAGCCTTTTGCCAGGCACACAAAATCTCTTGGCAGACAGGCTCAGTCGAGTCTTGCTGCCACACGAGTGGTCTCTTCATCCAGAGCAAATTGCTAGAATTTTTCAAATCTGGGGAACTCAGATACAGACCTCTTTGCAAGTCCTCAAAATAACAAACTTCCCCGGTTCTGTTCCAGAATTCCGGCTCAGAACTGTCAGGCAAGGGATGCCTTTCACCTCCAGTGGAGTCAGGACTTCTTTATGCCTTCCCACCCATTCCCCTCTTTCCCAAAACTCTGCTCAAGCTTCAGAGAGACAGGGGGCCATATGATCCTCATAGCCCCAAGCTAGCCACGACAAATGTGGTATCCTCTTCTACGTCTCTCTCAAGCCAGGCCTCTGAAGTTGGGATGTGCTCCAGATCTTCTTTCTCAGGAGAACCAGATGCTATTGCACCCGAATCCTCAGTCTCTACATCTCAGGGCATGGCTGCTGAGAGCCTGGAATTCCAGGATATCAACCTTTCTCAACAGGTTAAGGATATCCTTTTGACTTAAAGAAAACCTTCCACAAGGCAGGTCTACGCCTTTAAGTGGAAAAGATTCTCTATCTGGTGTTCAAAGAAGGACCTTAATCCCTTTTCAGTGCCAGTGGAGGCGTTACTGGAGTATCTCCTCCATTTATCATCCTCTGGTCTTAAGACCAATTCAGTAAGGGTCCACCTTAGTGCCATTGCAGCTTTCCACAAGCCCTTGGATGGACAACCTGTTTCCTCTCAACCACTTGTAGCAAGATTTATGAGAGGTCTACTCTTGACTAAACCTCC
This sequence comes from Ichthyophis bannanicus, assembly GCA_033557465.1. Classification (NCBI taxonomy): domain Eukaryota; kingdom Metazoa; phylum Chordata; class Amphibia; order Gymnophiona; family Ichthyophiidae; genus Ichthyophis; species Ichthyophis bannanicus. The sequence continues at coordinate 66,639,025 of CM066034.1, forward strand.
CATTAAACCACCACCAGTGGCATGGGATTTGAATCTTGTCCTTGGGCAGCTCATGAAACCGCCCTTTGAACCCTTAGCCACTACATCTCTAAAGTTTCTTTCTTGGAAAGTAATTTTCCTAATTGCTCTCACTTCTGCAAGATGCATCAGTGAGCTTTAGTGGCTGATCCTCCTTATACAAGGTTCCACCATGATAAAGTAGTACTTAGGACTCACCCTCACTTAATGCCAAAGGTGGTTTTGCCTTTTCATTTAAACCTGGGGTCACCAACCTCCAGAGGGCCGCGGGCCGCACAGCCGACTACCAGGAGCCTCGCGGGCCGCACCCCCCTTCTCCCTGCCCCCGCGAAAAAAAACAAACGCAAAATTATGAAAACAATGGCTGATCACCTTTATTGAATTTAATGAGATGGCTGATGATTCATGCTAGCAGACAAACGCTTAAAGTCCGGCTTCACAGATGACACTGACAGGAGAAGGGACGCTTGCAGGTGGTCGTCGGTGAGCTGCGAGCGCGTGGATACAATGGCGGGAATCCTTGGCGGGCCGCACATAATGTTAACTGGGGTAGAGCCTCGCGGGCCGCACGAAGGGACCTCGTGGGCCGTATGCGGCCCGCGGGCCGCAGGTTGGTGACCCCTGATTTAAACCAATCTGTTTACCTTCCTGTATTCTTCCCTAAGCCTCACGTCTCCAATGCAGAAAGAAATCGTCATACTCTGGACTGTAAAAGAGCCTTGGCTTTTTGCCTTCAGAGAACTAAGCAACATAGAAAGGCTTCCCAGCTTTTTGTTGCTTTTGACTCCAGTCATCTTGGATTACCAGTTTCCAAGAGGACATTATCTAAATGGATTGCAGACTGCCTTTGCCTATGAGAATAAGGGACTTTATCTCGAAGATCATGTCCCAATTCACAATGTGAGAGCAATGGCAGTCTCTATGGCTAACCTTCGCTCAGTGTCCATTGACATTTGTAGAGCAGCCACTTGGGCTTCGGTACACACCTTTGCAGCCCACTACTGCTTAGACAAGGACTCCCATCAGGATGCCTCGTTTGGCCAGGCTTTTCTCCAGCATCCCTTTCAGACTTAGAACAACTCCTACCCGCCGTCCCTGGTTTCGATGCCAGAGATCCATGGGAGGAAGCATGACACATCTCAACCTGGGTTTCGCAGCTTTCTGGGGGTCATCTCCCTAGCATATTCCTTTTGGGGAGTCCCCATATGTGAAGACCACATTCCTGCTTGTTCCTGGAGATAGCATAGTTACTCACCCGTAACTGGTGATCTCCGAGAACAGCAGGAATTGAGTCTTCACAACCCACCCACCTCCCCTATGAGTTGTCTATCTCTTTCTTTCTCTCCTTCTCTCCTTTGCCTCAGCTATAAACTCAACTGAAGAGGGAGAGTTGGGAAGGCAGCGACGCAGGCGCAGTGGGATGCTCCCAAAAGCTTTCCTATTGGACCCTGGGGAGCGTTCCTATGCAGGCTCCGTCGTTACCAACAATACCCATATGTGAAGACTCAATTCCTACTGTTCCCGGAGATCACCTGTTATAGGTGAGTAACTATGCTTTCTTGCAGTGATGGAAAGTTTTGGGTTTGTGCCACACATGGCATTTCCCATAATGACCAAAAAGTTCAATTTTCTTCTCATCTGACCAGAGAACCACCTTCCATATGTTTGGGAGATCCGCCACATGCTGCTGTGCAAACTCCAAATGTGTTTTCTTATTTCTTTAAGCAATAGATTTTTCCATATCATCTTGCTAGACCAGTCTAGACTAGCGGTTACTTTCCCTTCTCAGCAGAAGATGGAAAGAGAGAACCAATCAGAAGCTTCGGCTACGCTCCCTCTGTGGCCGTAACCCAATCCCCCCTAGGTGTCAGCCTCAGTTTTTCTCTGTCTCCAGCAGTTGATTGACATTAAATTGTTAGCTCCTGATAGGCCCTTAGAGAGGGTTCTCTAATTCAGGTCTTCATTAGCAGATGTCTCCTGAATACACGAGGTGTTTTCCTGGAGTGACCTGAGAGCTTACTCCTGATCAGGAGGATCAGTTGAGTGCCTCAGGGGGAAGGAGTGACAGCATCTTCACTTGGCCCAGCAAAGCACGTCTTCCTGCCTCAACAGCCATGTTAGTAGACCTTGTCTGGGTATGAAGTTGCAAAAAAAAAAAAAAACCATTGGAGCCTGGCTGGGGAGTACATTGCTTGCACGGAGCATTGCAGAACCTGTTCAAGGCACAGACCTTCACAGTGAGTGTTACCTGCTTCAGTCTCCCTTCCTTTGTTGTGGTCCGGTTCTCCTTTGCAGTGCAGGGGATCATAGGCAGTTTGTGAAGCCAAAGCTACTCTCCCTCCCTCTGCCCACCCCGACGGTGCCCTTGGCTTGGGGTTTCAGCTGGGGCCTATACGAATGGCATATTTTTCTTCCTCTGGCTCTGCATCTCAATGGGCCTCGAGAGCAGCAGCCACAGCACAGAGTTGCTTGTCACACAGCTCCCGCTTCAGCTCCAGGATGCGAAGGAACATCTTGAGGACAGATATTGCACGTATTTCCCGGTTTCGATTTGGCAGCATAGCATTGTGATTGCGTGACTCTCGCTCCAACTCTTGCATGCAAAGGAACTCTCTCTGGCCATCTGCAGTTTTCCTGCCGTAATTTGCTCAGTGTGACTGGTGCCAATTTGTTGTCTGCTTTGGGGCTGAGCGCACCATTTTCTGCAGCACCATGTCCTCGGCCCTCATACGCCTTGGCTGTGGCCATGGCCGTAAGCTGTGCCACATCAGGGACAAAATGTGTGCATCCTGTGCCCCGGATTAGAGGGCTACATCTTGCAATGAGGCCATACAGAGAGTACAGATTGAAAGGAAAGTGAGTGCCCCTTTAAACTTGCTGCTGGCTGGGAACACCGCGGAGGCAGATTCAAATCTGCTGATTTTATTGCCAGAGAGGGGCTTGCCTGGAGGGGGCCTGCCTGGGGCACAGGCAGGCCCTTCCTTTAGGCATATGGAGGTTGATGCTCAATTCGTGGATTTTCTTTTCTCTTAATTTGTGGCGGTTGGGGACCACCAATGTCCCAGGCAAAGCACCCTTGCCGATCTCTGAGCCAAGGTCCCTATGAATAGAAAGTGGCCCAGGCATGATCCGAGGCCACAGGGGCAGCGTCTTTTGCTAGAGGATTGGTCCCTGCCCGATGTCAGTCCAGACAATTTGTCAGGACCTCAAAGCATCAGTAGCGCTTTGGAGCGAGAGGAGGGCGAATTTCCTCCTCTGGAGGGTGACCAGGAGGGAGGAGTGGCCTAGTGGTTGGGGCAAGGTACCTCAGGCCGAAAGGTCGGGGGTTCAAATCCCACTAGGGGACAGCAACCTTGGGCCGGAAGGACTGGGGTTTCTAGTCCCACAGGTGCTCCTTGTAGTCAAGCCACTTAACCCTCCATTGCCCATGTTCCCTGTAAAATAGTTATCTCCAAGTTAACTGTTCAATGTAATTTCAGTTTGTTCAATGTAAACCACCTTGATGATATGAAAGGCGGTATATAAGAAATGGGAAATAAATAAATAAATGAAGGGCAGGATCTGTGGTTGTTCAGCAAGGAGGAGCTTCCTGCCTTAATTGCACAAATTGTGGAAAAACTTCACCTCGCAGACTCTATGGCCAAGCCTACACCGACTATGGGTACCTCACAGCCGGACCCCATTATAGTAGGCATTCGTAAGCCCTCAAAGGCTTTCCCTTTCCCTTCAGAGCTCTGATTCGGCTAGCCAGGTCCACCCCTCTGACACTGGGTTCCTGCAGGGGCCGATCCTCCTGGACAACCCCCCGCCCTGCTCATGGCCTGGCTGTTGTGTGGCAAAGACTGATTCTCAAGGGATACCAGGAGTCCATGGTAGTCACCCTGCTCAAAGCCTGAAGAGCGAGCACATCCAGGGCATACGCCCAGGTCTGGCGCCGTTTCGTGCGTTGGTGCAAGCAGCACTAGCTATCCCCATTGCATGTGCAGATACCGTAAATTTTCCTTTTTTTCAGACTGGGTTTTAGAGCGGGTTCGTTCTCAATACACTGAAAGTACAGATGGCAGCCTTGACCTGTTTCCGTGGCCCACTTGAAGGGCGCTCCCTAGCCTCTCATGCAGATATAGGCCGGTTTCTTCGGGGAGTCCGTACACTCAGGCCTCCCCAGCATCCAGTGGTGTCTGCTTGGGACTTGTCCATCGTCCTCTGGGCACTCAGACGTTCGCCCTTTGAACCCCTGAAGTTGGCCACTCTGCTGGATCTGACCCTCAGGCTGTCTTACTGGTGGCTATCATGTCTGCTCGACGATTGTCAGAGCTCCAAGCCTTATTCTGTTGAGCCCTATTCTTGACCACCTCGGCAGAGGGAGTCTCCCTAAGGACTGTTCTGCGTACCGGCCCAAGGTCATCTCTGATTTTCACATGAACCAGGCAGTTTCTTTTTCGTCCTTCCTGAGGGAAGAGTGCTTGGGTCGCAATGCAAATCTCTGTCTGCTGGATGTACGTCATACCTTATGGCGCTGCCTGAAGGTGACCAACCCCTTCCATCTTTCAGACAGGCTCTTTGTCTTGACAGCTGGTGCCCGTAAAGGGCAGGCCGCATCAAAGTCCACCATTGTGCGGTGGATTAAGTGAACTATTGAATCAGACTATATCCTGAATATCAAGCCTGTGCTGGAGGGCTAGCGGCATCATTCCACAAGAGTCCAAGAGCCATCCTGGACGGAGCGGTCACAAGTCACCCCATTGGATATTTTCCGGGCGGTGACATGGTCATCTTAGTCTACCTCTGCTCGGCATTATTGCTTGGACCTCCAAGCCAGGGAAACAACATGCTTTGAAGCTGCAGTGTTAGCCGCAGCTGGGTCCTCCCGCCCGGAAGTGGAATAGCTGTGGTCCTTCCCAGTAGTCTGGACTGGTCTAGCAGGATGAGTTGTAAGGTGAAATTTTACTTACCGTTAACTTCCTTTCCTGGAATCCTGCTAGACCAGTCCAGAACCCACCTGTATTTTCTGGTTTTGCAGGACTAACTCTCGCATATGTCTACGGCAGTGGGATTTCAGCTTGTTTGCCAGTGGGCTTGATATCTGCCTTGTACATAGTTCTGCTATGCGCTGATTCCTGTACATAGTTACGGAAATCCCATGCTCCTGGAAAAGAAACGAAAATAAAATATTTTGGTACTGGCACTTAGTAGTATTTACTGTTCGAGGTTTGAAGACCTTATGCTTTGACAGTAGTTAACTGAAGCTGACCCCTAGGTGGGATAGGGTTACTGCCACAGAGGGAGCATAGCCGAAGCTTTTGATTGGTTCTCTGTCTCCATCTTTTGCTGAGAGAGTAAAGTAACCGCTAGTCTGGACTGGTCTAGTAGGATTCCAGGAAAGGAAATTAACAGTAAGAAAATTTTCATTTTTCTGGCCACTCTTCCAAAAATCCCCGCTCTGTAGAGTGTATGGCTTAAAGTGGTGCTATGGACAGCTAACTCCCATATCCGCTGTGGATCTTTGCAGCTCCTTCAGTGGTGTTCTTGGTGTCTTTGTGGCATCTCTGATTAATGCCATACTTGCCTGATCTGTGAGTTTTGGTGGGCAGCCTTCTCTAGTCAGGTTTGTAGTGGTGCCATATTCTTTCTGTTTTGTTATAATGGATTTAATGCTGCTCTGTGGGATATTCTGAATTTGGGATGTGTTTTTATAATCCAACCCTGATCTATACTTCTCCACAACTTTGTCTCTGACCTATTTGGAGTGCTCTTTGGTCTTCATGTTTGCTTAGTGGTGTTGCAGAGTCAGGGGCCTTTGAAAACAGGTATATTTATACAAGCATCATGTGATACTGAATGCATACAGGTGGACCCTAATCAACTAATTATGTGACTTCTGAGGTTAATTGATTGGACAAGTTCTTATTTAGGGATTTCATAGCAAAAGGGATGAATATGTATCTCCAGGAATAAGCAGGAATGTAGTCTTCACATATGGGTATCGTCTGTACCGACGGAGCCTGTGCGGGAACGCTCCCCAGTGTCCAATTAGGAAGCTTTTGGGAGCATCCCACAGCGCCTGTGTGCTGCCTTCCCGCCTTTCCCAACTGCCTCTCTCCAGTTCTTCATTTTCCGCGGAGCCAGCAGGTCGTGTTCCTGTCACCGCAGAAAATTTTTTCCTTGTTCTTCTTTTTGTGGTCGCGTCTGCCCTCCTCGACGCTACACTGGTACTGCCGGTGGTTCTTTCTTTCTGTTAAAAAAAATATTTAAGACACCACTCATGGGTGTCGGTGACGGAGATGGTACCGCCACACTTGGTGCATTTTTTAAAACCCGAGGCGGGTTTCTCCATAGTGGAGGACATTTTGGGCCTAAGGCCCAAAATGGCGCGTGCACCTGGGAAAGTTTGGAAAAAATGTCCTCCACTATGGAGAAACCCGCCTCGGGTTTTAAAAAATGCACCAAGTGTGGCGGTACCATCTCCGTCACCGACACCCATGAGTGGTGTCTTAAATTTTTAGGTCCTGACCACTCCCATCTCCAAGTGCATGGCTTGTGCCTGATGTCCAAAAGGGGTCGACAGAACCAAGCTGCCAAGCTCAGTGCCCTTTTTCTCCACCGATGCAGCTTCGGTGGCATCGACGTCTTCCAGGGCTTCGTCTTCCTCCCATGGATCTCAGATAACTAAACATAAGTCCAGCCGGTCCTCAAAGGGTAGATCTCCTTCCAAGCATCGAGATGCCTCTGGCGTTGCCCTTGAGGGTTCCATACTGGCAAAATTGCCCCTGCAGGAGGATTCGGCTTCCAAAGCACCATCACCGGGGTTCCAGGATGTTCTCGATGGCTCGGCCTCGACAGATCTCCTGGTGCCATGCTCCGGGGTACCGGCGGTTTCCACCGGTACTGACTTCCAGGCATTGGCAGCATCTGTGGACCAGAGAATTCTGTCCATAGAACGCAGTCTAGCAGCTTTTTTTGTGGCATCGACGCCCTTGGTACCGCGACAGACAACTCCACCGGTACTGGCACCGGCATCGGTATCGCAACCAGTACCGATAGCATCGGTATCGGTGTCTGCTATGCCAGAACCCTGTCCTCCGATGCCTGCCGGTACTGATTCCCCGGTACCGGTTATTCCCGATACCAATTTTGCTCGGTACGGGTATCGGGGCTCTGCAGGAGCATCCAGACAGACGATACTTCGATTCCTCAGAAGAATCTGAGGACTCTGAAAGTTCTGTCGATGCAGCGATGATTCTTCCACAGGAGTCGTCCTCCCCTAAACGCAGGATGTCTCCTCCAGAGGACATGTCTTTCCAAGACTTCATCCGAGAGGTGGCTCGGGGCCTGTCCATCACTGTGGCCCCTGAGACAAAGCCAAGGGCCAAGGAGTTGGATATTTTACAATATCCCAAAACTCCTAAGGAGGCAGCTACCCTACCCATTCATGAGATTCTATATGATCTCATGTTGAGGATGTGGGAAACACCTCTTACCACCTCTCCTCATTCTCGTAGGTTAGATACTATGTATCGTGTCCCTCCTTGTCCTGGTTTCCATAAAACTCAGCTTCCTCACCACTCTATTGTGGTGGAATCTGCTATGAGAAGGATTAGAAGTGCAAAAAGACATGCTTCTAATCCTCCAGGACGTGAATGCAGAACTCTGGATGCTTTTGGACGTAGAGTCTTTCAAGCTTCCATGCTTGCTGCAAGAATCCGTTCCTATAGTCTCTACATGGGAATGTTCCTAAAAGAAGTTACTGATCATCTACAGACTTTAAGTCCTTTCATCTCTGAGGATAAAAGGCAGGAGTTTCTCACGTGGCTCAAACATGCCCAAGATGTCTCTAAATTCTCCAACCGTGCAGCCTTCGACTGCTTTGAATGTATAAGCAGAACCTCGGCTATTGCCATAGGTGCACGTAGAATTTCTTGGCTCTAAGCATCTGATTTAGAGCTCTGGGTACAAGATAAATTAGGAAATATCCCTTGTACTGGTGAGAACCTGTTTGGTAAAGATTGGCAAGAAAAAGCCAATGAAATGGATGCTGAAAATTCCACTTTGGATAGACTATCCAAGTCTACTGCTGATCCTGTTAGGAAAAAGTTGTTCAAGAAAACACCTTTTTCTAAAAAGAAAAGATTTTATCCTGCTTATGGTCAGCAGGCATCTTCTGCAGGTCAGTTTTCAACCAAACGTCAGCAACCGCCCAAACAGAAGAAAGCAAAGGCTGCTAGGCCTCAACCGGCCCAACAGCCTCAGCCTCCTCAGGGCCTTTGACTTTCAGCTAGAGAACTTAGCCTTTCTGGCTCTGGAAGGACCAGAACCGTTCACCATTCCAGGAAGGTTATGCCATTTTGCTCCCAGATGGGGGCAAATAACAGCAGAGCTTTGGACACTCCATCATAAGAGGGGTGCAAACTTCATTTTTCAAGCATGCCCCCTCCCACAATAGTGAAGCAGTTCAATTCTCTGACCTCTCTCATCGACCTGTTAGGTCAGAGGGTTACCGTCTTTCTTGCCCAAGGGGCAATAGAAGAAGTGCCTCTTCATCAACAGGGCACAGGGTTCTATTCCCCTTATTTTCTTATCCCAAAGAAAACAGGGGGATACAGACCTATCTTAGATCTCAGAGAATTGAACAAATTCCTTGTCAAGGAGAAATTCAAAATGATTTCTCTCGGAGCTCTGCTTCCATAACTTCAGAATCAGGATTGGCTTTGTTCTCTAGATCTCAAGGATGCGTGCACCCATGTTCTCATCCATCCAACCCACAGAAGGTTCCTTCGGTTCCTGTTTCAAGGAAAGCACTACCAATACAGGGTGCTTCCTTTTGGTCTGGCCTCTGCACCAAGGGTGTTCACGAAATGCATGGCTGTGGTAGCAGCATTTCTACGCACTCTGGGAATATTAGTCTTCCCTTACTTGGACGACTGGCTCATTTGAGCTCCAACACAGTCAGAGGCCAAAACTTCTCTATCCTGCACAATGCGTATCCTTCAGTATTTAGGGCTGGTAATAAACATCCCAAAATCCAGTCTAACTCCTACTCAGTCTCTAGAGTTCATAGGAGCCCTGCTGGATACCACAAAGGCAAGGGCCTACCTTCCCCAAGCCCGTTGCCTTCGCTTGGTGCAGTTAGCTTCTCAAGCAGTCCTAAAGCCCTTTTTAACTGCTCGAGAAATGTTAGTTACTAGGCCACATGGCATCCACCGTGCATGTGGTACCATATGCTCGCCTTCACATGAGGGCAGCTCAGTGGACTTTATCCACCCAATGGACTCAGGCATCAGGTTGCCTGTCAGACAAAATAGCAAACACAAGTCGCCTCATTTTGTCTCTCCAGTGGTGGAAGTCCACTCAAAACCTGTTGCTGGGATCCCCCTTTCAGCAACCCCTGCCCCAAGCAACTCTTACAACAGATGCTTCTCCAGTGGGTTGGGGAGCTCATCTGCAAGACCTCTCCACCCAAGGCACCTGGACTCCACAAGAGGGTTGTCTACATATCAATCTCTTGGAGCTCAGAGCAATCTTCCTTGCTCTGCGAGTGTTCCACACCCTACTCAGCTACAAAATAGTCCTTATTCATACAGACAATCAGGTAGCCATGTTCTACGTGAACAAGCAGTGGGGAAGAGGCTCTCTGTCGCTTTGCAATGAAGCTTTGCGACTGTGGGCCCTCGCCAGAGAGCATCAGATTCATCTTCTGGCAGTGTATCTTCCAGACTTCCAAAAATCTTGGGCAGACAGACTCGGTCGAGTTCTCCTTCCACACGAGTGGTCTCTACATGCAGACCAGGTATCCAGGATTTTTCAACTTTGGGGAACCCCGGACATAGACCGCTTTGCAAGTCTGTGGAATGCCAAACTTCCCCACTTCTGTTCCAGAACTCCGGCTCGGGGAGCTCAGGCAAAGGATGCTTTCCTCCTTCACTGGGGTCAAGACTTCTTGTATGCCTTTCCACCCATTCCCCTAATTCCCAAAACCCTGTTCAAGCTTCAGAGAGACAGAGGCCACATGATTCTCATAGCTCCACATTGGTCACGGCAAGTGTGGTACCCTCTGCTTCTACATCTCTCTCAAGCTCTCTCCCTGGAGTTAGGGTCTGCTCCAGATCTCTTATCTCAGGAGAACGGAATGTTATGGCATCCCAATCCCCAGTCTCTGCATCTCAGGGCTTGGTTGCTGAAGGCTTAGATCTTCAAGATCTTCATTTTTCTCAGCAAGTGAAAGATATTCTTTATGCTTCCAGAAAACCTTCCACTAGACGTTTTTATGCTTTCAAGTGGAAGAGGTTTACTGTTTGGTGTTCTGAAAAGGGTCTTAACCCCCTTGCCATACCTCTGGAATCTTTGCTGGAGTATCTCCTCCATTTGTCTAATGCAGGCCTTAAAACAAATTCAGTAAGAGTCCATTTGAGTGCTATTGCAGCTTCCCTTAAGCCTCTAAATTGACAACCTATTTCCCCTCATCCTCTTATAGCAAGATTCATGAGGCCTCCTTCTAACTAAGCCTCCCATTAGACCACCTCCAGTGGCATGGGACTTGAACCTGGTTCTTGAGCAGCTCATGAAGCCACCTTTCGACCCCTTAGCTACCACCCCCTTGAAATTCCTTTCTTGGAAGGTTATCTTTCTCATTGCAATCACATCAGCACGCCACATTAGTGAATTGCAAGCACTAGTAGCTAATCCACCTTATACAAGGTTCCATCATGACAAGGTAGTCCTTAGGACTCATCCACACTTTATGCCTAAGGTGGTCTCGCCTTTTCATCTCAACCAGGAGGTCTACCTACCTGTCTTTTTTCCAGGACCTCATGCATCAAATGCAGAGAGGAATCTTCATACCCTGGACTGTAAAAGAGCTCTAGCTTTTTACTTACAAAGGACACAGCAACATAGAAAGTCCTCTCAACTCTTTGTTGCTTTTGACCCTTCTAATTTGAGACTGCCAGTCTCCAAGAGAACACTATCTAACTGGATTGCTCAGTGTATTTCTCTCGCCTATCAGAGTAAGAACCTTTCTCTGGAGGGCCATGTCACAGCTCACAATGTGAGAGCCATGGCAGCCTCAATGGCTCATCTGAACTCTGTGTCTATTGACGACATCTGTCGAGCAGCCACTTGGGCCACTGTTCATACCTTCACAGCCCATTACTGCTTGGACAAGGACTCCCGCCGGGATGCCTTGTTTGGTCAGGCTGTTCTCAAACACCTGTTCCATACTTAATCAACTCCTACCCCACCATCCCTGATAGGATGTCAGAGATCCATGGGGGGAAGTGGAGCCCTTCTCAGGGACACACAACTTCTGGGGTCTCTCCCTGGCACCTAAATCTAGGGAGTCCCCATATGTGATGACTAGATTCCTGCTTGTTCCTGGAGATAGCATAGTTACAAACCTGTAACAGGTGATCTCCGGGAACAGCAGGAATTTAGTCCTCACAACCCACCCACCTCCCCTAGGAGTTGTATCTATCTCTTTCCTTTCCCTCTCTCTCTCTTTGTCTCAGCTTTAAAACTCAACTGGAGAGAGGCAGTTGGGAAAGGCGGGAAGGCAGCACGCAGGCGCTGTGGGATGCTCCCAAAAGCTTTCTGATTGGACGCTGGGGAGCGTTTCCGCGCAGGCTCCATCAGTACTGACGATACCCATATGTGAGGACTAAATTCCTGCTGTTCCCGGAGATCACCTGTTACAGGTGAGTAACTATGCTTTACTGTGGCTCCTGAGACAGAGCCCAGAGCTAAGGAGTTGGAGATTTTGCAATATCCCAAAGCTCCTAAGGAGGCAGCTACCTTGCCTATCCATGAGATCTTACATGATCTCATGTTGAGAATGTGGGAGACACCTCTCACCACCTCTCCTCACTCTTGCAGACTGGATACCATGTATCGAGTCCCTCGTCCTGGGTTCCAGAAAACTCAGCTTCCTCACCACTCTATTGTAGTGGAATCAGCTATAAGAAGGATCAAGAGTGCAAAGAGGCATGCCTCTAATCCTCCAGGACGTGAGTGTAGAACTTTGGATGCCTTTGGCCGTTGTACTTTCCAGGCTTCCATGCTTTCTGCCACGATCAATTCCTATATTTTATATATGGGAATGTTCCTTAAAGAAGTCACATGTGATTTGGAGGTTTTGAGCCCTTTTCTTCCTTAGGATAGAAGGCAGGATTTTCTCACACTGGTCAAACATGCCCAGGGTGTGTCTGTCAACCGTGCAGCTTTTGACTGTTTTGAGTGCATAAGCAAAACCTCTGCCATTGCCATAGGTGCATGTAGAATTGCCTGGCTCCAGGCATCCGTTTTGGAGATCTGGATGCAGGACAAACTGGGCAATATTCCTTATATAGGTGAGAATCTATTTGGAAAAAATTGGCAAGAAAAAGCCAATGAATTAGATGCTGACAACTCCACTTTGAATAGGTTATCCAAAGCCAAAGCTGATCCTGCGAGAGAGAAATCTTTTAATAAGCCTTTCTTCTCAAAAAAGGTTTTATCCCTCTTATTCCCAGCAGGGACGTTCTGCAGGTCAGCCTGCCCGAAAAGGTCAGCAACCACCTAAACAAAGGAAAGCGAAGACTGCTAAGCCTCAACCATCTCGGCAGTCTCATCTGCCACAAGGCCTTTGACTTTCATCTAGAGAACTTAGCCTTCCTGACCCTCAATGGAACAGAGCCTTCCACCATTCCAGGAAGGTTGTCACTTTGTCCCCAGGTGGGAGCAGATAACAGCAGAGCATTGGACAATCTCCATTATAAGAGAGGGGTACAAACTGCTCTTCCTGTGCATGCCCCCTCACACAATGGTAAGACAGTTCAATTCTCAGACCTCTCTCATCAACCTGTTAGATCAAGAGGTCACCATACGTCTTGCCCAAGGGGCAATAGAAGAAGTACCCATTCATCAACAGGGTACAGGGATTTACTCCCCCTATTTCCTTATCCCAAAGAAAACAGGGGGATACAGACCTATTTTGGACCTCAGAGAATTGAACAAATTCCTGTTCAAAGAGAAATTCAAGATGATTTCTCTAGGAACTCTGCTGCCATACCTTCAGAGTCAGGATTGGCTTTGTTCTCTAGATCTCAAGGATGCATACACCCATGTTCTCATCCATCCAACTCACAGAAAGTTCCTTTGGTTCCTTTTTCAAGTGAAGCACTACCAATACAGGGTGCTTCCCTTTGGCCTGGCCTCAGCTCCAAGAGTGTTCACGAAATGCATGGCTGTGGTAGCAGCATTTCTCCACACTCTAGGCATATTCGTCTTCCCCTACTTAGACGACTGGCTCATTCGAGCCCCATCAGAGCCAGAGGCCAGAGCTTCTCTATCTTGCGCAATGCGTATCCTTCAGTATTTGAGTCTGGTCATAAACATCCCAAAATCCAGTCTAACTCCCACTCAGCCTCTAGAATTCATAGGAGCTTTGCTGGATACCAAAAAGGCAAGGGCCTATCTCCCCCAGGCCCGTTGCCTTCGCATGGTGCAGTTAGCTTCTCAAGCAGTGCTAAAACCTCATCTCACTGCCCGAGAAATGCTGCAACTACTAGGCCACATGGCATCCACAGTGCATGTGGTTCCTTATGCTCGCCTCCATATGAGAGCAGCCCAGTGGACTTTATCCACCCAATGGACCCAGGCATCAGGGTGACTGTCAGACAAAACAGCAAGCACAAGTTGCCTTATTTTGTCTCTCTAATGGTGGCAGTCCACTCAGAATCTGTTGCTGGGGTCCCCTTTTCAACAACCCTTACCCCAGGCAACTCTCACAACAGATGCTTCACCAGTGGGTTGGGGAGCTCATCTACAAGACCCCTCCACCCAAGGCACCTGGATGCCACAGGAGACTCATCTGCATATCAATCTCTTAGAGCTCAGAGCAATCTTCCTTGCTCTTTGAGTGTTCCATACCCTGCTCAGCTACAAGACAGTCCTCATTCATACGGACAATCAGGTAGCAATGTTCTATGTGAACAAGCAGGGGGCAAACAGGCTCTCTGTCGCTTTGCAACGAAGCTTTGCGACTATGGGCACTCACCAGAGAGCATCAGATTCATCTCCTGGCAGTGTACCTCCCAAGCATACAAAACTCTTGGGCAGACAGACTCAGTCGAGTTCTGCTTCCACACGAATGGTCTCTACATGCAGACCAGGTGGCCAGGATCTTTCAAATTAGGGGAACCCCGGACATAGACCTCTTTGCAAGTCCGTCGAATGCCAAACTTCCCCGGTTCTGTTCCAGAATTCCGGCTCAGAGCTCTCAGGCCTGGGATGCTTTCCTCCTTCGCTGGGGTCAAGACTTCCTTTATGCCTTTCCACCCATTCCCCTAATTCCCAAAACCCTATTCAAGCTTCAGAGAGACAGAGGGCGAATGATTCTCATAGCTCCACATTGGCCACGGCAAGTGTGGTACCCTCTGCTTCTTCATCTCTCTCAAGCTCCCTCCCTGGAGTTAGGATCTGCTCCAAATCTGTCTCAGGAGGATGGAATGTTATGGCATCCCAATCCCCAATCTCTGCACCTCAGAGCTTGGTTGCTGAAGGCCTAGATCTTCAAGATCTTAACCTCCCTCAGCAAGTAAAGGATGTCCTTTATGCTTCCAGGAAGCCTTCCACAAGACGCTCTTATGCTTTTAAGTGGAAAAGATTTACCATATGGTGTTCGCAGAAGGGTCTTAACACACTTGCGATACTCCAGTAATGATCCCAGAGGTATCTCCTTCATTTATCCAATGCAGGACTTAAAACTAACTCAGTACGAGTCCATTTGAGTGCTATTGCAGCTTCTCTCAAGCCTCTAAATGGACAACCTATCTCCTCCCATCCTCTTATAGCAAGATTTATGAGAGGCCTTCTTCTAACTAAGCCTCCCATTAGGCCACCACCTGTGGCATGGGACTTAAACCTGGTTCTTGGTCAGCTCATGAAGCCACCTTTCGAACCCTTAGCTACTACCTCATTGAAATTCCTTTCTTGGAAAGTTATCTTTCTCATTGCAATCACATCAGCACACCACATCAGTGATTTGCAGGCACTAGTAGCTGATCCACCTTATACAAGGTTTCATCATGACAAGGTAGTCCTTAGGACTCATCCACACTTTATGCCAAAGGCGGTCTCGCCTTTTCATCTTAATCAAGCAGTCTACCTGCCTGTGTTCTTTCCAAGACCTCATGCATCAAATGCAGAAAGGAATCTTCATACTTTGGACTGTAAAAGAGCTTTAGCCTTATCTCCAGGAACAAGCAGGAATGAGTCTTCACATATGGGTACGTCGGTACCGACGGAGTCTGCGCGGGAACACTTCCCAGTGTCCAATCAGAAAGCCTTTGGAAGCATCCCACCACGCCTGCGTGCTCCCTTCCCACCTTCCCAACTGTCTCACCTCAGTTTTCGTTTTTCCGCGGAGCCGGCAGGACGTTGTCCTGTCACCGCAGAAAATTCTTCTTTTATTTTTTAGTTTTCTTGTGGTCGCGGCTGCCTTCCCCGACGCCACCGGTACCGCCGGTGTTTCTTTTTTCTTTTCTTGTAAAATGTTTCCTTTTTAAGGAATAATTTTCCTCCTTAGTGTCTCACGGTTTCTCAGACCTCTTAGGCCTCTCCATTTTCCTTCATGGAACCGCCAGCCACTCTTCCCAGGAAATGTACATACAACCTTATTTTTAGACACTCACAATTGGTGTCTAACCTGCTTGGGTCCTGACCATTTTCCTCCGGAGCCCTCGGGCAATAGTATTGTGGGAAGAAGTTCTCAACATCGAGTTCCCCTCGACACGCGGTCCCCATTCAACTTCAGGGTACCGACCATATCTTCTACACAGGATCAGGTAACCCAAAAACAGACTAGCCTGTCCTCGAGCAGCAGTTCTCATGCACAGCGTAGAGATGCCTACGGCCTTGCCCTCGAGAATCCACTGGCTTCAAAACCCCGGTGGGAGTCTTCGGCCTCCAAAGCCTGTGTGGGGTTTCAGGTTGTTCCTGAGGTTCACCCCTCACTGAACATACCTGAGCCATGCCCGGTGGTGGCATCCGCTTCGAGCGGTACCGATACCCCGGCATCGGCAATGGTGTTGGATGAAACATTCCTCACCAAGGATCGTCGTCTGGCGTCCTTGGTACCTACGGGGCCGGTGGATACACTCCAGACCGACCTTCCAGTATCGGTACCGGCACCGATACTAGTACTGACGTTGGTACCCTCCAGACGTGCATCGATAGACTCTCTTCCTTCGATGCCGAGTCTGGAATCGATCTCCAGTCTGGAGGACTGGGTACCGACTCGCCTTGGTACCGACACCTGTTGGTACCGAAGGCTCGGTTCCGATAATTCAGATCCGCAACTCTCGGTTCCTTCGATACCGTTAGAGTTGCCACCGGCTGGCCTTCGTCCACCGGTATCGGATACGGTACCGAAGTCTGTACCGATATCCACATTACCATTGCTGTCGGTGCCTTCCATGCTTCTCTCGTCAGGCTCGCTTCCCTCAATACCGAGTTTGGAATCGATCCCTAGCATGGTCGATCTGCTACCGACTGGCGCTGGTCCCGTCATTCCACAGTACCAGCGACCATCCTATAAGGATTCCATACTGCACCATCCAGGATCTTCTATTCCTAAAAGCTTGGATAGATCCCTCGGTGCCAATGCTAGTTCTTCATCAGCTCTAGCCTATCCAAGGGAAGTTCCCTCTGTGGATCCTTCTTTTCAGGTTTTCATCCTGGATATGGCAAAATCCTTTGCCATTTCTGTTCCTGGTCAGGGTCCTACACAAGGCAATATAGGATCCCTCTATATTCCTGAGAGAGCAAAGGAAAACATCATGCTACCTTTGCATCATTCCTTGCAGGACCTCCTTCTACAAATGTGGGAAGCTCCTTTAAAGGTACCACCACTTTCCAGAGCAACTGATCTTCTATATCAGGTGCCCCCTTCTCCAGGATTTCAAAAGACTCAACTTCCTCATCATTCCATTGTTGTAGAATCAGCAATGAGGCGGGTGAAGAGTACTAAAAAGCACTCTTCTTATCCGCCAGGTCATGAGTAAGTCTTTAGATGCCTTTGGACGTCAAACTTTCCAGGCATCCCTGCTTTCAGCACGAATTCTCTCATATATTTTTTATATGGGTTTATCTCTTGAGGAGGTCACAAAGAAATTACATCTTTTGACTCCTTTTCTTCAAGAGCCCAAGAGTGCAGACTATTCCTCACTGGTTAGTCATGCTCAGAATATCTCTAGGTTTCTTACTCGTGCTTCCCTAGACTCCTTTGAGTCTGTTAGCAGGACTTCTGCTATAGCTATAGGAGCACGACGTAAAGCCTGGCTCCAAGCTTCAGACTTGGACAAATGGGCACAAGTTAGACTGGGAAATACTCCTTGAACTGGAGAAAATCTCTTTAACAAGGAGTCTTTATTCCAGGTTGCTCAGTTAACAACTGACTGTCCTGTTTCCAGGGGCTGTTCTACGCCTTCTCCTTTCCCAGTTAGTAGGAAAGGTCCTGCCAAAATTTCTTCCCCTAGGGGAAGAAAATTTTATTCATCTTCTACCCATCATACAGATGTTCCCAAACAGGGGAAACATCACCCTGTTCTGATGAATCCACAACCTCAGCAGGGTCAACAAACCCAGCAGTCGCAGGCTTTCAAATAGTTCATCATTGCCTTCTTGGTTGGGGGTTAGAGTAGCAGTCTGCTTCTTTTCATTTGCAGTGTCTGCACTAACTTTATTCTAACCTTCCTAGATATCTCTTGTTGAGACATCTTTTCTTCAACTTTAAGAGTCTTTATGATGATCATGCCCATACTTAACAGGGTTTTCCTCTTCCTCTTGGAGGAAAGAGAACTAAGAACTATTAAGACAGTTGTTTTCCCTGTACTGGCATGTATCATCTCACCTGTCAGAGACTTCCTCCATAGTCAGTCTGTTTCAACACTGTCTTACCTCCCTCTTACTATACCATTTGGTTTGTAAGAGGGACCCCTTTTACACTGGTAAGCTTCTATAGTCCTCTACTTCTACAGGGGAATCCTCCCTTCTGGAGTTGTCTCCCCCCCTTGTTACCTTAGGGCAGCCCATCAGACAATAGGAAATCCTACTAGGTCTGTTTCTTTTTCCACATCTAAAAGAGGGAGAGGAAAGAGAAATGTTCTCCGCTGCCCTGGTATGTTGCTGCAGATACAGTTTCCATGACTGGTAGGTATTTCCTACCCTTACCATCTCATCTTAAATCTCTTTTGAGACATCAGTCTCAGGCCTTTCATTACGTGAAAACCTAAAGAAGGGCCAATTCACTGGCCATATCTCCTTTGGTCTTCTCGTCAGAGATAATCGTCTTCACTGGCAGTTAGGGAACGCCCAATTCCCTTCTTGCCCTCATTGGCAAGTTACTAGGGTATCTTCCTCCAGTGGCGTCCTCTATCCATTCTCCATATGGCAATTCTGGAGACATCTGGCCTTCCTGCCTACAGACTGAAGTTATCATCTGCCTTTTTCACGTAGGCCATCCTGGTTATTCAAAGGCTCACATTCTAAACAAAATCCAGACTTCTTGTCAGGGAGACCTCTCCTCTGACTCTGCCAATCATAACCAGGAAAAGAGAATTCTCAGTATATCTATTCAAGCAGGTATTAACCTTCTTGCTGTTAGATGAATCTTCCTCCTAGGGGGGATCAGCTTCTATAGACCTCTCTCCTTCCACATACCTGGCGATATGTATCTATAGGTCTTCATATTCATGCCCCAGCCACCAAGTATGATCAATACCCAATAACTCCATCTGACATGTATATAGTTACCTATTCAATGCTACGCATATGTATATAGTTTACTCTGTTTTCCAAGTTACTTGTTCCTGTTCAATGTAATGACCTGACTTTTGTTCATTGTCGGATACCTTTTGTTTTATGTAAACCGCGCTGATCGCAAATAGTGCGGTATATAAGAAATGCAAATAAATAAAAATAAAATAAATAAATAAATATATACACACACACACATTCCTTTATATCTATCTGTGTCTTCTGCCCATACATATCTCCTGTAGATATATGCATATATACCCTATATGTGTATATATTCAATATATATATGTATATATACATAGATATATTTATACATCTACTGAGATATATGTTTAGATAGATATGTATCCATATACTTATCTATCTGTTCTGTTAGGTTCAAATGTCCTTACATTCCTATATGATCCTGACAGATGGGCACTACCCCTATCAATGCTATGCCAACATACTTAGGGGTCTACACTTATAACCACTTCCTGTGGTAGTTAACACCTACCATGTAGGTTAGGTACTCCTGAAGCTCTCCATGTACCTTCTTCTTTCCTAATTGACCCCATTTAGGAAAGACATTGTGGAGCTTCAGTCAATCTATCAATTATCAAATTAACATTCAGATATCATACCATGAATGACATAGGTAAAACAATGGAACTCTCCCAATACAATTAGGGGAAAAAACCCCACAAACAAGTCATATCTCCATCTTATTTAGACCCCAACAAAACATAGGAAATAGGGGAGTACTAGGTAATTGTATACTGCCAAGAAATCCTAGCATTAACACAAATAAACAATAAAGGCGGAAGAGAGACTTACACGTCAGCTGTATGAGGAGAAATAACAACCTCAATATTACCCCCCTCCCTAGTCTCCAGAAAAGCCAGCAGCTGCTTGGGGTCAAAAAACAAATACATCTTTTGTTTATAATTAACATAACATTTAACAGGAAATTTAAGTTGGAAGGAGGCACCCAAGGCCAAAACCCTGGAGTGAAGAGCCAAAAACTCCCTCCTCCGCAGCTGTGTAATTCGTGAAAGATCAGGAAATACCTTCACCCTAAACCCCAAAAAAGCTTCATTAGCATTTCGAAAAGACATTCTAAGAATAAACACTTTATCCGTTTCTAAAGCAAATGTAACAAGCAGGGTGGTTCTCTCCATTACAATCTCCAAAGAACTCTCAAGGAGACCCGTAAGGTCCTCTAGCCCAGGCTGTGGAGGAGAGGGGGCAACTGTTCCACCCCTACTCCCCAGGGATAGATACACAGCCCTGGTTATAGGAGGGAACTGTTCCGGCGGGATTTTCAGCACCTCCCCAAAATATTTTCGAACCATTTCAGTCGCTGACAGCACTGGTGACTGAGGAAAACTCAGAAAACGGAGATTACTTCTCCGAACCTGGTTCTCCAGGTATTCCAATTTTCTACCAGAGACATTATTATCCTTAATTTGGGCATTTACCAAATCCCGTACCTCCCCCATCTCCCTTTCCAAGCTGGCTAATCTACTGCATTGTACCTCATTAGCCTTAGTAAGGAGCCCACAAGAATCTCTAACAAGATTAATGTCTTTTTTTAAAAATCCCACAAACTCTTTTCATGGAGTCATTCAAGGTCGCCAGGCCTTCCCATAGCATTTGCAGAGTAAATGCCGCGGGTCTCACCATAATGGGAAAGTCAGGAAATTCTTCCCTCTCCACTGAGGGTCCAGACACAGATCGTTCCGCTGTAATCACCACTTCTCCCAACCGACTCTGGCCCGTTTCCTCAAGGGGGGGATCCAGCTTGGCCAAAGCATTTCCGTCTCCCTCTGAAATCGGGGTACTCGCCACCAAAACCGAGGGTAGAGCTTCAGTCAATCTAAAGCTTAGCGCTCCTGAGTCTGTCCTTACTTTCTTATCAGATACAAGGGTCTCCATACCCTTTCCTCCCTACATGGACTGATTCCATTCCCAGTCCAGTTAGGTCAGACTCAATTTTCCTGTTGGTCCTAAATTTATACTGTTTTGGACCTGATCAGCTTAAGCTTTCTGTCATACTACCTTCTGCGTCTCCGCTGAAGCTCTACCTTTTATACTACCAGTCTTTCCCCTGGGGCTATTTCTCACCCTAAAGGATTCTGACCTCCACTGTGTTTTCTCTATTTTTACTACCTCTACTTCTCAGTGAAGGTACCCTTTTAGCACATTCACTGGTTCTTCTAACAGATCCATATGTATCTCAGTGAACTTGTGCAAGATCAACAAGGGAGGCCCAGATTACAAAATACCCTCTATATACAGGGTCTTTCTCTTTAGAAACCCTGTTCTAGCAGCTGTTCCACAGCTCCTCTTCTGTTTTCAACTCCTACCCTCCATCCCTAGGATGCCTGAGGTCTTAAGCAATAACATGGCTCGTTCTAGACTTGCAACATGCTAGGACTCCCTCTGGGCATCTGAGCTTGGGAGTCCCCATATGTGAAGACTCATTCCTGCTTGTTCCTGGAGATAGCACAGTTACTTACCTGTAACAGGTGATCTCTGGGAACAGTAGGAATAAGTCTTCACAACCCACCCACCTCCCCTAGGAGTTGCATTTTCTCTATCTCTATCTTTCCCTTCTTTGCTCTCTCTCTCTCTCTCTCTCTCTCTCTCTCTCTCTCTTTGTCTCAGCTTTCAATCTTAACTGAGGAGAGACAGTTGGGAAGGCGGGAAGACAGCACGCAGGCGTGGTGGGATGCTTCCAAAGGCTTTCTGATTGGACGCTGGGAAGCGTTCCCGCGCAGACTCCGTCGGTACCGACGTACCCATATGTGAAGACTTATTCCTGCTGTTCCCAGAGATCACCTGTTAAAGGTAAGTAACTGTGCTTTACTTGCAAAGAACACAGCAACATAAAGTACTCTCAACTCTTTGTTGATTTTGATCCTTCTCATTTGGGACTTCCAGTCTCCAAGAGAACACTGTCCAACTGGATTGCACAGTGTATTTCTTTTGCCTATCAGAGTAAGAACCTTCCTCTGGAGGGCCATGTCACAGCTCACAATGTGAGAGCCATGGCAGCTTCAATGGCTCATCTACACTCTGTGTCTATCGACGACATCTGTCAAGCAGCCACTTGGGCCTCGGCTCATACCTTCACAGCCCATTACTGCTTGGACAAGGACTCCCGCCGGGATGCCTTGTTTGGTCAGGCTGTTCTCCAACACCTGTTCCATACCTAATCAACTCCTACCTACCATCCTTGGTTGGATGCCAGAGATCCATGGGGGAAGTGGAGCCCTTCACAGGGAGACACAACCTCTGGGATCTCTCCCTGGCATCTAAAGCTAGGGAGTCCCCATATGTGAAGACTACATTCCTGCTTGTTCCTAGAGATAGCATAGTTACTCACCTGTAACAGGTGATCTCCGGGAACAGCAGGAATTTAGTCTTCACAACCCATCCACCTCCCCTAGGAGTTGTATCTCTCTATCTGTCTTTCCCTTTCCCTCTCTCTCTCTCTCTTTGTCTCAGCTTTAAACTCAACTGGAGAGAGGCAGTTGGGAAAGGCGGGAAGGCAGCACGCAGGCGCTGTGGGATGCTCCCAAAAGCTTCCTAATTGGACGCTGGGGAACGTTCCCGCGCAGGCTCCGTCGGTACCGACAATACCCATATGTGAAGACTAAATTCCTGCTGTTCCCGGAGATCACCTGTTACAGGTGAGTAACTATACTATACACTCACAACTTTTCATTTTTTATTTCTTTTTTTTTTATATATACAGGGTGGCCCAAAAAAAGTGAGAACATCTCATAAATTAAAAGCTTAACTAGTTTACTTACTTACTTTTTTTGGCTATATAACATCTTTATTTCAACAATTTCCGGTCGCCATCTTTCTTTTTTTTAATTTGTCAATTGTTTACATCTGTCTTTTTGAATTTTTAAATAACTTATATGCTACAAGATGTTCTCACTTTTTTGGGCCACCATGTGTGTGTGTATTGTAAACGGGGGCGCTGGGTGAGAATGTCCACAGTCTTGGCAAAGGCAAATATTAATATGACTTGCAAAGGATTGTGGGAAATGTAGTCCATTCATACCAGACTCAGCCGTTCACAATAAATTAGTTGTGCTTGCTCGAATGTAAAGCAAAGAAGATATTTTATTTATGGGGTTATTTCTCCCAACACAGATATACTTGGTAGCACATAAAAAGGAATACTTGCTTTCAGTACTATAATTAGAAAAACAAATAAGGAAAAACAACAGCTGAACTTGTTAAGCAATCAAATCAAAGCATAAATGCTAATATCTTCTTAGCAGTGCTTCAAAGAACAAACAAAACCCCACAAAGTAGGAAAAAAACCTGTTCTTTTTCAGGGATAACCTCTTGTATCTTCACACACACTCAGACGTGTCCCTTCAGAGCTCACTGGCAATTAGGCAAGGCTCAATTGCTAACAATTACCAGTTGAAACCCTCTTGGCTGGTTTACTTTCTATTACGTGGCTCAAATCCTACTCAGAAGCTTTTCTGAGTAGATTAAAGAACAAGTTTATATTTCTTTGTGATGGTTGTCGTATTTTTGTAACAGCATATTACCACAGAAGTTTAGACAGAGAGCAATCCATGTACTCAAAATCCTCATTTACCACATCTTCCCCTTCTTCAATTATCATAGGTTCACTATCATGGATTGGCACAGAGGAATTTCTCAATGGAACACTCTCGGGACAATACTTGTTTCCCTGCTGTCTTCCCAGTGAAGAGCTAGGGCATAGATCAGTGTTCATACCTGAGCTTCCATTGCTGTTAGAGTTCCTCTCTAAATATCCTGGCCAGTATGTAGTCCAGTTCTTATGTCCAGCCTTCCAATCAAGATCCCTGGACACTGGATCTCTCTTCACATACCTTCTTGCACTGGTCTTAGGGTCCCTTCCAAGTGCAGCCGTCTCCCTCACAGGTGCCGTCCGGGGATTCCTGGCTCTGCAGCCCCACTTCTCTGGCTTTCCCCAGTCCAGTGGTGTATGCTTGCCTCTGGAATGCCTCCCAGTATACGTACTGCTATGGACTCCTTTAGACCTTCCAAATGCTTTTCTCTTCTTTCTTCCAAAGTGTTTTTCTCTCTCTGTCCGTCAGCTCTGGCTTCTGCTGATGATGATCAGGATGATCAAGGTGCTTCTGATCAAGATGCCTCTGATCTTCAAGATGATTCTCTGTAGAATAAGCTTTTCTTTTATCCTGCTTAGATGAATGCTCCACCCTAGCACAGCGCAGCTGTGCTGAATCAAGCCCTGCCCTTGGAGATGATTGCTTGGGGATTACCTCATAGCCCTCCTGATTGAACACACGTTTCCCCACTTCAGCTCTACTAATGGCTGTTGGAAACCTGGTGCATTCTGGGACTGGTAGTCTTTTATGGAAACATTCTGTTTTATTATTTCTACCAGAACAGACAGGTTGCTTGTTCAGAGTCACTTCACCTCTATTATAGCTCCTTCCTGAACTATGATAAGCTTCCTTATCACAGTATATGTATGTATATATATGATGTGTGTGTGTGTGTATAGATATATATATATAGTATTGTCATTCTACTTCTGCAATTTGGTCTATATTATTAGGTCTTTACCTAACATTCAAATGAACCTCCATTTTCATTCCAGCTTGTATGTAATGTGACAAAACAGGATGAAAGGGGATGAATACTTTCACAAGGCACTGTAAAGATCTGCCTCATATCTCCCCTGTCCCTTCTCTCCTCTAGGATCTTCAAGTCTCTTCTTATATGTCTTCAGATTCAGGCTCCAAATAATTTTAGTTGCCTTCTTTTGAAATGTTTCAAGTCTTTTTATATCCTTTGAGATACGGTCCCCAAAACGGAATGCAATACTCAGTGAGGTCTCACTAGTGACTTTTATAGTGGCATTACCTCCTCCTTTCTGCTGGTTATTCCTCTTTTTGCAACCCAGCATCCTTCTATTATTTATTATTTATTTATTATTTATTACAATTTCTTATATACCGCACTATTGTCAGCGCGGTTTACATACTACTTTGTCACATTGTTTTAGCACCTTGAGATCCTCCAATACTATCTCTCTGAGGCCCTTCTGTTCTCCGGGAACAAGCATGAAGTCAGTCCTCACATATGATGACGTCTGCTGTCAGTCCTCACATATGATGACGTCTGCTCAGACTGAGCTCTTGCAGAAGCATCCCCCCAGCTTTCAAAGAAAGCTTTTCGGAGATGCCACCACACTTGCGTGGTCCCCTTCCCACCCAAGGGTGCCATCTTGCTTACTTTCCTTTTTTCCACAAAGCCCTTCAGATGTTTGTCTGGCTTGTCCCTGGGAAAAAGTTGATTTTTCTCTCTGAGTTTCATACTCGCCTCCAGAATTACACCGTTACTCTTCCCGCCTACAGACCTTGTTGCCTCGGTGTCGAGTTCGGTCTGTTTTTGTAGTCTTTTGATCCTTTCTTTTCCTGGCGTCTTCATGCCTTTTTTTCTCCACTGGCAGCCCGGAGAGTCTTCAACCTCGCAGAGGTATTCTCCCCCCCCCCCCCCCCCCATGGCTACCAGTGGCTTTAAGAAGTGTGATCAGTGCTCTAAAATTCTTTGGAGACTTGGCGAAAATCCAAATTCGGTAAGCCCTTTTATTAGCCCCAACGCGTTTCGGCTCAGAAGCCTTTTTAAGGGGGTCTCTGATTAGTAAAGGATGCAAACCTCAAAAAGATACAACAATGATTAAACATAATAAAATAACATTAAACCTTATTCCAAAATATTATTCTTTCCTGAACATACAAACCATAATAACTTTTAATCATAATATAAGAATATAAAATCATATGTAAAAAAGACTAAAATGCTCCTACACATAGTCATACATGAAAATACCATGTACAGCTATTGAAAAGTTAAACAATTCTTATCAAGACTAACAGCTCATTGAACATGAAAACATAAATAACACATTCATAAAATTCATCATCTAAAATAAAGTACAAGCAAGGGGATGAGGAAGACAAACGCTTGACAATACCTTTAGATATCTTGTGGTACACATAAACCACTAAAAAAACAAAATAAAGATAATAAAAAACTTGCAGCAATAAATAATATAAAATATATATAAAACACAATATCAATAAATAGATAAAATCATAAAGGCATAAAACCAAAATAATATGAAGAAATAAATATTGGGGCTAATAAAAGGGCTTACCGAATTTGGATTTTCGCCAAGTCTCCTTGGTCCTGCTTCTTTGGTACTCTTTGACGGTGTGCAGGTCTTTGTTGCTCTCCTTGGTTTCCTAAAATTGTCTTTGACAGACACACACAACTGCTGTCTCAGCTGCCTTGGGCCAGACCATGACCCGGCTGCCTATGGTCTCTGCAAGAGGGATGGTCCAGTAAGGCCCTCGAGCCGCCAACAGCAGCACAATAACTTTTTCCCTGGTGCCTCCGAACGCCAGGAACTTGTCTGAGGCCCCGACATCTCGGGCGGAACCTTCCGAACCCGAGCCTCGTCGTGGGTACTCGGAAAGGGGGTCTCCTTTGAGGGAACCTAGTAAGAAGAAGAAACCCTTGAAGGCGGCATCCTTGGACTGTTCCGACTGGCCGGGTGCTCCCCAGGCCCAGTCCCACTGTTCAAGACGTTCGTCTGAGAAGGAGCAGCCTGCAAAGATTCCCTGGAAGGATCTGACCGCGGACAGGCCTCGGTCCCCAGACACTATCCTCATCGAGGATTCCCCTTCAGGCGAGTCGGCGCCTGGCCCGAGTTCCTCAGTGCCCATGCTGAAGGCTACGGAGCCTTCTGGTCTGGAGTCCAGAATGGCGGCCCTGGAGCGCAGTTTGTCTGCCTTCATGAAATAGCAGCGGGCACTGTTGTCCAGCAGGACCGGTTAATCCGCCCCGACCACCAGGGCCTCGACGTCCAAGACATCTCCGGAGGCTGAGCCGATCTTCGAGGTCCTTCGGCCTCGATCCTGGGCCGAGATCGTGATCTGAGTCCCACTCGATAGGACCGCAGTCATCCCCGGCATGTTTGCTGGGCACCGGCCGCAAGGCATCAGGGGCCCTAAGGTCTGCGAAGCAGCCCTCCGAGTCCTCGATGGACTACTCTACGTGGGAGACGGAGGACGAGGATTCCCCCGATACCCGTCGCCACCGCGATGCTTCATCTGACTCTCCCATCTCAGAGCTTCGACGGCTCTCCCTGCCCGAGGATATGGGCTTCCTTGATTTTTGTCAAGGACATGTCTAAGGCCCTGGCGTTCCCGACTGAGTTGGAAGAGGACTCTCGGGCGGATGAGCTGGAAATCCTCCAGTACGAGGCCCTTCTGCAGGGATAGCTCACTGTGCCCATACCTCCCATCCTGGAATGGCTGATGATCCAAATGTGGGAGACACGGACTTCAGTGCCGGTAGTGAGCAAACGGCTTGACTTGATTTATTGAATCTGCCGGAGCCCAGGCTTCTAAATGTCACAGTTGCCGCTTAACTCCATGGTGGTGGAGTCTTCCATCTGTTGGCTAAAAAGCCAGAAGACACACTCTTTGGTGCCTCCCAGCAGAGAAGCCACACCCTTGACACTCTTGACAGAAAGTGCTACTAGGGCTCAATGCTCATTGCCCGCATTCAGGCCTACCAGCTATACATGGGCATGTACCTGATAGACCTGGCGAAGGAACTTGCCGGGTTCTCAGCTGGTCTCTCTGAAGAATCCTAGCAGCAGTTCCAGAACCTGGCCAAGGCAGTCCGTGAGTGCTCCAGATTCATGTCTCGCCTATAACTGGTTCGAGTTGGCAGTTCAAGTAGCCGTGGCTGGCATCGGTGCACACCGCCAAGCTTGGCTACAGTCATTCGACTTCAGGCAATGGGGTTCAGGATAAATTGGTCGATGTCCCCTGCCAAGGAGAGAACCTCTTTGGCAAATCAATGACTGACGAGGCTGCCAAGCTGGAGACCGAGTTCATGATGAGGACCAGTGTCCCCAAAAAGACTGCTGCCCCTCCCCGACGGAAGGGCTTGGGTAAAAAGTCCTTTTACTTGAAGAAGGGAGCTGCTTATCGAAACTACCCAACTTATCAGGTCTCCCCAGCTCCCCAACAGGGTCAGCAGGCCAAGGAACATGGGCATGGCCCGCATAAGTAGAAGGCTCCAAAATCCCAGGCACCTGCTCTAGCCCAGCTAGGGGGAGTTACATAAGAATATAAGATAATGCCATACTGGGTCAGACCAAGGTCCATCAAGCCCAGTATCCTGTTTCCAACAGTGGCCAAACTAGGTCATAAGTACCAAGTAGTCTCCCCAAAAGACTCAGGTTCCACAATGCTTGTATTTGGGTCATACAGTGATATCCTGGGTCCCTTTTAATAATGGTTTATGGACCTTTCCTCCAGGAACTTGTCCAAACCTTTTTTAAATGCAGCTACACTAACAGCTTTTACTACATCCTCCGGTAACAAATTCCAGAGTTTAATTACACGTTGAGTGAAAAAATATTTTCTCTTATTAGTTTTAAATAGGTTACCCTGTAACTTCATTGCATGTCGCTTAGCCTTTTTATATTCTGATGATGTAAACAATCGATCTACATTTACCCATTCCACTCCATTCATTAATTTATCATATCTCCCCTCAGCATCTCTTTTCCAGGTTGAAGAGCCCTAACCTTTTTAGCCTCCCTTCATAGGAGTATCCTTCCATCCCCTTTACCATTTTGGTGGCTCTTCTCCGTACCTTTTCTAATAACTCTATATCCTTTTTAAGATACGGCGACCATAGATGCACACAATATTCAAGGTGCTGTCGCACCATGTAACGATACAGAGGCATTATAATATCCTTTTTGACATTATGATACCTAGCATTCTATTTGCTCTCTTGGCTGCCGCTGCACACTGGGCGGAGGGTTTTAACATGTTATCCACCATGACACCTAAATCATTTTCCTGGATGGTGGTTCCCAATGTGGAACCTTGCATCGTGTAACCATAGGTTGGGTTGTACTTTCCTAGGTATATAACTTTGCACTTGTCCACATTAAATTTCATCTCTCATTTAGATGCCCAGTCTTCCAGTTTATCAAGATCTTCTTATTTATTTATTTATTTATTTAACAAGTTTTTTATACCGCCTTTTCCTTCAATCAAAGCGGTCACAAGAAATACAAGGTTTAAACAAGGGAAACAAACAGTATAGACATGACAACATATGGTAAAGCCTGGAAAAATAACAAGGGTTAACAAAATAGTGGATTATTTATAAAATATATACAATAGATGATATCTTAGTCATTTGTTAATCCATAGTGCTCAATAAAAAGTAAAGTTTTTAATTGCTTACGAAAGTCACTTAAAACATCAATTGCACGTAAATCAGGGGGGAGAGAGTTCCAAATCAAAGGGGCAGCCAAAGAAATTGCTCGTTGTGATGTACATTTGCGTGATTTAGCGAAGTTTCTTGAGGTATTGAGGGTGTTTGAGGTGGATAATCTTCTAGGTCTGTTGCTGGTATCACGGGATAAGAGGGCATGGAGGCTGGTTGCAGAACTGTTGTGCTTCATTTTGAAGATGTTTATGATTAACTTATACTTTATGCGAAGGGTTATAGGGAGCCAGTGGAGATCTTTAAGGATGGGGGTAATGTGGTCATGATTAGTGGAACCGTTAATTATTCTGGCTGCTGTATTCTGTGCCATTTGAAGAGGTTTGAGAGCAATTTTCCACAATCCTCTTGGGTTTTAACAATTAAATAGTTTTGTCTCATCTGCAAATTTGATAACCTCACTCATTCCCATTTCCAGGTCATTTATGAATATGTCAAATAGTAGCAGACTCAGCACAGATTCCTGCGGTACTCCACTATTCATCTTTTTCATTAGGAAAAATGGCCATTTAGCCCTACCCTCTGCTTTCTATCTTTTAACCAGTTCCGTATCCACAATAGTAGACTGCCTCCTATCCCATGACTTTTTAGTTTTGCCAGAAGTCTGAATAGGGACCTTGTCAAAGGCTTTCTGAATGTCCAGATACACTATATTAACCGACTCACCTTTGTCTACCTGTTTATTCACACCTTCCATGTTGAGTAATTTTGTTCTTTATGATGTTTTTTTACTATTTTTCCCGGTATTGACGTCAGGCTCACCGGTCTGTAGTTTAACAGATCACCCCTGGAACTCTTTAAAAACTGGCATTACATTGGCGTTCCTCCAGTCTTCAGGTATTACAGATTGTAATGATAGTTCACAGATTACTAGTAGCAGGTCTGCAATCTCATATTTCAGTTCTTTCAACACCCTTGGATGTATACCATCTGGTCCAGGTGATTTGCTACTCTTCAGTTTATGAAATAGTTGTAATACATCTTCCCGGTGTATCAATATTTCTTTCAATTCTTCCGCAGTATCACCTTTAAATACCACTTCAGTCATGAGTAACATCCCTACATCTTCCTCAGTAAAGACCGAAGCAAAGAATTCATTCAGTCTCTCCGCTATAGCCTTGTCTCCTCTTACTGCCCCTTTTACCCCTCTATTATCTAATGGTCCAACTAACTCTCCACAGGTATTTTGCCACGAATGTACGTGAGAACGTCTTTATTATGCGTTTTTGTTTCCACAGCAAGTTTCTTCTCAAATTTTCTTTGCCTGCCTCATCAATGCCTTGCATTTAACTTGCCAGTGCTTGTGCTGTTTCCAGTTTTTGTCGTTTGGCTCTTTTTTCCTTTTCCTGAAAGATGTTTTTTTGGCAACAGCAGCTTCTCTGACCCCACCTTTAAACCATGCTGGCAGTTTTTTGGACTTCCTTCCACTTTTCTTAAAGTGTTGAATACAGCTGGTCTGGGCTTCCAAGAGAGAGGTTTTAAACACCAACCAAGATTGATGCAAGTCTTTAACCTTTGCGACTGCTCCTTTTAGTTTTTTCTTAACTATTTTCCTCATTTTATCATAGTCTCCCTTTGAAAGTTCAATGGTAGTACTGTGGATTTCCTTACCATCTCTTCTCCATTAATTAAATCAAATGCAATCATGCTATGATCACTATTGCCAAGTAGCCCCAACACTCTTATCTCTTGCACCAGATCTGGTGTTCCACTAAGGACTAGGTCGAAAATGGCTTCCTCTCTGGTCGGTTCATGAACCAGCTGCTCCAAAAAAGTCATTTATTTCATCTAGAAACTTTAGCTCCCTATCATGTCCTGCCATGACACTGACCCACAACCCCTCCACCAATTTGATCAGCTCTATCATTACGATATAGTTTGTACCCAGGTATCAGTGTTCCACTGGTTGTCCTCCTTCCACCATGTCTCTGAGATACCAATCATATCTAACTTCTCATTTAGTGCTATATATTCTAACTCTCCCATCTTCTAGCATTTGCATCCAAGCATTGTAGAGACTGTATTTTATTCATATTAATCCGGTTATCGGTAAGCAGGGGTAATTTGGAATTTTTAAGCTCTGTCTGCTCTGTACTCAAGGGCATTTGGGCTACGTTTTGTCTTTATTGGAACCTCTCTGCTGATGTGCCCTAACTTCATTTTTTTGGTAGTATTCAAGGATACATTGTTCCGAACCATGCACTCTTGGGTGACTGTCGGCTCTCCCCTATCTCCTTTTTAAAGGTTAATGCCAGCAGACTGGTTCCATCCCAGTTAAGGTGAAGCCTATCCCTTTGGAAGAGCCCCTCCTTTCCCTAGAATGTTCTCCAGTTCCTGACAAATCCAAAACCCTTATCCTTGCACCATTGTCTCATCCACGCATTGAGACTCTGGAGCTCTGCCTTCCTTTTGGGTCCTACGATTGGAACAGGAAGCATGTCCGAGAACCCTACCCTGGAAGTTCTGGATTTCAACTTCTTACCTAAAAGCCTAAATTTAGCCTCAAGAACCTCCCAACCACATTTTCCTATGTCATTGGTACCGACATGTACCAAGAGAGCAGACTCCTCTCCAGCACTATGACCTTGTCTAGGTGGCGCATGCGGTCTGCTACCTTTGCACCAGGCAGGCATGTTACCAGGCGATCCTCACGTCCACCAGCCACCCAGCTATCTACATGCCTAATGATCGAATCACCAACTATAATGGCTGTCCTAACCCTTCCCTCGTGGACACATGGCCCTGGAGAAACTTCCTCGGTGCGAGAGGGTTTTGCATCACCTGGAGGACAGGCCCTAGCTATAGGATCACTTCCTGCCACACCAGGGTGATGCTCTCTTGTCACGTGACCTCTCTCCTCCATGGCAACAGGGATGCTGCCAGAATGGAGGTGGGACTTCAGGACTATATCCCTGTAGGTCTCGTCTATGTACCTCTCTGTCTTCCTTTGTCTTCCAAGTCTGCTACTCTAGCCTCCAGAGATTGGACTCATTCCCTTTGAGCAATGAGCTCCTTGCACCTTGTGCACACGTAAGACCCCTCACTAACTGGGAGAAAATCATACATTTGACACTCAATGCAAAAGACTTGAAAGCCCCCATCTCACTGCTGGACTGCTGTCTGCATCTTAGTTTTAAGGTTGTGTTTAGATATTTAAGTTCTTTACTTACTAAGGGTTGCTGGGGATACTCATACTAATAAAACTATACCTAATATGTTTAATGTATTTTGTTCACCTGAAGTTTAATTAATCTCAGGTCCTTATTGTATGCTGATGAGAATAAAGGTCTGCACCTGAGAGTGAATATGGCACCTCCTTTCCTTTAAGAGGTTTAAGCACCTCTAAAGCTACTATTAACCCAGGGGTGGGTCAGGGTCGGTGAGGGAGGAAAGTAAAGAAGACTTATTAAACACTGGCTGCTACACAGTACACTGTCCTGTGCTTCTAAGGTAATCTGTGACCAATATCCAGGGGGAGTCCCACAGCCCATGCTTGGATAGAGGGAGTCTGGTTCTGAATTTAACCAGAAACCTCTGCTGTGTGTTAAATTTAAATTGAAAATTCTTAGCTGCTACTAGGCCCTGACTGATATAACAAATACACTGGGTTCACAGATTAATCAACTTTAATCTAAAGAATTCCTTTTTCCCCAAGATTTAGAAAAATTCCTAGAAGTAAATACTTACATTTACAGATCTCTCTCCAGAAGTAGCAGTCCCCTTTTGTAGTCCTTCAATACTTCTTGACTCCTTGAGCATAGCCTATCTACCCAAAGGAGATCAGCATCCCTCAGGGGGACATCTGGTCCTTTATGCCCAGAGGTGGATGTCCATCACCACCGATTCCTGGGTACGTCGGGTACTCAGGGGTGGTTACTTTCTCCACCTGACTCAGACACCGCCCCCTTATTTCCCTGGAGAGCCCTTCAGGTTTCTTCTCCACCGGGACCACCTTCTGAAGGAGTTGGGAGGTCTACTCAAGGGCAAAGTGGTGGAAGCGGTGCCCCACCATCTCAAGGGCAAGGGGTTCTACTCCAGGTACTTCATTGTGCCAAAAAGGACAGGAGGCCTAAGGCCCATCCTCGACCTGTGCAATCTCAACAAATTCCTGGTGAGGGAGAAGTTCAAGATGCCTTCTTGGAACATTGCTGCCATACCTCCAACAGGTAGACTGGCTATGCTCCTTAAACCTCAAGGATGTTTATACCCACATCCTCATCCACCCCAACCACAGGCAGTAGCTGTGGTTCATAGTGGGGGGGGCAGGCATTTTCAGTACAGGGTGCTCCCCTTCAGCCTATCTTCTGCCCCAAGGGTTTTCACAAAATGCCTGTCAGTTGTGGCCGCCTTCCTCTGGCTCCAAGGGGTCTTCTTCTTTCCCTACCTGGGTGACTGGCTCATAAAGGGAGGCACTGCCTCAGAGGTGCAGCAGGCCACCGCACGCACCATTCAGGTTCTGCAGCATTTGGGCTTTGTCATAAACTACCCCAAGTCTCACCTCCTCCCGACACAGTGTCTGGAGTTCACTGGGGCAAAGATGCACACTCCAGTTGAAGGCTTTCTTGCCCATGAACCAAGCCAATCGTCTCAGGACTCTGGCTCAGGATGTACAGTACCGTCCCTCGGTGCCTGCTCCTCCTCGGACACATGGCCTCCACGGTCCATGTAACCCCCAATGCTCTTCTCCATATGAGGGTGGCACAATGGTGTCTCCGGGACCTGTGGTCTCAGGCCACAGGCCGCCTCCAAGACAGAATCTCTGTGACCCGCCAATTGGCGGATTCTCTGGTCTGGTGGCAGTCTCCCCAGCATCTCAAGCTGGGCTTGCCTTTTCAGGCCCCAAACCCCTCAAGTATCCTCACCACAGACGCCTCCCTGCTCGGCTGGGGAGCCCATTGCGGAAATCCAGGTGGCGATGTTCTATGTGAACAAACGGGGGCATGGGGTTTCGTACCCTTTGCCAGGAGGTACTGGTCCTCTGCTCGTACACAATCCAACAGGGTATCCTCCTGCAGGCAGTGTACCTACCAGACCAGGACAACCTCAGCAGAGTTCTCCAGCCGCACGAGTGGCAGCTGGACCACAGAATAACCAGTCAGCTTTTCTGGCTCTGGGGTGAACCTGTGATGTACTTTTTCGCCAGCCCAGACAACTTTGTTCCCTCACTTCTGCTCCCAGCAGGCCCACCCCTCCAGAGTGGCAGTGGACACGTTCCCAGTCTCATGGTCCGAAGGCCTCATTTACACCTTCCCTCCTGCGCCGCTGATCGCCAATACCTTGTTCAGGACCCTCCGCGACAGAACCTCGCTTATCCTGATAGCTCCTCGGTAGCCTAGGCAACCGTGGTTCCCACTGCTTCTACAGTTGACTGTGGAGACCCCCATCCCCCTGGGAACTGCCCTGGGACTCCTTTCTCAGGAGGGTGGTCCTCTCCTGCACCCCAACCCTGGGGTTCCTGTCTGACAGCTTGGCTGCTGAGAAGGTGACTCTGGCCCTTTTCAACCTTCCGGTTAAGATGGAAGACATTCTGCTGGCCTCTCGTAAAGCCTCTACTGGAAAGGCTTATGCCCTCAAATGGCACAGGTTCTCTATTTGGTGTACCAAGCATGGGGCTGACCCTTTCTCCTGCCCAGTGGCTCTGGTGTTACATTACCTTCTCCACCTCTCTGTCCGGGCTCAAGTCTAGCTCTGTCCGAGTGACCCGTTTTCTTCGGGGCCTGCTCTTATTGAAGCCCCCAGTTCGCCCTCCGGCAACCGAATGGGACTTCAGCATAATGTTGGGGCAGCTCACTCCCCCGCCCTTCAAATCTCTGGCCACCTGCCACCTTCATTACCTCTCTTGGAAGTTGGCTTTCCTGGTCGTGCTTACCTCTGCTCGCAGAGTTAGCGAGCTTCAGGCCTTTGTGGCGGAGGCACCCTATAGCAGGTTCTACAAGAGCAGAATGGTGCTTCGTACGCACCCCAAATTCCTGCCAAAGGTAATGTCGCCCTTCCATCTCAACAAGGAAGTTGTCCTCACTCCTGTCGGGCTGAGACATCCTCCACACCTTGGACTGTAAGAGGGCTTTGTCCATCTGTTCCACCGCAAAGCCTCTAAGCTTTGCATCTTCTATGGCTCCAGTAGACTGGGGGAGACGGTGACCAATCCTACACTGTTCACATGGGTGGCGGACTGTATCACCCTTGCTTATGAGCAGGCAAGGCTCCCGCTGGAAGACCGTCTCATGGCGCACCATGTCAGGGCCATGGTGGCTTTGGTGGCAAACATGCACTCCGTCCTGATTGTGGATATCTGCTGAGCCGCCACCTAGTCTTCAGTCCATACCTTCGTAGCCCATTACTGCCTGGAAAGAGAGTCCCGATAGGGCAGTGCCTTCTGTCAGTCTGTGCTCCGTAAGCTTTTCAGGGTTTAGTCAACTCCTACCCTCCGACCCTTCTGTGTTCAGGCTACCGGAGTGCTGGTTTCATCGGACACAGAAGTCCTACTATGTCTGTGCACACGGACTCATTTGGTACTGCTTGCAGCTCCCTGTGAGGGAGCCCCTATTTTGGCTATGGGCTTTTGGTAGCCTGTAGCTGAGGAGTCCCATATGTGAGGACTGACTTCCTGCTTGTTCCCAGAGAAAGCGTAGTTACTCACCTGTAATAGGTGTTCTCCGGGGACAGCAGGAATCAGTCCTTACAACCCTCCCTCCTCCCCTTGGAGTTGCTCCTTTATCATCTTTTATTTTTGCCATCTTTAGCTATGCCATCTGACTGAGCAAGATGGCACCCTTGGGCGGGAAGGGGACCACACATGCGTGGTGACATCTCCCGAAGGCTTTCTTTGAAAGCTGGGGGGATGCTTCCGCGAGGGCTCCGTTGGTGCCGACGTCATCCTTATGTGAGGACTGATTTCTGCTGTCCCCGGAGAATACCTGTTACAGGTTGATGAACCCTTCTCTCAGGGCCTGCCCTCCTTCAATGAACCTGGATTCTTTTAGATAATTATCTGAAACCTTCTAACAGGAAGGAAAAGAACAAGAGACACAATTATTTAATAATTATTCCAGAGCTCTGCAAGGAAGGATCGGGGCCAAAGTAGGCCTTTCCATCTGATTTCCTTCAAAGATTTCTTAGCCAGAGATCCAGCTTTTATTGAGGATTACCAGCTGACATAGTTAATTTTTAATTATCTGGTGATATTCATATTACAAAATTACAAGTCTAAAATAGAATCTGCTGATATCTTTGCCAAGCAATATAAGAAAACAGAAGTTACAAGGTCATGACTATATTCGCCAGAAACAGGTGTCACTATAATTCTGCCATCAAACAAAAGCTGATTAGTTACTCTTATAATATTTGCTGAATTTTTGTTATTTATTCAAGCTTTGTTTAATTTCCAGTTATATGTTGACCTAAGGTCTGATTCTCGGAAAGTTCATGCTGACCTAGTTACTAATTTTCAACCTATCATCTTGCAGAAATAAGGGGAAGCACTGTCTGTAATCATTAAGTTTTAGAGAAATTGGCCTGTGACCCAATAACTATGTACACATCTCTGTTAGCTAATATCTGATGCAATTGCTAACAATGACCCTTGCAGAAGAACAATCTAGTAGAGAAAAACTTTGATATTGCAGTTTAGCTTGTGAATTACAATAAGCATATATTTCGCCTAGAGCTAGCTACCTTTACAGTCCTGTTTCATGGTTTTCTGTACTATCACTGCCAGTACCTACATCCAGTATTCCATATGTAGATTCACTATCACTGTCTACCTCTAAATCTAAACTGCCGTAGACAGGGTGATCCATAGTTGTATAAATCACTTTAGTACATAACTCATCAGTTTCTTTTATAGTCTCTAGTTTAGTTCTGGAGCCTGGGTTTAGTCGCCCTTTTCCACAGTCCTCCCTTTGGTTCTGCTCAGAACCACATTCTTCATAAAATGGCATTTCTCAGAGCAAATCTCCAGTACTTGGACCACTTTGTAACTTAAGGACTGCGATGGTGTTTGTGGTCTTAGCCATATATGCAGCACAACACTTCATAAAACAGGCAAGACATATTCCTAGGAGTAGGAGGGCTACTAGGAAGCCAAAGAGGCCTGTCAGTACGGCCTTTATAGGACCTGACAGGCCATTCCACATATTTTCAAACCAGGGCCATACAGAATCAGAAGTTCCTTCAAAATTATCTTTGGAGAAATGAGTTTCTTTTCTCACCTGATCTAGGATACCAGAGACCACCTTGCTCAGAGAATCAATAAAAGTACAGCAATGATCATGTACAATATTACACACGCTTCGTTCCTTGGCTAATAAATCCAAGGCCATTCTATTTTGGGCAGAGTAAGCAGTTACTTTGTCTACAGTACCTTGCATGACTGAGAGCATCAGTCAAATCCTGAGCTGTTACTTCTATTAGTATAAAAAGGAACCCCAAAGAACAGTGGTCAAAATAACAGCATACAAAAAAGACCCCGTTGTGTTCCATAAATTTTTATCCCAGATTTTTGTCGGACATAGATCGTGAGGAGAAGGCACTATGGACCAACCCACTAACACGATACATATCCCTTTTACACCTAAGTGGTTGAATAAAAGGGATATGTATCGTGTTAGTGGGTTGGTCCATAGTGCCTTCTCCTCACGATCTATGTCCGACAAAAATCTGGGATAAAAATTTATGGAACACAACGGGGTTACTTCTATTAGGGCATAGATTCGCAATAATTGTTCACCATAACATGCTGTAGGACGTATGGCACCAAAGGTACTACGCCAAACTGTTCCAGTGAAGGTGCTTGCTTCTTGTTGAGTGAGCATAGTAGTATCTAGCAATTTTCTTGCTGCACGTATATCTGCACTATAGTCATCTGCAGCTAGCTCTGCGATGACAGCTAGAAGGCACTCCAAGTAAAGTTTCATAAGGCACCAGTTTCCATGGCAGTTCAAGGGTAGCTATGTAGCAATTGCCAGACCAATCAGCAGGCAATTGGACACAGGCTAAAGTTCCACACACAAAGTAATGGCCTACCAAGGCAAGTAGTCCATCAGGCCAAATTTTATAATCTTTAGGTTCAGGAAGCAAAATTTCAGTTCCAGGCCAAATATCCCTTAACCACGGATGATAGTATCCTAAATAGGGATTTCCTGAGCGCTCCTCCAGTTTAGTCCTCCACATCTGGGTAGTGCACCTCTTCCTGCAGCATGGAGACTGGACCAATCAGAATCTTCAATACCTCAGGGTATATGCTACTGGAGCTCCCATCAGCCCCCAGTGTGTCCAGTCTCCAGCAGCAGGAAGACGTGTGAGCCCACCTGGCTCACCTAGGGACTTCATAGCAACACTAGTTAGCTTTTCTTTGGGGTTGCTTTCATTTTGCTTTCAATTTTCTTTCCATTTACTTAGATTTTATTTCCGTGCAGCCTGTCACTTAAAAAAAAAAAAAAAAAACGAGCCGAGCCGTCACTGCCCTTCCCTCTCCTTTGCCTGGGGCAATTTTTAGGCAATGCTTAGATCGCTCCCCCTCGACGGAACGGGGGAGAGATCTGTTCTCCTGGCAGCAGCTTCTTCTCTGGTAAAGAGGGCTTGCTCCGAAGTGTTGAGCTGCAGCGCACAGCTCTGCGGGGTGCTCGGCTCTCCGGTCTGTTTCCTGTAGCAGCCGGGTTCACAGCCTTACTCCGCTCTAGATTCGAGCGGTTTTTTGCTGGTTCTTCAATTTGTTTCAGCTGCGGTAAGTGGGGTTTTCCCTTTTTTTCTTCTCAGCGGTTCCCTGCAATCTGTTTACTTTTATTTTTGTTTCTTTGGTATTTTCGTGCCTTTTTTCGCTGTTCCCGGCGGCCATTTTCTGCTCTCTTTTTTGCCGTGGGCTGTTCCATCTTCTTCGGGGCTTGGAGCTAGAGCCCTTAGCGTTTGGGAGCAGCTTCATTTTGTGTTTTAGTTTGGCCCGTTCAATTTAAAGACAAAAAAAAAAAAACGGGGTTTGATTATTTTATTTCTTTATTCCCTTTTTAGTGGTTCTATGCCTTCCCCGCCCCCCCCCCCCCCTTAGGGTGGTGCCATTTTTTTCTGTGGATGTCAGCGAGGCCCCAGTGCGTGGTCTGCGGCTCACGCAGAGGCACTGTGTCAGACTCGGGCATTTGCAGGGGCTGTGCTACTGTGTCTGCGGATATGGAGCAGCAGTTG
Organism: Ichthyophis bannanicus; assembly: GCA_033557465.1. Lineage (NCBI taxonomy): Eukaryota > Metazoa > Chordata > Amphibia > Gymnophiona > Ichthyophiidae > Ichthyophis > Ichthyophis bannanicus. The sequence goes on from CM066034.1 coordinate 66,678,364, forward strand.
GAAGGTAGGTCCGTGGCAGATCCCTTGGACCCTTCCTTGCCTCCTGAGGGGGATGCTTCGATTGGCTCTCTCGTTCCCCAGGCGCAAGCTGCTCCTAAGGCGCAAGGGTCTGGGTTGCCAGTGACAGAGACAGAGTCGTCGTCTTCCTTGGCAGATTTCTCCCCAGACTTCGTTCTCCTTATGCATCAAGCTTTCAAATTGGGACGTTTAGGTAGGCTACCGGACGCTTTCGCGGTGCCGCCTCCTCTGCCGCCTCTTAAAGCGGAAGGGGCCGGTCGAATCTTACCGAAGCCGGCGAAAAGACCTCGGTCCTCAGACGTAGAACAGGAGGATTTGGAGTGGCACGACGTGGAGCATGAGATGGAGTCTGAGGATGTTTTTGAGGATCTGGAGGAAGGGGAGATCCCTGAACCCGAGGATCAGGCAAGAATTATCAGAGTTTTTCATAAGGAGGAACTGGTTCCTCTCATCACGGAAGCCCTTCAGACACTCAATCTCGCAACAGCGCGCCCGGCTGAGGAAGAGGGGCTAGAGGATCCCCTCATCCAAGTGGTCCGGGATTCTCAGATAGTGTTCCCAGTACATAGGGTTGTAGATCAGATGATTCAAGCAGAGTGGGATCAGCCTGAGGCAGGTCTGAAGGTATTCGGACTATGCACTGTCTCTATCCCTTAGCAGACAAGGACAAGGAAAAATTCAAGTCGCCTCGGGTAGATGCGGCTGTCTCGGTGGTGACCAAGAAAACCACCATTCCTGTTGAAGGCAGTGCGGCCTTAAAAGACACTCAAGACAGGAAGGTGGATGGCTTGTTGAAGCAGGCTTTTGAGACCAATGCCTTGTCTTTGCAGGCCTCTATTTGTGGGGCCTGGGTGGCTAGAGCCTGCTTGAGGTGGGCTCAGCATCTGCGTCAGGATTCCCGCTTAGACCAGCAGGGTTTGCTCGAGGTGACGAGGTTAGAGTCTGGTTCCGCTTATTTGGCAGACGTTCATTATGATTTGATCCGGACGTTGGCAAATAGTATGGCTTCCTTAGTGGCGGCGCGCAGGTCCATCTGGTTGCGTAATTGGGCGGCCGACGGGTCCTCCAAGTCTCGGCTCAGTAAACTCCCTTTTAATGGCAGATTGTTCGGGGACGATCTGGACAAGTTGGTAAAGGATCTTGGGGAGTCCAAAGGCGGACGGCTGCCGGAGGATAAGCCTAAGTTAGGCAAAAGTTTGCCAGCTTCTCGAGGTCAATTTAGGGACTTTCGGAGGTTTCGGTCCTCCCGCCTTTGGGGTTCTCAACGTGGCAGATTTGGATCCAAGTCACCGACTTTTCGGGGGTTTCGGGGAGCGGGCAGAGGTTTCTCGGCTGCGTCGTCCTCCTCTACCTCTTCCTTTAGTCGCAAGCCGCAATGAAGCGCGGTGGACCCAGGAGGGAAGCCAAGTGATCGGAGGACGTCTTCGGGACTTTCTTCCTTCTTGGGTCCGCATTACATTAGATCAGTTGGTGCTCGAGATTATCAGAGAGGGTTATGGGCTGGAGTTTGCTTCCCCGCTCCAGGACTCCTTCGTGCTGTCTCCCAGCAAGGGACAGCTGAAGGAATCGGCGATTCGTTCAACGTTGGATTGGCTGGTGGAGTTAGGGGCGGTAATTCCCGTCCCGGAGTCCGAGTGCGGGGAAGGTCGTTACTCCATTTATTTCGTGGTGCCAAAGAAAGACGGGTCCCTCCGGCCTATCTTAGACCTCAAGGGTGTGAATTGCTGTCTCCAGGTGCCTCATTTCCGCATGGAGACCCTAAAATCCGTCATTGTGGCGGTTCGCCTAGGAGAGTTTTTGACGCGTCTAGACCTCTCGGAGGCCTATCTGCATATCCCGATCAGACCGGTTCATCAGAGGTTTCTGCGCTTCGCTTTTCCGTGGGGTCACTACCAGTTTCAGGCTCTGCCGTTCGGGCTGGCTACCGCTTCGCGCACCTTCACCAAGGTCATGGTGGTGGTCGCGGCAGCTTTGAGGAGAGAAGGTGTTTTGGTTCACCCTTATCTCGATGACTGGTTGATTCAGGCAAAGTCTGAAACAGAGAGCTTACAGGCCACAGACAGGGTCGTTCGTCTGCTTCAGAATCTCGGCTGGGTAGTCAATGCGAAGAAGAATCACTTGGTTCCCTCGCAGTCCCTCGAATTCCTTGGGGTCGTGTTCGACACGGCAAGGGGCTTGGTGGTTTTACTGGCTCGCCGCACCCAAGCCTTGCGCCGCCTGGTGCGCACGTTTTTGGGGATTCCCGCACCATCTGCGTGGTGGTACCTGCGGCTCCTGGGAACAATGGCGTCAACTCTGGAGGTGGTTCCTTGGGCCAGGTTTCACATGCGTCCACTTCAGAGAGCCCTGTTACGTCGGTGGTCGAACCAGTCCGATTCCTTGAACCGCCGGTTGCCCTGTCCGAGACGACTCCGGATGTCGTTGCAGTGGTGGCTCTGCGCGAAGTCCCTGCGAGCGGGGATGCCCTTGGAACAGCCGGTGTGGCTTCCATTGTTAACAGATGCGAGTCTGACAGGCTGGGGGGCCCACTGCCAGGACCATTTCGCACAGGGGACGTGGTCAGCCAGGGAGTCCTCGTGGTCGATCAACCATCTCGAGCTCCGAGCGGTGCGACTAGCGCTGCGGGCCTTCGAAGCGTCTGTTTTGGGGAAAGCAGTGCGAGTCCTGTCGGACAACTCGGCTACGGTGGCGTACATCAACCGTCAGGGTGGCACAGGAAGCGTGGCCATGGAGGAGGAGGCGGAGGCGCTCTTCGTCTGGGTGGAAGTTCGCCTTCTAGCCATTTCAGCAGCACATATCGCCGGAAAAGACAATGTGATGGCGGACTTTCTCAGCAGAGTGCAGGTAGACTCCAGAGAGTGGGAACTGCACCCGCAAGTATTTGCGCAAATCGTTCGTCACTGGGGGCCTCCGATCATGGACCTCATGGCGACTTTCCAGTCGGCAGACAAGTCGGTTTTTCAGCAGGAGGAGAGAGCGCATGTCCGAGGGGATCGACGCTCTCATCCAACCGTGGCCCGACTTCGGTCTTCTGTATGTCTTTCCTCCTTGGGCGTTGATCGGCAGAGTAGTCCAGCGTATCGAGGCGCACCGCGGAAAGGTTCTGCTTGTGGCTCCAGACTGGCCCCGGCGGCCTTGGTATGCGGATCTGGTCCAGCTTCTCGACGGAGTTCCGTGGAAGCTTCCTCTCCTGGTAGATCTGCTAATTCAGGGACCGCTGCGCATGCCTCAGGTGGATCAATTCTCGCTTACGGTATGGCCATTGAAAGGGCTCGGCTGAGGGTTATTCGCCGGCGGTCATTGCCACCCTCCTTCGAGCTCGAAAGCCTTCTACCTCGCTGACGTATGTACGGGATTGGCGAATTTTTGAAGATTGGTGTTCGAGGCATCAAGTTCGGGCTTCGACGGCTTCGGTCGCTGTTGTTCGTTCTTTTTTTTCTTTTTTTTTTTTTTTTTTATCAAATTTCAACAAACTTACAAAAGCAAAGTTCAAGCAAATCAAAGTGTCATTATACAAGCATAAAGTCAATGAATACATTCCATAAAGGTTAAATACCTAGCTCCTAACAACACTTAATCCTAGCCCTCTATACTGGGGAGATACAAAACAAGGAAAATGAATAAAAAAGGAAAGACATAAGTTATACCACTCTAATTACAAAACAGCATCTGAACATTTATCTCCTGACCCTACCCCTACGTTTTATTCTGACTCTCTTTACCAACCAAAAACAGTTCCAATTGCGATGGATCCATAAAAGTAAATTTAGAGCCCTGCAATGTAATTAAACATTTGCAGGGGTAGCGAAGAAAAAAAGAAGCAGAAAGGGCTAAAACTCTAGGCTTCAGCGCCAAAAAGGCCTGTCTCCTAACCTGTGTAGCCCTACAAACATCAGGAAATATCTGAATTTTTGCACCACAAAACAAGGAAGACATCTTCCTTGTTTTGTGGTCGCTGTTATTCTCAACTTCTTGCAGGACGGTTTCGACAAAGGATTGGCGGCCAGTTCTCTGAAGGTACAACTGGCGTCTCTCGCTTGTTACAGAGGGAAAATTCAGGATGTTCCCCTTGGAGAAAACTCGGATGTGCAGCGTTTTCTTAAGGCAGTGTTTCGGCTGCGGCCGTTGCGTAGAGTGCCCATTCCCTCGTGGGATTTGAATCTGGTTTTGCAAGCACTCGTTCAGAAGCCTTTTGAGCCTCTTCGTCAAGCTTCGGTTAAGGATTTAACTTTGAAGACGGTGTTTCTGGTAGCTATTTGCTCGGCGAGGCGGATTTCGGAGCTGCAGGCTTTGTCTTGTAGGCCTCCGTTCCTCTCTTTTTCTCCAGATAAGGTCGTTCTGTGGCCGGTTCCTTCCTTTCTGCCTAAAGTGGTGTCTCCCTTTCATGTAAATCAATCCGTCATTCTGCCAGCGTTTCCTTTGGGCTCAGCAAATTCGTCCGACGGCTTGCGTCATCTTGATGTCCGTCGAGTGTTGCGTCAGTATCTGAAGGTGTCCGGGACTTTCTGTAAATCGGATTGCCTCTTCGTGCTTTTCAGTGGAGTTCGAAAGGGGGAAGCGGCGGCGAAGTCTTCTATCTCTAGATGGATTAAGGAAGCGATTGCGTCAGCATACATTTTGCAAGGCCGTTCGGTTCCATTGGGTTTGAGAGCCCACTCTATTAGGGCGCAAGCGGCATCTTGGGCGGAACATAGCCTTGTTCCTCCCGTGGAAATTTGCAGGGCGGCTACTTGGTTACGTCTTCATGCTTTCAGTAGGCATTATCGGTTGGATATTGCAGCGACTCGGGATTCTTGTTTTGGTTCGGCGGTGTTGCGCGCCGGTTGGCAAGGTCCCCCCCCTGTTGATAACTGCTCTGTTACATCCCGGATGTGGAGGACTAAACTGGAGGACCACTCAGGAAATGGAAATTACACGTACCTGGTAATTGTAGTTCCTGGAGGGTCCAGTTTAGTCCTCCGTCCCTCCCAAGCGACTTCTTTATGTAATTACTGTACGGCGTGCTAACACCGGTGTGCGGGAGTCGCATGAGTACAATTCTTCGGTTCCTCGTGGTTGGTACCATTTCTTTTTTCGCTCCCTTTGGGTGAGAAGGAGTTTTTTTCTTATGCTGACATCTCAGTGTGCCGTTTGCTTCAGGTAAAGGGGGCAGAAGCAAGATGCGCAGTTCTGGCTCTCTCGTTTGGGGAGGGAGTCCACTTATAGTTAAGGGGGGATACAGCTGTTTCTAGTTTTACTGTTTCTCATTCATGTGTTGCTTCTTTGAGTCTGCTTTGTTAATAGTTCACTGGGGGCTGATGGGAGCTCCAGCAGCATATACCCTGAGGTATTGAAGATTCTGATTGGTCCAATCTCCATGCTGCAGGAAGAGGTGCACTACCCGGATGTGGAGGACTAAACTGGACCCTCCAGGAACTACAATTACCAGGTACGTGTAATTTCCATATACATAATTATCAACATAACCTTATACCGAACCATCTTTGCTTTTCTGCAATATGTACTTCCCATATATTGGTAGCCCATCCTGGTCATAATACTGTAATTCATACTGGTTAAGACGAGTTTTAGGATCAGTGACAGCATTAACTACCCTTAAATTAGAGTGAGACCATATAGAACTCACTGTAGGACTGTTCACTACTAAATACACATGATTTAGTCATAACAGTTTGACAACTAGATAGAGGGGTTTCCCCCACAGGATGAGCTCCCTCTCGCTGAAAACAAATAGGAGGGTTGGTGACTGGCTGAGGACTGATAATTCTTGGAGCAGAGGTTGCTACGTCTGGCCATGTTACAGTAAGATTGAATAAGGTTTCATTCACAGACAACTCCTTTAGTTCTTGCAGGGAAATAGGTCGAGGTCTAGGCAAAAACCCAAACTGCGTAGCTGCTGGGTGAGATAAGCACACTGCGCAACTAGAAATGTTAAAATGCTGAACTAAGGAATAAATGTGAGAATGAAACACATTATAAAAACCTCCATGTTTTGTCCAAGGAGCATGCAGATCATACTCGGGGACTGTATGATCAGTAACAGTATGATCTTGGACCACTGAAGGAGTAAGGGCAAGGTTGAAAGTCTGGAGCAATTCATCTACTATTGCCTGTTGCTTAGGCCCTACTGTTGGTTTCTCTGATAACATTCTCATAAGAGCCTCCACACTCCCTATACTAGGGAGAGATCTCCCACACACCAGATCAAGAAACACAAAAACAGTGCCAATGCTACTGAAAGCATACATATTAACCAATTCTCTGTGGGCAAGTCCGAAGTGGGTTGTAACTGTCCAACAACTTCACACCCACTTTCTTGGTTAAGCGGAGATAAAATCGAAGGAAGTGAGTCCAGTTCAATCTTAAATTCCTCTGGGTCCGGCCTAGGCTGTGTAAAGGGAAGTTGTCTCATCCAGGTGACGGTGCTTTCTTGCACTGGTCCAAATGTATCCAGGTTTTCCGTCCTTTCACTTTCAACGCTGAATATCCCACCAGTAACACTTGGAATGGTCCCAGAAATCTCGCGTACAGAGCAGACTTCGGTGCCGGATCCTTGATAAGCACCCAGTCTCCAGGTTCCACTTCTGGAGGTGGTCGCGATGCCTGAGCGCACCCTGTTTCATAAGCTGCAAAAAGGAAGGAGATACCAACGTTTGGTACAAATATTTACAATAGGATAATAGGTTGCTGCGCAGTAGTTGGGGATCTGGCAATTGATCTGGTGGAACTATAACATGGGCTGGAGTAGTTGCCGGACGTCCAGTCACAATTTCATAAGGGATAAGGCCTTGTCGAGTTCTTTGAGGGGAATTACAGATCAAAAATAAAGCAAACGGCAGAGCTTCCACCCAATCCCGACTCCAATCATGAGTTAGGGACCAGAGGAGCACCTTCAGCGTCCGATTCATCCATTCCACTTGGCCAGAGCTTTGCGGATGATACGGAGGATGAAGTTGCTGATGAAGGCCAAAAAATGCAATTATGCCTTTCCAGACTTCTGCCGTAAATGCTGGGCCTTGATCGGAAGACAAAACCAGGGGCACTCCCCACAAAGGAATAAACTGGGTAAGCAAACACTTCAAAACTGTAGCAGCAGATAACAAATTAGTTGGATAGGCTTCAGGCCATCCTGAATATAGACAAGTAAAAACCAAAAGGTGCTTCCTTCCCCCCCTTGGCACAAGGCAGATCAGTGAAATCCATTTGCAGGAAGAGGAAGGGTCCTTGAGGCCTAGGCAAGGATGGAGAAGGCAGTGCGCGAAGAGTGCATCCAGATTTTCCTGCTTGTAGACACGGGAGACAAACATACACAACATGAGCAGCAGAAGCAAATGCAGGATTATACCATAACTGAGCAAAAGCATTCGTCATAGCTGGAACACTTAAATGCAACTTGTGATGTAAAACCAGAACAACAGGATACAATAATGATTTAGGACATATAAATAATTGGTCCTTTTTCCATAGTCCAGTACCATCAGGCGATGCTCCCCAAGATAGCCATTCTTGCTTTTCGGTGAAGTCGGCTGAGTCCTGATGGGAACGCATCAAGTCCAATGATAACGAGCCAGAAGTAGAAACTGCAGGTGAACGAAGAGTTAATAAAAGATGTGACGGAGCTGCAGGCCCTGCTGCTGCAGCTTTAGCAGCTTCGTCCACAAACTGATTGCCTTGTGACACTACAGAACCAGTAAGATCATGTCCTTTACATTTTAACATAGCCACCTGAGCTGGTTTAAGCACTGCAGCAAGCAAACGTTCAATGTAGCGGGCATGCATAATAGGCTTATGAGCAGCTGTCAAAAATCCACGTTGAGCCCAAATGTTCCCAAAATCCCAGAGAACCCCAAGTGCATATGCGCTTGTCAGTAAGGATATTCACAACCAAATGTGTAGACATTTCCAAGGCCCGAATAAGGGCAAACACTTCTGCCAACGGGGCACTAGCAAATGGCAAGGCTTCTGCCTCTATTACAGAATCAATAGTAGTAACAGCATAGCCAACAAGTCAATTCCCTTGCCCATCAAGGAAAGCAGAGCCATCAGTATACAGAACCCAGTCAGGGCTGGACAGAAGACAGATCAGGCCTAGCCTTTGAATAGGCTGTTACAGAGGAAAGACAATCATGAGTTCCATCAGGATCAGACAGGTGTAGCAGTGGATCTAAAGAAGCCAGGATTTGAGCTGGCTGTAAGAGTGAGATCTCATGTAAAGTGACATGTGCCTGGGAAATAGCCAAATCAAATAACAATAAACGAGAGCTGGACAGAGGCTGGGTTTTAGCCAAATGCAATAGCTGGGCAACTGAATGGGAAGTGTACAAATGTAATTCATATTGGAGAACAAGAAAATCTGTAGTTTGTATAGCAAACACTACAGCAGCCAAAGATTGGAAACATGGTGGCATGCCAGAAACGACAGGATCAGAGGCTTGGGAAAAATAACCTAAGGGCTTCAATCCAGTAGGAAAGCGTTGTGCCAGAACACAAACAGCAGCAGATGTGGACGTAGTCACATAGAGACAAAGGTAAAGCATAATCAGGAAAAGAAAGACAGGGAGAAGTCAGTAGAGCTTGGCGCAGAGAGTGGAAAGCAGTATGCTGAGCTTCGGTAGGACCTATAATACCCTCTGGAGCCTCACAGGCCAAGAAGGGCATAAGTGGAGCAGCAAGTTCAGCAAAGTCAGGAATCCACTGGCGGCAAAATACTAAAAGCCCTAAAAAGCAGCGTATTAGAGGAACAGTAGCAGGAAAAGGCATAGACATAATAGGACCAAGCCACTGAGCAGTAATAGAGCAGCCAGCTGAGGAAAGACATACACCAAGAAATATCACTTGTGGTAAAGAAAATTGCACTTAGACTGATTAACTTTCAATCCCAAATGAGAGATATGTACAAGAGTTAACATAGTATCAGCAACGCAAGCATCATAACAAGGAGAACAAATAAGTAAATCTACATACTGTATTAACATAGATTTGTCCAATGCCAAGTCCTGCAAAGCAGCTTTAAGGGCCTGTGAAAAATAAGCAGGACTCTGTGTCCCCTTGAGAAAGTGTAGTCCATGTATATTGACGTCCTTCATACGTGAAAGCCAGTAAATACCTAGACTCCTCCCCTACTGGTATGGAATAGTAGGCGGGGCTTAAGTCTATAACTGAAAAGTGGGTGGAGCCACATGGTGTACGAGTCCAAATGTCATGAGGATTGGGTACGAGGAGAAAAACTGGCAGAACAATACAATTAATAGCTCTCAAATCTTGCACAAATCTGTAAGACTTACCATCAGCCTTCAGCACAGGTAAAATAGGAATATTGCAAGGAGAAGAAGTGAGTACCAACACACCCTGGGCTAGCAGTTTTTCAATCACTGGCCGTATTCCAGCCACTGAAACAGCAGGCAGAGGGTACTGACGTACATATGGCAGTGGAGCTCCCGGCCGTACTTCAATTTTGACTGGAGAAATGTTGAGATGTCCAATATCATTACCTGGCACAGCCCACAAGGTTGAAGGAAGGGTGTTCAAGGGTGGAGCGGTCACCGCAGTCAGAGTTGCAGCTTCAATCCAGTCAACTGAGTAACTATGCTGTCTCTGCACACCAATCTCTCGCCCCCTCTCGCATACAATTCCTTCTAATTTCTGCATGCCAAGGGCATGATTCTGCACTTCACATTAAATCTTAATTGCCAAGCATTAGACCATTTTTCAGTTTTTGTAGAACTTTCCTCAGGATAATCCCCAAAAGTGGAACAGGTTTCTGACACACGTCTGGATGTGCTTATTAGGACTAATCTGAACAAAAATCAATACCCTCTGAGCAGTGAAACCATGGCATGCTTCAACCCTACAGCTCCCACGATAGCTTATCTTGACCGTTATGGCGCTATTTGCCACCCAAGGGAAAGGAGTCAGGTAGTCGCCTTCTCACCAGTTCAAGGACTGCAAGGGAAAGGAAATTTCAGAGGAAGCAAATGTCTCATACCAGTTCATCCTGCTAGACCAGTCCAAACAAGTGGTTTGTGTCCCACTGTCAGCAGATGAGACAGAGAAAAATTCTACAAGCTTAGTGACATCACCTTTGATAAATAACACGTATCTCTAGGGGTCAGCTTCATTATTTTCTCTGTCTCAGCAGAAGGTGGGCGTCTAGTCAGGCTCCTGACTACTCTCTAGAGTGTTTTTTTCTGTCAGTGTAGCTTGGATCTAGGGGAAGATAAAAAATAAAGATAACTAACTGGCACATTGTGATGCCTTTATCTTTGGGCATATTCCCGCATCACTTCCAAAGATGTTCCTGATCACGAGGGTCACAACGGCACCTCAGAAGGGAAGGGCTTCTGCTCATGAGAAGCCATTTTAGCCCTTTACTATGGGCTCAGCTTCAGCTTATTCTAATCAAGCTTCAGTTTCCCCATTTCCTCCTCTCACGGCTCTTTACTTGCTGTAGTAGAGTTTAATATTGTTTAAAAAGAATGCATTCCAATTATTTTTTTTGTACTATAGCAAAGTCCTTATGCTTACTCTTTTGTTAAGCACTGCTGTGCTCTCTGACCCTAGCCTGAAAGAATCCATTAAAGATGAGCAGAGTAGATTTTGATGTGTACTGAATTCACTTTTATAAGCCTTTTTGCTCTGACTTCTGTAGGATGCTGGGCGCCTCCTATACATTGGCCAGAATGAATGGACACATGTGAACTGTGCCCTGTGGTCTGCAGAAGTCTTTGAGGATGACGACGGCTCCCTGAAGAATGTGCACATGGCTGTGATTCGAGGCAAGCAGTTGGTAGGTGACATGTCTTCTGAAGTTTGGTGGGGGCCAAGAACACTGATTCCACATTAACTGTTATCACAGATATTGCAGAGCACTTCGGGTCTGAGTTATGAAGCCTCATTTCCTTTAATGTTGTTGGTTTATGTAGAGATGTGAGCTGTGTTTGAAACCTGGAGCTACTGTGGGCTGTTGCCTCACTTCCTGTACCAGCAACTACCACTTCATGTGTTCTCGAGCTAAGAACTGTGTCTTCCTGGATGATAAGAAGGTGTATTGCCAACGGCACAGAGATCTGATCAAAGGAGAGGCAAGTGCAGATACCTTTAGTGGTAGCCCTTCTAATATGTCCTAACTCTGAGCGTAGCGAGCACCTTGGGCTGGTGCAGTTCTGCAGGCCATAGGTACTACTGCAAAGCAAAGGGAATGTATTTGCATCCCTAAGAAGTGCAAAAATTATACAAGTCCCTTCATAGAACTGCTTGAGTGTATCTAAAAAGTAATATTCCAAAACTGCCTATAATCAACACATTCCCCCCATTATAGAGCACCATATTAATCCTGGAAATTGGAGGGAAATGATTGTTTTGAGGGCGTTGCTGTTTTATTCCAGAGTTTCTGGTTTCATTCTGTAATTAAGATAAATACTGCCTGCGGAGATATATCTTGACTGACAGTTTTGTGAGGTTTTATCAACCCAAGTCTAACTAACTTCTAAAATTACTCTTGTGAAAGAAATCTGGTACAGCATTTGATGTAACAGTAAAATTCTGCTACAGCAAACACCCTTTACTACAAACCAATTGGCTCCCAGACAGCTTATTATGAAGAACAAGAACTGAAAAGGTTTGGTTAGATGGGGTATGAGGCATTAATTCCCAGAAGTGCTGTTCTTACCTTAGTTTTAGTAGTAATATCTATTCAGAAATTATAATTAACAGATATATAAGTAATCAAACTCCATTTTTTCAATTCACTTCAGATGGTAACTGACAATGGGTTTGAGGTTCTTCGTCGAGTGTTTGTGGATTTTGAAGGGATCAGCCTGAGGAGAAAGTTCCTCAATGGCCTCGAACCAGATGGCATTCATATGATGATCGGTAAGGCTTCAATATCAGAAGGGTTCTTAGTACTGCCTGTGCCCAAGGAGCTTGAGTCAGAAGTGGGAGGACTCTGAATGAGAATAAGTTAAAAATGCTGCTTCCATATTGTCATCCTAGACCAGTCTAGACAAGTGGGTTGTGTTCCCTTACCAACAAATGAATGGAGATAGAGCCAATGAAATTTTCAGTTTTCAATGACATTACTCCTGTGCCTCTCAGCCTGAGCCGCTAGGGGTAGTTCAGTATTTTTCTGTCTCCAGCAGATGCTGGTTGGATTTTTCTCAGCTCTGATAAAATCTGAACAAATAAAGATTGATTTCATTCAGATGAGACTCTCGCTTAAGTGCTATGTGGGAGGCTCCACTAGACTTTTTGGTAGCCATAGGAGGAGAGAAAATTGGTTCATCTTCACACTCTTATCCTGTTAAGAGCCTGTTGAGCAGCCAGAAATTTGGAAGGATTTAAATTACCTCGTACAGCCTCAATGACCTGTCCCCTTCCTCTTCCTCCCCTACTTTCCCCCAAAGATTGAAGAAGGCTCTTGGAGGTATGTGACTGCAAGTCAGTGTAAAAGAAGAGAAGAAGGTGAAACAGTTTCAGGGGAGTAGCTCTGAGCCCAGCATGAATTTTCTGCCTGGGGCTGCTATAGGGTGAGTACCAAGGCTTGACCTCATTGCCCTGGTTGGGGGCTCCTGATTGTGCGAGGTGCAAATCAGGGTGGACCGTGAGTGACGCTATGTGGGGGTTTCCTGCCATTTTCCAACACACCTGCTGTGGTGCCAGTTCCCTTGGCCAAACACGGCAAAGACAGATATTCCATTTTCTGCGGAAACAAGCAGGAAGTCGGTCCTCGCATATGGGTGACGTCGGCACCAACTTGAGCCCTCACGGAAGCATCCCCCCTAGCTTTCAAAGAAAGCCTTTGGGAGATGCCATCACGCATGCGCAGTCCCCTTCCTGCCCAAGGGTGCCATCTTGATCACTCTCCTTTTTTCTGCGGAGTCCTTCAAATGCTGTCTGACTTTCCCCCAGAAAAAGCTGATTTTTTTTTTTTGTGCCTGAGTTTTCAGCTCAACTCCGGTCTTGCACCAGTACTCCTCCCGACTACCGTCCTCGGTGCCTTGGCTTCGAGTTCGGTTCATTTTTTATATAGTCTTTGTTTTCTGGCGCATTCGCACCCTTTCCCTGCTGGCAGCCCAGAGAGTCTTCAACCTCACAGGGGTACTTTTTTCCCCCATGGCTACCAGTGGCTTTAAAAAATGTGATCAGTGCTCTAAAATAATGTCCTTAACCGACACACATGACTCCTGCCTCCGTTGCCTCGGGCTGAACCATGACCTGGCAGCTGAAAATGGATGTCCAGCAAAGCCCTGAAGAGCTGCCAGCAGCAGCACGATAAGTTCTTCCCCGAATTCCCAATGCATCTGAAGGCCAGGGCCTCATCTGAGACACCCGACATCTCGAGAGGAGCTTTCCGAACCCGAGTGTCGTCCTGGCTCCTCTGAGATAGGAACCCCCTCAAGGGAACACAGGAAGAAGCAGAAACCCTCGAAGGCGGCATCCCTTGAATGGTTCCGACCGGCCAGGAACCTCTCGGGCCTGGTCCTGCAGTCCGAGGCGCTCGTCCAAGGCGTCGGAAAAGGAGACACCTCCCAAGGTCCTCCCAGAAAGACCCAGTCGTGGACCGGCCTCGGTCTACAGACACTATCCTCATCGAGGATTCCCCTTTGGGGGAGCTGGCATCAGGCCCGAGTTCCTCGGACCCCGCACCGAAGGCTGCGGAACCTTCTGGCCTGGAGTCCAGAATGGCGGCCCTGGAACGCAGATTATCTGCCTTCATTGGCCAGCTGCGGGCGCTGTTGTCTGGCATGTCCGGTTCACCCACCCCGACCACCGGGCATCCGATGTCCAAGACGTTACCAGAAGCCGAGCCGATCCTCTGCTGAGGTTACGCTCGGTGTCCCACTCGATGGGAGCTCTGTCATCCCCAGCCAGTCCACCGGGCGTTGACCGCAGGGCTTTGGGGGCTTCGCCTACGGAGCAGCCCGCCTAAGCGTCATCCTCAGAGTATTCCATATCGGAGACGGAGGATGAGGAGTCTCCTGATACCTATCGCCACTGTGACGTCCCTTCCGATTCCCCAGTCACAGAACCTCGGAGGTGGTCCCTGCTGGAGGACATGGGCTTCTTGAACTTTGTCAAGGACGTGTCCAAGGCCCTGGCATTCCCGACCGAGTCAGAGGAGGACCCTCAAGTGGACAAGCTGGAGATCCTCCAGTACGAAGCCCCTCCTTGGGAATCGCTCACGGTGTCCATTCCTCCCATCCTGGAATGGCTCATGCTCTGCATGTGGGAGACACCGGCATCGGTGCCGGTGGTGAGCAAACGGCTCGATTTGATTTATCTGGTCCACCGGAGTCCCAGCTTCCAGAAGTCACAACTGGCTCACAATTCCATGGTGATGGAGTCGGCCATGGGTCGGCTGAAAAGCCAGAAGACGCACTCCTCGGTGCCCCCTGGCAGGGAGAACCGCACCTTGGATGCTCTCAGCAGGAAGTGCTACCAGGGCTCGATGCTCATCTGCCAGGTCCAAGCCTACCAGCTGTACATGGGCATGTACTTGAGAGACTTGGCAAAGGAACTCACCGGGTTCTCAGCTGGTCTCACCAAGGAACCTTTGCAGTGGTTCAAGAGCTTGTCCAAGGCCGTCTGAGTGCTTCAAATGTATTTCTCGAGTAGCCTATGATGGGTTTGAGTTGGCAGCCCGGGTAGCCGTGGCAGGCATCGGTGTATGCCCCCAGGCTTGGCTTCAGTTTTCCAACCTTGAGCAGTGGCTTCAGGACAAATTGGTCGAAGTCCTATGCCAAGGGGAGAACCCCTTCAGCGAACCCATGACCGACAAGGCAGCCAAGCTGGAGACAGAGTTCATGACGAGGACCAGGCTCTCCATGAAGGCCACTGCCCCTCCCCAAAGGAAGGGCATGGGCAAAAATCCCTTTTCCCTGAGGAAGGGGGCTGCTTACCCTCCCTACCAGGCCTCCCCAGCGGTATGGCCCGCGTAAGCAGACAGCTCCAAAATCCCAGGCACCAGCTCTGGCCTAGCCAGGGGGGAGTTTCTGACTCCTTGAGCATAGCCTCTCTACCCCAGGGAGATCAGCCACCCACAGGGGGACGTCTGGCCCTCTATGCCCAGAGGTTGGTGTCCATCACCACAGATTCCTTGGCTCTGAGGGTAGTCGAGGAGGGTTACCTCCTCCACCTGACTCAGACACCTCCCCCTTATTTCCTGGGAGAGCCCCTCAGGTCTCCCCTCCACCGGGACCACCTTCTGAAGGAGTTGGCAGGTCTTCTCGAGGACAAAGCAGTGGAATCAGTGCCCCACCACCTCAAGGGCAGAGGGTTCTACTCCAGATACTTCCTCGTCCCAAAGAGGACAGGGGGCCTAAGTCCCATCCTCGACCTGCGCAACCTCAACAAATTCCTGGTGAGGGAGAAGTTCCAAGATACTCTCCCTTGGAACATTGCTGCCATACCTCCAGTAGGGAGATTGGCTATTCTCCTTAAACCTCAAGGATTCTTATACCCACATCCTTATCCACCCCAACCACAGGCAATTCCTGCGGTTTGTGGTAGGGGCGAACACTTTCAGCCTAGCCTCCGCCCCGAGGGTCCTCACAAAATGCCTAGCGGTCGTGGCCGCCTTTCTCAGGCTCCAAGGGGTCTTTGTTTCCCTACCTGGACGACTGGCTCCTAAGGGCAGGCACAGCCCCTGAGGTGCAGCAAGCCACTGCACGCATCATCCAGGTTCTGCAGCACTTGGGCTTCATCATAAATTACCCCAAGTCTCACCACCTTCCGGCACAATGCCTGGAGTTCATTGGGGCAAAGCTAGACACCCTCCAAGTCAAGGCCTTTCTGCCCAAGGACTGGGCTGATTGTCTCAGATCTCTGGCCCGAGACATACAACACTGTCCCTCTGTGCCTGCATGGCACCTTTTGCATCTCCTCTGGCACATGGCCTCCACAGTCCACGTCACCCCAAATGCTCGCCTCCATATGAGGGCAGCACAGTGGTGTGTCTGGGACCAGTGGTATAAAGCCACGGGCCACCTCCAGGACAGGGTTGCAGTGACCTGCCAGTTGGTGGATTCCCTGGTCTGGTGGCAGTTGCCCCAACACCTAGAAGCCCTTCCAGACTCCCAGCCACTCTAGGGTCCTCACCACAGATGCCTCCCTGCTCGGCTGGGGAGCACACTATGGAGCCCTCTGCACTCAGGGCACCTGGTCGCCAGACAAGAGCGCCCAACAGATCAACCTCCTGGAGCTCCGAGCAATACACCTCATTCTGAGAGTCTTCTCTCACCACCTGTGCCACCAGCCGGTCCTAGTCCAGACAAACCACCAGGTGGCGATGTTCTGCGTGAACAAACAAGGGGGCATGGGGTCCCATGTCCTTTGCCAGGAGGCACTGGCTCTCTGTTCGTACGCAATCCAACAGGGTATCCTCCTGAGGGCAATGTACCTGCCAGACCAGGACAACCTCCTACCCGACAGACTCAGCAGGGTTCTACAGCCTCATGAGTGGCAACTGGACCCCAGGATAGCCAGTCGGCTTTTCCAGCTCTGGGTGGAACCCATGATGGACTTGTTCGCTAGTCCGGACAACTTTCAGTTGCCCCGCTTCTGCTCCCAGCAGGCCCACCCCTCCAGGGTGGCGGCGGATGCGTTTCTAGTCTCGTGGTCGGAAGGCCTCATATACGCCTTTCCTCCGACACCGCCGATCACCAAGACCTTGTTCAGGACCCTCCGCAACAGGGCCTCACTTAACCTGATAGCGCCTAGGTGACCCAGGCAGCCGTGGTTTCCGCTGCTTCTGCAGTTGGCAGTGGAGGCCCTCATCCCCTTGGGCACTGCCCCAGAATTCCTCTTTCAAGAGGGGGGGGGGCTCTCTTCTGCACCCCAATCTGGGGTCCCTCTCATTGACGGCTGCTGAGAGGGTGACTCTCGCCCCCCCCCCCTTCCGGTTGAGGTGGAAGACATTCTTCTGGCCTCCCACAAGGCCTCTAGTAGGAAGGCATATGTCCTCAAATGGCGCAGATTCTCTGTTTGGTGTGCCGATGATGGGGCTGATCCCTTCTCCTGCCCGGTGGCTTTGGTGTTGCGGTAGCTTCTCCACCTTTCCCAATCCGGGCTGAAATCTTACTCCGAGTGCACCTTTGTGCCCTATCAGCGCACTACCACCCGGTGGATGGTAAGCCCCTCTTGGTACAACCTTTGGTGACCCGCATCCTTCAGGGCTTGCTCCTGTCGAAACCCCCGGTTCACCTCTGGCAACCGAATGGAACCTCAACGTGGTGGGGCAGCTTACTCGCCCACTCTTCGAGCCTCTGGTGACTTGCCAACTTTGAAGGTGGTTTTCCTGGTTACGCTCACCTCTGCTCCCTGGTTGCCCTTCACATGCACCCCAAGTTCCTGCCGAAGGTAGTGTCGCCCTTCCACCTTAATCAGGAAGTGGTGCTTCCTACTATCTTCCCAAAGACCTCACGCCAGCCGGGCGGAGATGATCCTTCACTCATTTTTCTACATCCAATGCACCCAAGGCCACCCCAAAGCTTCTCAGCTTTTCATCTCCCATTACCGCAGTAGACTGGGGGAGGCGATGACCAAGCGTACACTGTCCACTTGGGTGGCAGACAGTATACCCTTTGCTTATGGGCAGGCGAGGCTCCCACTGGAATGCTGTCACGGCGCATCGTGTCCAGGCCATGGCGACTTCGATGGCAAACGTGCGCTCTGTTCCAATAGCAGACATCTGCCGGGCCACTGCCTGGTCTTCAGTCCATACTTTTGCAGCTCATTACTGCCTGGAGAGAGAGTTCTGACGGGACAGTGCCTTTGGCCATACTGTGCTCCATAAACATTCTGGGGTCTAGACAACTTCTACCCTCCGACCCTTCTGTGGTCAGGCTACCAGAGTGCTGGTTTCAGCGGACACAGGGGTCCTACTGTGGTCTGTGTGCACGGACTAAAATTGCTGCTGCTTGTAGCTCCCCTCACGGGAGCCCTGTTTTTACTATGGGTTTGCAGTAGCCTTTAGCTGGGGGGTCCCATATGTGAGGACTGACTTCCTGCTTGTTCCCGGAGAAAGCGTAGTTACCTGTAACAGGTGTTCTCTGGGGAGAGCAGGAATCAGTCCTCACAGCCCTCCCTCCTCCCCTTGGCGTTGCTACTGTACCATCCTTTATTTTTTTATGTCTTTTAGCTATGTCATCTGAGCAAGATGGCACCCTTGGGCGGGAAGGGAACCGTGCATGCATGGTGGCATCTTCCAAAGGCTTTCTGTGAAAGCTGGGGGGGGATGCTTCTGCGGGGGCTGCATCGGTGCCGACATCACCCATATGTGAGGACTGATTCCTGCTGTCCCCGAAGAACACCTGTTACAGGTGAGTAACTACACTTATTCTCCAGGAAGAAGCAGGGAGTCAGTCCTCACATATGGGTGACTGTGCTGACAGAGTCCTCGCAGAAGCTTTCCCCTAGCTTTCAAAGAAAGCCTTTGGGAGATGCCACCACGTATGCCATCTTGCTCATTCTCCTTTTTTTCTGCGGAGCCCTTCAGACGTCTGTCTGGTCTTTTCCCAGGAAAAGTTGATTTTCTCGACTTGAGTTTCATACTCTTCTCCGGTAGTACACCGGTACTCTACCTGCCACCTGAGAGAAGGAACTCACTGGATTCTCAGCTTGTCTTTCCGAGGAACCCCTGCAGCAGTTCAAGAACCTGGCCAAGGCCATCCATGAGTGATACAAATTTGTGTCTCGGGCATCCTATGATAGCTTTGTCGGTGGCTCGAGTAGCGGCGGCGGGCATCGGTGCTCGATGCCATGCTTGGCTACAGTCTTCCGACTTCGAGCAATGAGTTCAGGACAAATTGGTTGATATCCCATGCCAAAGAGAGAACCTCTTTGGCAAACCCGTAACCGACAAGGCTGCCGAGCTGGAGACGGAGTTCATGATGAGGACCAGGCTCTCTCAAAAGACTGCTGCCCCTCCCCGACGGAAAGGCTCTGGTGAAAAGCCCTTCTACCCAAGGAAAGGGGCTGCTTACAGAAACTACCCACCTTTTCATGCCTCTCCGGCTCCCCAGCAGGGTCAGCAGACCAAGGGACATGGGCAAGGCCCTTGTAAGCAGAAGGCTCCCAAGCCCCAGGCGTCGTCCCTGGCCCAGCTAGGGGAAAGCTTTTGAATCCTTGGGCATAGCTCTCCGCACCAAGGAGGTCTACAGCCCACAGGGGGATGCCTCATTCACTATGCCCGAAGGTGGCCTGGCATCACCACTGATTCTTGGGCACTCCAAGTGGTCAAGGAGGGCTACCTCCTCCATCTGGCTCAGACACCTCCCCCTTTCTTTCTGGGAGAGCCCCCCCCCCTCAGGTCTCCCCTTCACTGGGACTTCTATTGAAGGAACTCGTAGGTATTCTTGAGGACAGAGTGGTAGAACCAGTTCCTCACAATCTCTGGGTCAAGGGGTTATACTCCAGATACTTATACCAAAAAGAACAGGGGGCCTAAGGCCCATCCTGGACCTGCGCAATCTGAACAAATTCCTGGTGAGGGAGAAGTTCAAGATGCTCTCCCTTGGAACATAGCTGCCTTACCCCCAGCAGAGAGATTGGCTATGCTCCTTAGATCTGAAGGATGCTTACTTCTGCATCCTCATTCACCCCAACCCCAGGCAGTACCTGCAGTTCATGGTGGGGGGTGGGCACAGGTACAGGATGCTACCCTTCTGCTTGGCTTCCACCCCAAGGGTTTTCACCAAGTGCCTGGCAGTCGTGGCTGCCTTCCTCCACCTCCGGGGGTCTTTGTCTTCCCCTACCTGGGACGATTGGCTCATAAAGAGAGGCACAGCTTCAGAAGTGCAGCGGCAACCGCATGTACCATCCAGGTCCTGCAGCATCTGGGGTTTGTAATAAACTACCTCAAGTTCTATCTCCTCCCAACACAGTGTTTAGAGTTCATAGAGGCAAGACTAGACATCCTCCAGGCAAATGCCTTCCTTTCCGTGGACTGGGCCAACCATCTTAGGGCACTGGCCCTATACATAGAACACTGTCCCTCGGTGTCCACTTGGTTCCTTCTGTGCCTACTCAGGCATATGGCCTCCACGGTCCATGTCATCCCAGATGCTCCCTTTCACATGAGGACCGCACAGGACAGTGTTTCAGTGACCCGCTAGTTGGCGGAATCTCTGACCTGGTGGCAAAACCCGAGGCAGGGATAGCCTTCCAAACTCTGAGCCCCTTAAGGGTTCTTACTATGGATGCCTTCGTGCTGGGATGGGGAGCCCACTGCGAGGAACTGCACACCCAGGGCAACTGGTCGCAGGGTGAGAGCATCTAGCAGATCAACCTCCTGGAGCTTCAGATGATATATCTAGCCCTCTGAGTTTTTTGCCACTGCCTGCAGCGCCAGCCGGTGTTGGTCCAAACAGACAACCAGGTGGCAATGTTCTATGTGAACAAGCAGGGGAGCACAGGGTCTCGAAACCTCTGCCGTGCCAAAGAAAGTTGGGTCCTTCTGACCAATTCTCAATCTCAAGGAGTCAATGCTCATTTGTAAGTGCTGCACTTCTGAATGGAAACTCTAAGATTCATGATTCAGGTAACGTGCCAAAGAGTTCTAGCGTTTCTGGATTTGACCAAAACTTATTTTCATTTCTTGATCCGGGAGGATCTGAAGAGGTATCTGTTTTGCCATGTCTGGTTTGCATTTTTCAGTTTGCCACCCTTCCTTTCGGGGTCTCCACTGCCTCGAGGACATTCTTCAAGGTCATGGTGGTGATGGCTGCGATGCCAAGGGATATGTGTACACCAATATCTGGATAACTGGCTCATCCAAACTCATTCTCTTGTCAGAGGCATCTCGAGTATTGGCTCAAGTACTCTTTCTAGAAGGCCTCAGTTGGGTGATCAATCAGGGGAAGAATCAGTTGGAGCCTTCCCAATTCCTGGAAGCCTGGTTCGATTCTCAAATGAGCAGTGTCTTCCTGCCAGAGGAGAGAGTGTGGAGATTGTTGGAATGCCTTGCATCGTTTTGTTCTCAACAAGCTCCCAGAGTTTGAGATTGTCGCTGCCATCAATCCTAGGAGCTATAGATAATCGAGATGCTGCCAATGGCATGTGTTCATATGAGGTCGCTCCAGTGGTCTTTGCTGGCTTGGTGATCCCTGAGTTCTCAGGAATTCGAGTTCAGGCACTTGAAGGTTACAAATTCTTTTCATAAGTTGGATTACCTTTTTGTGCTGTTTGCAAGGCTGTGCAAGAGTGTTGTGGCCGCCACGTCTACTTTGGGGCACTGAATCAGGGAGGCTATTGCCTTGGTGTACCTGTTATTTATTTATTTATTTAACATCTTTTATATACCGCGCTATTTGTTTTCAGTGCGGTTTACAAGTAACAGATCTGCACAATCAGAAAACACTGGTGTGCTTACATTATAACAGGTAACTTAAACTTGGAAAAGGGGGTAATAAAACTATAACTATGTACACATAGTGAAACTATATACAAAAAACAGTGTAAAAACTGAGCTATGTATAAACATATTGGGTTCTTTAGTATTCACAGGCAGACTATGGCTGATTCCAGGGCATTTGTGCACACATTCTACTTGGGCACAAGTGCCTTTATTGGCAGAACGTGGCTCGGTAGTCCTCTCAGACATTTGTTGGGTGGCAGCATGGGCATCAGTTTCCACTTTAGTCAAGCATTATCGCTTGGATGTCCACCTTCAGGCTCAAAGGTTTTGTTAGCTGCTGTTGTCTTTCCACCCAGTGGAGACGTAGCTTTGGTAAGTCCCACTTGTACTGGTCTAGCAGGGCATTATGTAAGGTGACATTTTACTTACCAGATAATGTCCTTGCCTTGAGTCCTGCTGGACCAGTCTAGGACCCGCCTCTGGAACAGTATTGGTCTGCTATAATGCGGTGGTATCTTTTGGTCTGCTATGATTTGAGTGGTTGGCCCAGCAGGCTCATAACCTCCTGACAAGCCTTCTGATCAGTCTACTACTTCATAGTTTCCTGTGGTTTAGTTAAATAAATGTTGTTGCCCTCATTGAGGTTGTGTGAGGTTTGCCATTACTTTACCATATGCTTTGGTGTGAATATTAAATTGCCCATAGTAGCTCAGGCTGAGAGATGCATTTTATTTTTTATTTAGCTATGCTTTTATACCACTTTTCACCGGGTCAAAGTGGTTTATGTTGAAACTGCAAACTTCAATTACATGAAACATCTTATATAGAACTATGTATAGATAGTAATAGTAACAACAACAACAATGGTTAACTATTTACTGGTAACATTTCAACCATAGGTAACATATCTACATGACAGATTGGTATTTCAGGTGAGGGTTCTGGGGCATTGTGTGGTGGGGCCATAGTGCTCAGTGAACAGGAATGTCTTCAGATGTTTTCAGAAGGAGTGGAGGTCAGTGATATTTCTTATGGGGTTTGGGAACGTGTTCCACATGATGCAAAGAATTCAAAGGCTCTATGGCAGGCTTGTTGGTCTTTGTCTTGGATTTGGGGTATGGTGAGTTTGTTAGTTGTGGATGATCTTCGAGGTCCATTAGGGTTGAGAGCTTGTAGGAGAGACTGGAGCTGAGTAGGGGGGGTGGCAGTGTAGCGCTGTCTGTGTCAGGAGTAGGGTTTTGTATTTTACCCTGCTGGAGAGTGGGAGCCAGGGTAGTTGTTTGAGAATGAGGGTGATGTTATCTTGTTTGTCACACGCACAATCCAAGGAGCATCCAATGTGGAGGGCAGTTTGTAATGGAAGGAGGGTGGACTGTGGGAAACCTTGATATAATGTTGCAGTAGTCGATGTGTGGTAAGATTGCTTGTAGTGCTGACTGGAAATCTGGTGGTTCTAGGAGGGGGTATAGACGCTGTTGGGTTTTGGTTTTGAAATATACTGTTTTGGTTGTAGTCATTATATGAGTCTTGAAGGAGAGGTGCTGGTCTAGCATGATGCCTAGGTATCTCAATTCTGATTTCACATTGATTTGTATGGGCAACCAACCTTTTTGTTAAAATGGTAAATAAAGGGAAAAGGAGACCGCTATGGTTTTCGAAAGAAGTAGCTGAAAAAGTGAAGAAAAAGAGGGAGGCCTTCATGAAATACAAGAGATCACAGAGAGAGGAAGACAGGCATCTGTATTTGGAAAAACTCAGAGAAGCTAGCAAAGTAGTCAAGAAGGCAAAGATTCAAAAGGAGGAGGAAATAGCCAATGCAATAAAATGGAGGGATAAGACATTTTTCAGATATATTAGTGAGAAGAGCAAGGGCAAAAGTGGTATTGTCAGACTCAAGGGTGCAGGGGGGGAATATGTAGAAGCTGATAAGGATAAAGCGGAATTGCTTAACAAATATTTTTGTTCTGTGTTCACAGATGAAGAACCAGGAGCAGGACCTCAGAAAACACCCACAAATAGGAACAGAAGCGAGGGACATCTTGAACAATTTTCAGAAAACTATGTTCTTGAGAAACTAGCTCAACTTAAAGTAGACAAAGCGATGGGACCGGATGGGATACACCCTAGAATACTGAGGGAACTTGGGGACGTTCTAGCAACTCCACTGACTGACCTTTTCAATGCCTCGTTGGAGTCGGGAGTGGTGCCAAAGGACTGGAGAGAGGCTCATGTGGTGCCTTTACACAAAAGCGGAAGTAAGGATGTGGTTGAAAACTACAGGCCGGTTAGTTTAACTTCGGTGGTGAGTAAATTATTGGAAACGCTGCTGAAAGAGAAAATAGTGAGGTTTCTGGAGTCCAGCGTATTACAGGATCCGAGGCAACATGGATTCACTAGAGGCAGGTCTTGTCAGACAAATCTGATTGATTTCTTTGACTGGGTGACCAGGGAGTTGGACCGAGGGAGAGCACTAGATGTGGTGTATTTAGATTTCAGTAAAGCCTTTGACACTGTTCCTCACAGGCGACTTATAAACAAACTGAGCACCCTAGGGATGGACCCTAAAGTTACTGCTTGGGTTAGAAATTGGTTGGGTGGGAGGCGACAAAGAGTACAAGTAAATATAGCTCACTCTGAGGAGAAGGATGTTACCAGTGGTGTGCCCCAGGGATCTGTCCTTGGTCCGATTCTTTTTAACATCTTTGTTAGTGATATAATAGAAGAGCTGTCGGGTAAGGTCTGCCTTTTTGCAGATGATACCAAAATCTGCAATAGAGTAGACACCCAGGAAGGTGTAGATAACATGAGGAGGGATCTAGCTAAGCTTGAAGAATGGTCTAGAATTTGGCAGCTGGGATTTAATGTTAAAAAATGTAAGGTCATGCATTTGGGCTGCAGCAATCCAAGGGAGCAAAACAGTATAGGGGGTGAAGTACTTTTGTCCACTAAAGAAATGTGGGACCTAGGCGTGGTTGTGTCTGATGATCTTAAAGTAGCTAAACAGGTAGAAAAGGCGACGGCAAAAGCTAGAAGGATGCTTGGGTGCATACGGAGAGGAATGGCTAGCAGAAAAAAAGGAGGTGATAATGCCTCTGTATAAGTCTTTGGTGCAACCTCATTTGGAGTATAGTGTGCAATTCTGGAGACCTCACCTTCAAAAGGATGTGAACAGGATGGAGTCGGTGCAGAGGGTGGCTACTAAAATGATTAGTGGGCTTCATTATAAAGTATATGAGGACAGACTTAAGGATCTTAATATGTACACCTTAGAGGGAAGGCGGGATAGAGGTGATATGATTGAGATGTTTAAATACTTCCGTGGCATAAATGTTCAGGAAGAGAGCCTCTTTCAATTGAAAGCAAGTTCTGCTACGAGGGGACATGGGATGAGGGCGAAGGGAGATAGATTCAGGAGTGATATGCGGAAATATTTATTTACGGAAAGAGTAGTGGATCCATGGAATAGTCTCCCAGTGGAGGTGGTAGAGATGAGGACAGTAACTGAATTCAAAAAAGCATGGGACCAACACAGAGGATCTCTAAAGGTAAAAAGTGGACTGTTGTAGTTGTTGATATGGAAGGACAGACTAGATAGGCCATGTGGTCTTTTTCTGTCATGTTTTTATGTATGTTTAAGGGTTATGGAGGTTGGGAGGGGGGTGAACAAGGAGTCCTTTGTAACAAACAGTGCTTCAGTTTTCTTGTAGTTGATAGATTGTTTGCAGTTAACCAGTGGGAGATTTCTGTAAAGCAGCCTTGGATTTATGTGTATGAGGGCTGTTTGGTGTGAATTGGGGAATATATTATAATGTTGTCAGCATAGATGTGGAAACTGATATTGTGCACCTTTGTGATTGTGCAGAGGGGTTGGAGGTATAGGTTGAAGAGGAGGGGCTGATAGGGTGGATCCTTGTGAGACTCCCTGAGTGTGTTGGTATGGATTGGAAATGTTTGTTCCTAGTTTTATCTGCTGTTGCCGATTTGAGAGGTAAGATTGGAACCATTTGAGTACTGTTCCATGTATTCCAGTTGATTGAAGGTGGAATAAGAGAGTGCTGTGGTCGACTGTGTCGAACACTGCAGAGATGTCCAGGAATATCAGTATGAACGTTTTGGATTGGTCTTGAATGCCTTTGATTAAGGAGTTGGTAAGGGGTCATTAATATTTTCACTCCGTGGAGCCAGCGGAAACCCTGTTGGAGATCCAGAAGGGAGGAATTGTCAGTCTGGTTTTGGAGTTGCAACTGGACAATCTTTTCAATAATTTTAGCTAGGAAAAGGAGACTGGCGATGGGTCTGTAGGAGGCAGGGTTGGAGGGGTCAAGGTTGGTTTTTTTTGGGGTGGGGCAGATTGAGGAAAGCTTGAGGCATTCTGGCATTCATTCTTGTGTTAATCTTGAGAGTATTGGACTGAGTTCAGCTTTGGCTGTTTTTATCCAGTAGGTTGGGCATGGGCCGAGGGGGGAGGTAGTTGTGTTAAGCGTTGCTAGTATGGCCTCAATGGATTCTTCTGTAACTGTGTCAAAGGTGGTTCAGGATGCAATATGGGGTTGGGGCGGAACCGGATGCAGGTGGAGCTGTTTGTAGTGAGCAGTTAGTTGATGGTGAGAGAGAGTTGGATCTGGGTCGAGGTTGGTGGATGGATCAGTGAGGCGTTTGACTAGGTCAAATAGCTCTCTGGGGTGGTTGATGGAGGTGTTAAGTTTTGTGTGGTATTTCTGCTTTGCTTTGTCTGTAACTGAATGGTAGCCTTGAAGAAGGGTCAGGTAGTTGTGGTCTTCAGTCTGGGTTGTTTTTCTCCATTTTTGTTCAAGTTGTCTGAGTTGAATCTTGAGCATTCGTAGGTTGTAGGTGTACTTTGGGGCTTTTCATCTGGAGGGTTTTTTTTGTTTGCATCAGCTTGGTAACTTGGTATTACTGTAGCTTTCTTGATTGTGAGATTCCAGTTTGAGAGTGTGTTAAGGTCTGTACTGTCAATTTCTATGTTGGGAATGCTATCTGCTAGATAGCTGTCTTTATTGAAGGATTTGTATTGACTTAGTTGAAGTATAGGAGTATTGAATGACAGGGAGAAGGTTATGAGGCTTTGGTCAGTCTAGGGTTTTGTGTAGGTTTGAAGTGTGTGTGGGAGATATGTATGTGTTGGATGAAGGAGGGGTGAAAATTAAATTGAATGTGTTACTCTTGTGTGTGGGAGATGTTACGTTCTGTATGAGTTCTATAGCTGTCATGGCTTCGAGGAAGTCATTTGCTGTTTTGGGTTGTAGTGAGGGGAGGTTGAAGTCTCCCAGGATGATCAGGTCCTTGTTAATCTTGGTGTTCAGAGCATTTTCAAGTAATCTGGCATGAGAGTGAAGTTATTGAAACCTGAATATTCCATTGACTGTTTCCACTCATCTTGTAAGGGAACACAATCCACTTGTCTGGACTGCTCAAGCAGGACTCAAGGAAAGGACATCTGGTAAGTAAAATGTCACATTTGAGCAGCAAGCAGCTGTAGTTACTGACAAGTCACAGTGAACAATTACTTTAATGTAGATTCATTTACAAGCAGATTTTCAAAGCCCTTATCTAGATATTCTAATGGGGGCCTATCTGGATAAGGGTGATGAGAGAGATTCAGCAGCGCTGCCTGGATAGTACTACTGAAGATCTCCACAGGACCCACCCCAGCATTATCCAGTTATTGGAGCTAGAATGGTACGGCCACTATCTGGATAAGTGCCTCTTATCTGAATAGTGGCAATTTTCAATTAAGCTTATCTGGCTTGTTTCCGGATTATCCTGCTAGACCAAGCATTCTCAGCCCAGTTGTGGTTATCCAGATTTTCAGGATAACCACAATGAATATGTGTATGGAGAGATCTGCATTCTCTGCCTCCATTGTATGCAAATCTCTCTCATGCCTATTCATCGTGGTTATCCTGAAAACTTGACTGGCTAGGTGTGTCCTAAGGACTGGGTTGAGAACACCTTTGCTAGACTATCCAGCCAAGTGGAGTATCCTCCTCCCCCTCAACAGCAGATGATAGAGAAAAACTAGAAGCTTCCAGAAATATTGTTGTATAAGGATTGATGCAGCTAGGGGCACATTTCATTCTCCAGGAACAAACAGTAAGTCAGTCCTCATTTATGGGTGACAGCAGCACCAACGGAGCCCCAGGGAGCAATTCCCAAACTTTCAAAGAAAGCCTTTGGGATTGCTGCCACACATGCGTGATCCTCTTCCCGCCCAAGGGTGCCATCTTGCTCAGTCTCTGTTTTTCCGCAGAGCCCTTTGGACGCACGTCCTTGTCCCTCGGAAAAAGTGAGACATAGTAAATTAAAACAGGCATGTAACACTTATGAACATGCATACAAATACATCCATTGAAAATAAAATCATACTTACAATGAATGTAATAAAATAATGAATAAAACATAAGAAATAAATAGATAATAACAGTCTTAAAATCATAAAAATATTAGAAATATATTAAATAATTAAAAATATAAATATATTATATAAGAGAACACTGAATTTAGACATTGAAAACAAAGACGTAGGGCAGACATGCACCACTATACGATACAAACTGAACACAAAAACTCTACAAGGCACTATTAGTGAAGGAACATGAATTGTGGAAATAACGTGTAGCTTCGTCACCTTTTACAATACTAAAGTATATAAATATATAAATAAACAATAAATGAAATAAGTATATGGATAAAAAGGATACAAATAAAAACAATGAATAACATTGCATATACATATACATAGAACACAATTAATTTTTTTAAAAAAATTATTTAAGGAGTGACGAAGATAGCACTTAAAAAACTTATGAAAGGAAATGTGATGATAAATACCATAAGGGTGAGTAATATTCAGCACATGATGGCTCTCAAGTAAACTCACTATAAAAGTGAATGTATTCTAAAACTGTGCTAAAAACGTCCTGAAGGTTACCTTGCCTTGATCAAATCAGGTACGAAAATCACTGTGTAATGAAAATGAACACCTGATAAAACATACTGTAAAAACTTAGTACCATAAAATAAAATAAAAAGAGAAATGAGAAATAAAAAACGATGCTTTGTATACATGATAATCTAACGCGCATACTTCTCAATGAGGCCAGTTCCCTCCTGGAGCATGGGAAAGGCTCCCCGCGTATCTGCGGACTAATTTAAATTGAAAAATAATTAAATGAAGTCTCTTCCTAAAACAACTGGGGGATTGATATGCTTAAAAATGATCACATGCTTTGTGAACTCCATATCATTAGTCAGAAAGGCAGTGATACCAGGACCGGATTCTACAATAAAAACACTAGTAAAGGGTTATAATGTGAGAGCAAGGTGACGAAAGCGAACTGACATAACTGCTAAAAGGCATTTGTTTTTTAATTAATTGTTGCTAGTAAGCATCGACGAATTCAGATACATGACTCACTATATGATCAAAGTACTGAGACTGAGCAGCGATGTAATGTATTTCACGAAAACTCTTATCATATTAAACGTGGGCAGTCTCCTCTTAGAGGATACTAAAGGCTCCCCGCATATCTGACAGCTAATTTAGACTGAAGATGTTTAAATTAATGCTCTCCTAAACATCTTAAGGGTTAATGTACTAAATTGACGGTCACTTGCAAGCGTATTACATAACACGAATTAAAGTGGTAGCGATATCCAAACCGACTGCTAAAAGAAGAACATTGTGGAAAAATATATTGTAAGAGAATAAATAATAATTATATGCATTGTGAATTACTGTGCCGAACTACTAAATTTTAAAACTGCTTAATTTTAAAATATATACAAATAAATCTATGTAGAGAACCGCTCTGTATAGAAAGGGTCGCCGACTTGCGTGCCTTAAAAACACCTCAAGCAAATTGATGTAAAAAACTTGTTTTGGACATTCGTGAGCAAAAACAAAAATACTGACTTAATGATAAAGCTAAAAGAGCTCTATACTGACAAGACAAACCCATCTATTGCATTGTCTTTATAAAAACGCCGATTTTCGCGCCAAAACAGTCATGAAACAACTGGCTCAAAATATATGTAAAAAACGATGAGAAAAAAACGATGAGATAAACGATGAGAAAAAATTATCCTTTGAAGCTCACCTGTAGACAAATTCCTCTTTAAGAACGAGCGTGTCATTACAACTCTAAAGGAACTGAGATCCAAGACTGGAACCTAAAGTAACGTAAGAAGTGGGCGTGTTCTACTTGATGATGCAGTTTCCGTCTTTACCTACCGTGCATTTAGAATCAAACACCTGGAGCAATAAAAACATAAAATAGGCAACCAAAGGGTACCAATCTTGGACCATCTGAAATTACAATATGTCAAACTATCCTCAAGGGGCCAAAGTTCTAAACATCAGTTGATAAATAGAGAACCACAACCACGTAAAAAGGACACTGAGTAAAAAATTATTGTATGAGCATCATAACTAAAATGTTATGTGCGTGGCTTTATAAAAACATTTAATGTAATAAACTAAAAACATGCCCGGAACGATTTCAATCGTAGTAAAACCAGTTGTGGATGTTTACACTATAGAAAGGACATCCTACTGTGTGCTTTATGCGATCACACAACTAATCTACTTCTAAATGTATAATCAACATTGGAGAAATAATAATGCACCTTAAGTGAACAGTTTACAAACCTAAAATGGACATATTGGTATGTCAATGGATGTATTTGTATGCATGTTCATAAGTGTTACATGCCTGTTTTAATTTACTATGTCTCATTTTATATATTATTTAACACTAGTTCATATGTTTTGTGTTTGCATGTTTAAGTATATCCCCCTGAGGAAGGCTTCGGCCGAAACGCGTAGGGGACTCAATAAAGGCATCTGTGTTCATCCACATCTCTTGCCTCTCTGTGTTCCTGTTGGACAAGCAAGAGCATCCTGCTCTTTGTGCCGTCCCCCATGCCTGTATACACATGCGAACGGCTCAGTGGTGCCTCAGAACACAGTGGAGCCAGACCTCCGGTCGCCTCAGGGACCCCATCCGGGTCTCATGAAGCCTCCACAGCTCCTTGGAATGGTGGCGGGATCCCCGAACCTGTCAGGGAATTCTCTTCCAAGCCCCGCAGCACGAGATCATCTTGACAATGGATGCTTCCCTGCTGGGTTGGGGAGCCCACTGCAGCGACTTGTGCACCCAGGGGCAGTGGTCACCTGAGGAATCTTGGCAGCAGATAACCCTGCTCGAGCTTCGGTTTGTCCGGTGGGCCCTGAGGGCCTTCGAGGGACATCTGAGAGGGAAGTCGGTGCTCGTGCAGACCGACAACAGCGTAGGCAGGTTCTACATAAACAAGGAGGGGGGGGGAACAGGCTCCTGCCTCCTCTGCCGGGAGGCGATCCTCCTTTGCTCATTTGCTTTTTGCCTTGGGATGTCCTTCCGAGCAGTCTACCTCCCGGGCCAAGAGAATGTCCTCATGGACCCACACGAGTGGCGCCTGGATCCGGAGGTCACCAACTTCTTGTTCCATCAATGGGGGACTCCATCCATGGACCTGTTCAGCCCGATGAACGCGCAGCTTCCCCGCTTCTGCAGACCGGTTCCACACCTGAGCAGGGTGGCCCAGGATGTGTTCCTCTTGAACTAGACCTCCGGGCTTCTTTACGCTTTCCCTCCCACTCATCTCATTGCGAGGACCCTTCACAAGGTTCAGCGATAACACGCTTCAATGATTCTCATGGCTCTCTTGTGGCCTCGACAGTCTTGGTTCCCGCTCCTGCTCCGTTTCTTGTCGGAGCCTCCAGTCCCCCTGTGCTTTGCTCCAGACCTGCTAACTCAGGAAGAGGGTCAAGTACATCACCCAAACCTGGCTTCGCTGTCCCTTACGGCCTGCCGACTGAACGGGTCTCCTTAGCCCCGCTGCACCTCCCGGGGGAGGTCGAAAAGGTGGTCCTCACATCGAGGAAGGACTTGACGAGATGGGCCTATGCCTTCAAGTGGCAATGCTTCTCGGTCTGGTGCGCCGAGCTTCAGATCAACCCTTTTCTTGCTCTACCAGGTGGGTCCTCCAGTACCACCTCCACCTCTCTAACGAGGGGCTGACGTCTAACTCGGGGTCCTCCTGAGCACCATCTCGGCGCACCACCTCCCCAACGAGGGTAAACCCCTCTCGGGGCAGCCCCTGGTCTCCCACTTCATGCGGGGCCTCTAACTTTCCAAGTCCCCCATCTGGCCCCCACTGGCAGAGTAAGACCTGAACATCATGCTGATGCAGCTCACATGATCACCCTTCGAACCGATGGCAACGTGCTTGCTTGGAATGTAGTCTTCCTGGTGCTTCTGACCTCGGCTCGGCGAGTCAGTGAACTCCAGGCCCTCATGGCTGAGACTCCCTACACCAGGTTCTACGGGAACATGGTGTTCCTCCGTACCCACCCCAAGTTCCTACCGAAGGTGGTCTCGGACTTTCATCTTAATAGTCTTGCCAACCTTCTTCCCGAGACTGCATGCCAACCGGGCATTGGCGGTATTCCATACACTCGACTGCAAGATGGCTCTTGCCTTCTATCTGCAGCATACCTAGGTTCATCGCAAGTCCGACCAGCTCTTTGTCGCCTACGAACCCAATCGCTTAGGGCAGGCAGTCGCTAAACACAGCATCTCCGTCTGGGTGGTGGACTGCATCGCCTTTGCTCAGGAAAAGGCTGGGGCCCCATTGGATCGCCGAGTCACTGCACATGGTGTCAGGGCCAAGGCGGCTTTGGTGGCTTTGCTGCGCTCAGTGCCTCTGACGGACATCTGCCGGGCTGCGACCTGGTCCTCAGTGAATACCTTCACTTCATATTACTGCCTGGAGAGGGAGTCCCGCCGGGACAGTGCCTTCGGCCAGGCTGTACTCCGTAATCTGTTTGGGGTATAAGCAACTCCTGCCCTCTGACCCTTCTTCGACAGCTACCGAGAGCTTCACCCCAGGGACCCGAAGACGGGCTCCTTCAGGCATCGACATCTGCTCATGGCCTCGCAGAGGCATTTTTGGGTTACAGGCTCAGTAGCCTGTAGCTGGATTGTCCTATACGTGAAGACTGACTTCCTGCTTGTTCCTGGAGAAAGCGTAGTTACTCACCTGTAGCAGGTGTTCTTCAGGGACAGCAGGAATCAGTCCTCACTACCCTCCCACCTCCCCTGAAGAGTTGCTATTTTTATCCTTCCCTTGCCATCTGCTTAGTGCAGGGCTCTCTAGCTCTGGGACCTGACTGAGCAAGATGGCACCCTTGGGCGGGAAGAGGACCACGCATGCGTGGCAACAATCCCAAAGGCTTTCTTTGAAAGCTGGGTAATTGCTCCACGTGGACTCCGTCGATGCCAACGTTACCTATAAGTGAGGACTGATTCCTGCTGTCCCTGGTGAACACCTGTTACAGGTGAGTAACTATGCTTTTTCTCTGCCTCCAGCAGATGGTTGTTATCGAGATGGTGGTGGTCTTTTGAAGCTCTTGGGCTCGCAATCGGTGGACCATTGCTGGCCTTAGTTGAGCAGGCTCTGTATTGTCTGGAAATCCTGGGACGCTATCCTAAGTAGCACCTTTCCATTTGAGAAGATTTTTTAGTGGCGTCTCCCAGGATGTAGGTGTAGTTACACCACTGTGCATGCCTGTGGGGTCCAGACTCTCCATCAACCTAGGCTAGTTGGTAGAGCCCGGGGAGTGCCCAAGTGAGATTTTTTCCAGAAGTGCTAAGGTTCAGATCCTGTCCCTTTGTCCACCCCAGATCTCCTCCCCCCTACTACTACCCCCACCCCCATAAATTGGAGGGGGGAGGGGAAGATTAAATACAGTAGCTACAACAAGGAAACTATAAGGTCGTTCTTTGGGGCTTGGAACTGTGCTGTCTTCTGTAGCCTGATCAGACAGTGGGAATGGGGTGGGGAGACAGAATTATGCACCTGGGTAGTCTTCACCATGGCCTTATGGCTGTGGTACCAACAGGAGAGGGCCTCAGGCCTGGGCTCACATAGCTGCTCTGAGCCTTTTTGGCTGCATATCCTGGTAATTTTCTGGCAGGGCCATGTTCTAGCATTCGTGTTACCTGTTTGATGGTTGGGCCTTGTTGGGGCAGAGCTGACCATAACCATCCGTGCCTCACATTTGAAGTGCATCGAGCCAGTATTTTGGTGGATGTCTTATGTGCCAGGTGTACATTGGACCTGGGTGAGTTTTCAGCACGGGGACATGGTAGAGTTCTACAACCCTCGCCACAGGAGCATGCAGTCCCAATCTTCCCTGTGGCATCAGAGTTCGTCGAAAATTCCACCATTTAGGGGGACCATGACGTCTCAGGTAGTCTGCAGTTTTTCTTGCTCACTGCTTTGGGGAGGTGTCTTAAGCCCTCCAATGCTGGTTCCTGGAAGGCGGAGCCTTCCAGGGTCCCGCTTCCTTTCAAATGCCTTTCATGGGGTTTTCTCTTAACTACTTCAGTTTTCTGCACCAAGCCTTCCGTTTGTGGTAAGGCTTGGCTCAGGTGTAGGTTAGGGGGAGGAGGGCCTCCCATACCACAGATCCTCTCGGATCTTTCCAGAGGTAGGCTCCTCTGGTGTCCCTCTGCAAAAAATTATCTCACCCCTCCTTTAGGGAGTGAGCACCTGAGGTGGCTTTGGGTCTGATGGATTTTTCCCTCCCTGGATGGTTGGGGGGGGGGGAGGCGGCAGACCCCAGCAGTCCTTGCAGCAAGAACCTAGAGGAAGGCAAACTTTCTCCTATAGAGGAGGATGATTCTTTGGTCATCCTCTTTTCCAATAGGAGGAGTTATCTTCCCTGATTGCCCAGGTTAGCTTGGCGCTGCATACTGTGGATGTGACGGTCTAGAAATCGGATATGGACTGCTTTCCTGGAGGGTTTGTAAAAGCCCTGTATGTGGGAGGCAGGGGTAAGGTGATGGTTAAACTGTATTCCCTTCCTCATGGGAACATGGACAGCTGGATGCATTTCCCAAAAGTAGATGGTTTTGTTGCAGTGCTCACTAGGCACACCACTATCCCAGTGGAGGGTAATGTTGCTCTCTGGGATCAGCAGCAGGGTGAAGGCGGCGCTGAAGACAGCCTCTGTGCTGGGCTTGCAGGCTTCCATCTGCAGTGGCTTGGGCATTTTTTATTTGGATCCAGCAGTTACCGGAGGATACAGATTCAGTTCACCTGGAGTCTGCAGCTGCCTTTATGGCCAATGTGCTCTGTGATCTTGTTTCTTTTGGCATGGGCAGTTGCAGTGGCTGTAGTAGCCAAGCACTGGCTGTGGTTAAGGATATAAACAGGGTGAAGTCGGTGCAGAAGGTGTCTACCAAAAAAGATCTTAATGTATGCTTTGGAAGAATGGCAGGAGAGGGGACAATATGATAGACAGGTTTAAATACCTCTGTGGCATAAATGCACAGGAGGAGTGCTGCTTTCAATTGAAAGAAAGCTCTGCAACAAGGGGCATAGGAAGAAGGTGAAAAGGAATAGCCAGGAGTGATATGCAGAAATATTTCTTAATGGAAAAAGTGGTAGATGCGTGGAATCTGCCAGTGGAGGTAGTGGAGAGAGAGAGACTGTATCTGAATTCAAGAAAGCATAGTACAAACACAGAAGATTTTTAAAGGAAAAGAAGATAGTTTGTATGGAAGAGCAAACTGGATAGTATAGAGCAGACATGTCTACCTGTAGATCGCCAGCCCCACTTGGCTCCATCTTTCCAGCAGCTCGCCCTTTTGCTAGGAGAGAGCTTGTGCCAGCAGGTCATCTGCCGAGGGCTTGCCGCCGCTGCTGATCCTTTGCCTGTCTTTTTTCCCTGCCTGCTGGAATCTTGCCTGCGGTTATATTGGGGGCGCTGCTTGTTTTCATGCCAATAGTTTGTGGGTACCCCAGGGAACCGCCGCCTGCGCCCCGCGACGAGACGCCACAGGCCCAGCATCATACCTGGTCTCCTGCCTCTCAGAATCACCCATTCCTGCCCCAGCACCCCTTAGAAGTGTGTTATATACCAGGCGATATCCATTTGCCCGGGCTTTACCTGAATACACTTACCGTATTAGTTGTGTCGTGTGCTGGTCGTTGGTCTCTTTATAGTTCACTTTCATTAAAGGTTTTCGGGCAGACTACAAAATGTCTAGAATTTGGTGATTTTGGCGGGCTTTTCCAATTTTGTTGTAACTTGCCTATGCCTTGCCTTCGAATTGGTTCAAACCACTGTGACTTTTGCTTGCCTTTGCAATTTAATTTTGCCTAGCCTTTGCAATTTAATTTTGCCTAGCCTTTGCGTTGATTCTACACTGCAGAATTTATTAAATCACGTGTGGTGGTATTTGAACTTGTTTGGCGGTATTTGATTTTATCTGGTTTGTTGGACAGGTGCTTGAGTTTTTTTGATGATTGTTTGGTGGTATTTGATTTTTGGTGCCAGTATGATGTATTCTTATTTTTACTTTTAGAACTGCATGTGTGGTTTTGGCATCTCCAGTCCTTGTATTGCACATCATCCAGAGGTCTTCAGTTCCTGTTGATCTTTAATACTTTGGGACAGTGACAGTTTTGGACCAGATTCAGCCAGTGTTTATACAAACTTAGCAGATTTGGCCTTCTTACATCCAGCCACCCCAGTAAAACAAAGATGAGTGTTCCAAAGAAGAGCAAAACCTACCACTTTCATGATGAAAGGGAAATGGACTACTTCATCATGATGAAAGACAAGTGGTGGTGTCTAATTTGTAACGCCCCAGTATCCTTGCCCAAAAAGGGTAATCTGTTGATTTTCCACCCAAAAGTGAAATTCGTAAACTGAAGCTCAAAGAACTTAAATCAAAATTGGCTACTCAGCAACAGCTGATGGCGAAGCCAAGGTCACATTCGGTCAATGCAACCATAGCATCCTTCAAGGTCAGCAACTTGATCACAAAGAAATGCAGACCTTTCACTGAAGGGGAATTTGTAAAAGATTGTTTTCTTGAAGCAGCTGACAATCTTTTTGAAGGATTTAAAAATAAGAAAGAGATCATAGCTGCTATTCAAGATGTACAATTGTCAAGAAACACCTTCATGTGGCGAATAGAAAAGATGTGTGGAGACACAACTGAACAATTGTTGGAGGATGTTTCAAATTGTGTTGCTTTCTCACTCCAACTGGATGAATCTACAGACATGAGACATAGCCCAGTTACTAGTCTTTATCCAGATGGTTTTTGAAGACTTCAGTGTTAAAGAACTACTAAGAATGATTCCTTTAAAAGGGAGAACTGGAGTTCATGTGATGCTTGAGTGAGTGAGGACGTGTCCTTACTTGCTCCGGGGGTGCCTCAAGCATTAATCTGACAAATACCACCCTACACCTCTAACTTTCAGCAGCAGATTAGCCGAGGAGCAAAGGATTGGCGAAATAAGTCTGGAGCTATACGGAGAGAGAGAATCCTAAAATGCCATTGCCGGTAAAAAGAGACAGAGCTGGCAAATCGGGGCCTGCGCCGCCGCCACCTGCCACGCAGCTGTTGCCGGCCTCGCCTGGAACTGTGAGTGCTGACTTGGCATCGGAGGAACTGGCCAAAGAGGTAGTCAAATTGTTGGACCCTAAATTTGATCTGATCATGCAGAAGATCAAGGGAGTGGGAGAAGTGATATCGGAGTTTGGCAAGAGGGTGGAAGAGATTGAGAATCGTGTGGCTTGCCTCGAGGACGAGGGGGGGGGGGAAGCAAGAAAAGGCGTTCCGAGAACAAAGCAAGCAAATCGCTGCGTTGCAAACTAAAATTGATGATCTTGAAAATAGATCTCAAAGAAATAATTTGCGCATCGTGGGGATCCTGGAGACTATCGCAGAATGCACGCTTCTCTCCATGCTGGAAAAATGGCTGCCAGAAGAGTTGGGCCTTGATACTTTGGTGGGACAATTTAAAATTGAGAGAGTACATCGTATCGGGCCTCGGCGAGAGGAGGGGAATAGGCCGAGAGTGGTCATACTGCGAGTGCTCAATTTTCAGCATAAAATGCAAGTGCTCCAGGCGTATAGAAAGAAAGCTGAGCTGCGTCTGGACAATCAGAAGCTTTTGCTCTTCCAAGACTATTCGGCAGCTGTAACTGCAAGGCGGAGGGAATTTTCTCCGGTGTGTTCAGTTATTTCAGCACAAATTGCGATTTACGCTGGCTTTTCCTGCAGCACTGAGAGTTCTGTTCCAAGGCAAGAATCACGTCTTTGAGACGGTAGCGGCGGCCAAGCAATTCGTGGAGCGGATGGCGAATGTGGTGGAAGAGGAATCGATCGCAGACCGAAGCTGAAGAGAGCGGCCACTTCTGCAGCGCTGGGACAGAGAAACGGCATAGTGTGCAGGCCTTGTGGATGCATGTGTCTGATATGTGGAAGTTTTCGATCATGTGGACTTAACTCCCGATGAGGAGAAGTAGTAATACAATCGTCATTATGGACCGTGTGGTAATGTGGGGGAAATAGCCATACTAGAGAGATTTAATTGCCATTAAAATGTTAGTTGTGACTTGTGCAGAGGGTATGTGGGGGGGGGGGGGAATTCTGCGTTTGTGAATTCTTTTGCGCTTCGAGGCATCCCTGTGGCATTAGCTAGGACTAGGCCTCAGTGGCGTAGAACTGAGGTACTATACTGAGAACGTTTTAAAAGGGCTGGGAGGGGGTTGGAAGGGAGGGGAGAGATTAGGTTTTTGTTTGGGGGATCAATTGAAGGGGGAGAGGGGGGAGGCAGTGGGGGAAAGGGGGTGGACTGTCGAGGACATTACCAGGTGGGGGCATATTATCGGAGCTGCTTTGAAAGAGTTGCTGCTGTGCAGATGTGGGTCTGGGAGAGAGCTGTTGGGGCTGAGGCTGGGTGGCCCTTTGCAACGGGAGATACGAGTGGTATCGTAGTGGGACATACCATAACATGGGTGGTTAATGGGATCTGACATGCGGATAATTTCTTGGAACGTGGGAGGCCTGAAGACTCCTGTTAAGCGGACGAACGTCCTGCAGGCCCTAAAGAAAGAAGGGGCCCAAATAGCCCTACTGCAGGAAACGCATCTTAGTGATGTGGAGCATGCTAAACTCCAGAGGGATTGGGTAGGCCAGGTGTACACAGCATCAGGGGGAGGGAGGAGGAAAGGTGTGGCGATTTTAATTCGGAAAGGGATCCAGGTGGAGGTTCTTAGCGAAGAGGGAGACACCCAGGGTAGGTTTTTGTTTCTGCATGCACGTTTGAATGGTACGGAGGTATTCTTAGGTAATGTGTATGCTCCGAATGTTTATGAACATGACTTTTTCAAGACCCTGCTGCGGAAAATTACCGCGGCCACAAAAGCCCCATTAATCTTGGCAGAAGATTTTAATTGTCCACATGACCCCGATTTGGACAAGTCTAATCCGAAACCGGGGAGAGGCTGGTTTCGCAGAGGGGTTAGCTATCTCTGTTAGATGGGTAGTCTGTTAAATGTTTGGCGAGTGCTGCACGAGGGGGAACGGGACTATACTCATTTGTTTCGGGTGCATGGAACTTGGTCGCGCATTGATTACATACTGGTCTCGGAGAAGGACTTTGGGAGAGTGTTGAGGGCGGAGGTGAAACCCATAGTGATATCAGACCATAAAATGGTGTGGATTGATTGGAAGGGCACTGGCGCGGGGTGTTATAGATGGTCTTTCCCTAGGAATAAGTGTCACGATAAGGATTTTCAGAAATTTTTGAAACAAGCATGGGAGGATTATCTTGCATTTAATGAGGGGACCAGTAGTTCGGTGGCCTCGCTCTGGGAAGCAGGAAAGGCAGTGATGAGGGGACAGATTATTGCCTATGTGTCTCGTGAGAGGAAGAAACTCAACAGTACTATAGCGTCTTTGACCCATGAGCTCGAGGAAAGAAAGCGGAAGGCGGTGGGGTGTCGGAAGGGGGCCAGGCTACAGGCATACTTAGAGACGCAGAGGCAATTGAATGAGTTGCTCCAGGAACGAGCGGTCTACTCCTTAAAATACTATCGGCATCAGTTGTTTAGATATGGAGACAGATCTGGCAAACGTCTTGCGCATTTAGTGAAAGAAGGGGGAGGTGTTAGAGCCATAACTGTTCGCGATAAAGAGGTTAAGAAACATAGTGACTCAAAGCAAGTGGCAGAAGTTTTTAGACAATTCTATGCTACCCTGTATACCCCAGAGGTGGAGGATCGTAGAGCGGAGCGAGCGTTTTTAAATAAGGTGCAACTGCCTCAGATCTCCCCACAGGGTCTACTAGACTTGAACAAACCCATAGCAGGGGGTGAAATACAGAAAGTCATCCGGAGAGGGAAACCGCATAAGGCGCCGGGGCCCAACGGCTATGGGGCTGAGTTCTATAAAATGGTAGAGGGTCAAGTAACGCCGACTCTAGGGGTTCTATACGCTGAGGTGTTGGAGAGTGGGAGTTTTCCCAGGGATATGCGTACGGCCTCCATATCGCTTATCCACAAAGAGGGTAAAAATCCGGAAGATCCGGTGGCTTATAGACCGATTTCCTTGATAAATTATGATATGAAGATTTTGGCCTCTGTGCTGGCGGAGAGACTTCAGGTCTTTCTACCGGATCTGGTGGGTAAACATCAGGCAGGTTTTGTGAAGGGCCGGGAGGCAACGTGGAATGTCAACAGCATCTTGCTGGGAATGGAGCGTTGTCAGCAGGAAGGGATGCTGTTGATGTTAGTCAGTTTGGATGCCGAAAAGGCTTTTGATAGGGTTTCCTGGGAATATATGTTTGAAGTGTTGCGAAGATTTGGTCTGCAGGGAGCGTTTGTTGGGTGGGTCCGCGCCTTGTACACTGATCCTCTAGCGTATATAACTGGGGGGGGATAGATCTGACACCTTTCGGTTGTATCGTGGTACTAGGCAAGGTTGTCCGTTTTCGCCTTTATTTGTCCTTCAGCTAGAACCGCTGTTGACATTATTGCAGACGGAGGAAGTACAAGGGATACGGTGGAAGAGTGGTAGTCTTAAGGTCAGTGCTTTTGCAGATGATATGATGTTGTGCTTAACTAATCCCCAAGAGGCGTTGGAGAGTGCCCTGAGATTGATCGAGAGGTTTGGGTCCTTCTCCGGTTTAAAGATAAATAAGAGCAAATCGATGGCACTAGATGTCAGCGGAGAGGTGCGGAAGCAGAGGAGAGGTGAGTTTCCGTTGGTTTGGTCGGATGGACCAATCCGCTATTTGGGTATACAGATCCCGGCCTCCACAGCACATTTGTATCATGCTAACATCCTGCCTCGGTTAGATAGCACAATAGACAGGCTAAAGAGGTGGGGGGAGCTGCCGTTATCGCTGAGGGGGCGCATAGCATTGTTCAATATGGTTGAGGTTCCAAGATGGCTTTATGTTTTGAGACATATCCCAGTGTGGGTTTCAAGAAGAGATTGGCAAGTACTGCAGGGGCACCTCTCTAAATTTCTGTGGAAAAAGAGGAAGCCCCGAGTGGCGTTGGCTGCGTTGATGGGACCAATAGAGACCGGGGGGGGGGGGGGCGGGACTGCTCTCTTTGTGGGATTATAACCACCTGTACTTGACTAGAGTTTTAAGAGATTTGATTGAGGGTACTGAAGGATCTTTGGCTCTGGGACTACTTGATGCTCTGTCCGGGACACAGCATGTAGTTAAGATGTTGCACTGTTCCCAAGGCGAACTGTCGGTGGGGTGGAGGAGATCCTGGTGCTTGAGAGGACTACGATTGGCGTGGCGGACTCTGTGTCAGTCCAGAGGGGTAAAGTGGAATGTGACGGACTGTATCCCTTTGCTAGATAATGAGGCTTTTAGACCTGGGGTTAGAGGGCGAGTGGCGAGAGAGTGGGCCCAGAAGGGTATACGTTATATTGGGCACCGGAGGATCGCCGGAGCAGAGAAGTTGGATTCTTTTGCCTCATTGTGGCAGCGGTATGGGGTGTTGCAAACCGACTTCTACTTTTATCTGCAAGCGAGACACTATGTTCGAGGTGTGCAAAAACAGAACAACAGGGTCTTGTCAGAGGGGGGACTGTTGGACCTCTTCTGAGCTTTGGAGGGGAAAGTTACAGTCAAATCCCTGCAAAGCGAATTCGTTTCCAGAGGTAGTTCTCGAGAGGAACATAGCAGATTAGAGCGTTTGGGGGAAAGATGGCGAGAGATGGTTTGGTAGTAGCAACGGTGGAGAGATTAGTTCATGCGTTTGGGGCGATTAGAGAGCTCTCCGAGGCGGTGCAGATGCAAGAAGTGCAGTATAAATTCTTGTGGAGAGCGTATGGTCATAATATTTGGGCGGCGAAGGTGGGGTTGGTGGACTCGGATAAGTGTATATTGTGCGGGACAGA
This sequence comes from Ichthyophis bannanicus, assembly GCA_033557465.1. Lineage (NCBI taxonomy): Eukaryota > Metazoa > Chordata > Amphibia > Gymnophiona > Ichthyophiidae > Ichthyophis > Ichthyophis bannanicus. Next base: position 66,720,031 of record CM066034.1, read on the forward strand.
GGCTGGCTCCTTAACCCACTGGTTCTGGTCCTGTTCATGTATCCGCAGATTTTGGCTGGCAGTTCGTGGTAAGTTGAGTGTCTGGCTGGGACGGGAGTTGCGGATTTCCCCGGAATAGTTTCTGTTTGGGTCCTATGAGGAGGAGCCTTTCTTGGGGAGTGGACACCGCAAACTTTGTGTGAGAGGTTTTTTAGTGGCCAAGAAATGTATCTTGAAGTGGATGAGTGGGAGCAGGACATGAGTTCTAAGGGGTATGGAATCACGCACGGCAAGGTGTGTGGGGGGCGAAGCGGGAGAGCGGCATAAGCCAATCATATATTCCTCCAACCCACATAACAATACAAAATCATGACATTAAAATAAAAAACGAAATAAGATACCTAGGTGTTATTCTAGATACACATTTGACGAACACTCACATCAGAAACACCATAAAGAAAATATATTTTAAACTCAAAATCCTTAAACAACTACGCCCATTAGTACACCTACAAGACTTCATTAATATAATCCAGGCAACAATAACCCCGCACTTTGATTTTGCCAACCTAATTCTTTTAGGAATAACGAAACAAAACATCAAAAGAATCCAATTAGCACAAAACGCAGCAGCTAGAATTATAATGAAAGCACACTCATTCCAGCACATAACCCCAATACTAGCTTCCCTTCACTGGTTGCCAATTCAAAGCAGGATAATATATAAAACTACAATAACTACATTTAAAGCCTTAAATGACATGGCTCCAATCCCACTAAGCAACCTAATCAGCATGGAATTTCAAAAACTACGCACAGAAAAGGACACTCAAATAAATTAAACACTCCTAATGATTTCATAAAAGTAAATAAATTAACTAACGGAGCTTTTTCTCATGCAGCCCCAGCCATTTGGAATTCCCTTCCGGAGGACCTACGAACCATAACCGAAATTATGGAACTCCGTAAAAAACTAAAGACCTATTTATTCTCCATGCACTACGGCAACATAGATAATCCCTCGATATACTCAGATAAAGGTTAAAAACACCGGACTGAGTAATACTAAATCCAACAACTTAACAGAAAATACACTGATCTAAAAACAATATGACTTCACTCTAAAGTGCCCACAACCTGTATTTGTATATAGTTTATTGTACATAATTTACAAGCCAGTTTTGTGCTGTTATGTATTAGCCCATGCTGTTAACCATTATATTGTTTGATGTTCAATGTAAAACCAAGCTCTTGCTTTGTGGATTGTTGTTTTATTGTGAACAGCAACTGAACTCTGGAAGATGCGGGATATAAATGATTGTTAAATAAATAAAATAAAATAAGCGGATTTGGGGAGCAACTCTCACATCGTTTCGAGGCGCCTGGAGCGGGGGCTGTGGGCCTTGGACATTGGTATCCCTATATATGTAACTAAGTTGCTGAATTGTGGTGGAGAAGAGTAGGGGAAGTTTCCTGTGTCCCTGTGTTTATGTCCATATGAAGAGATAGGGAGGGGGATAACGTGGGAAAAGAGGGGGGGGTCAAGGGAGGGGTGTAGGGGGGGATGGACAGAGAGTGGAAGGGGGGATGGGGATTGTCTATGGGAAGGAATAAGGAAGAGTTGGAAGGTGGGGGGGGGGTTGTTTCAGACACTGGGGGAAGTCTAGCTATCCAACCTGTTTGTTCCACTCGCCTGGGTGGTTTGATCCTTTCGTTCATCTTGATGTTTGGTGGACTGTCAGTGATACTTATGCTGAGCTATCTGCTTTCTCCAGTCATTGTGAGCAATGTATTGCACCTCCGGCAGGCGGATGTGTTATTTGTCATTTTGAGATTTCGATCTCCTTTGATATGTATCTCTCTATCTTTTGGGTAGTCAACCAGGGGAATTGGGAGGTGGGCAGGGTTTTGTGTATTCGTAGAGGAGCGTATGTGTTTTGTCATACTGGAATGACTTCTTCATTGTTTGATTATGTTATGTTGATGTGTGCTGTTTGAATAATGCCAATAAAAACGATTTTCATAAAAAAGGGAGAACTACCGGTCAGGAAATATTCTTTTTTTTCTATTCTTTTGTGACAAAGTGTAATCTTCCATTGCATAGACTTTTTTCCATCACTACTGATTGAGCAAGAGCAATGACAGGTGAAGTTAACGGTTTCATAGCACTCTGTAGACAGCATGACGACTTCCCAGATTTCCTTTCTTACCACTGCATCATTCACCAGCAGGTTTTAGCAAGCAAGAGACTCAATACAAAGACTGTCATGGACATCACTTTCAAAATTGTAAATTCATTTCGTGGAAGATCACGTCAAAGACGACTTTTCAGTCTTACTCTTGATGGAAGGGGCAGCGGAAATCATTTTGCACATAGATGTAAGGTGCTAAGTAGGCTCAAATTTCTGCAAAGATTTTGTGATTTGCTGAATGAAATACAAAGTTTTTTGAAGGAGAGGGGAGATGACCAAGCAGAGTTGGAAGATGGAGTGGTTATGTGATCTGGCATTTTTCGCTGACTTTACAGACGAACTCAGTGATATGAACCTTGAACTATAAGGTAAAAACAAATGCTTTGGTGAGATAAGTACAGTTTCATCCTACAAGAGCAAATCTGAGCTGATGACTGACCTTGCAAACAACACTTTTGATCATTTTCCTAATACGTAGGACCATCTGGGACAATATCCAAATTTTGTTTTTCAGAACAAGAAGTATGTGACAGAAATCTGTTCTGTTATCCAGGAATTTGAAAATAGATTCTGTGACTTCCAAAAAATTGGAACAGTTGTGGAGTACTTGTCATACCCATTCAAAGTAGATGTGGACATTAAAGAAACTGCAGCTGCTATCAGTAAAAATTACTCATTGAACAAGCCATCTCTTGAAAACAAAATATTAACCCTTAAAAATGATATTTTTCTCAAGACCCTGTGCTGAGCAAGAATCGTTTTGGAAGCTAGTGCCTAGAGACAAATTTCCCAACTTGAGAAGATGCAGTGAAGCTGCACACTCCTGTTTCGGTTCAACATATTTGTGTGAATCTTCGTTTTCCCATCTGAAAATGAAAGAGTACACAATGTTCCAACATGACAGATGGACATCTTCAGGATTCCCTGAGACTGGCCCTTACGCAATATTCACCCAACTTCAAAAAGCTGGTGGATGAAATGCAGGCTCAGACATGTCACTAATGAGCAAGAGCGAAATATTAAAGATTGTGCAAGATCAACCTGGATCAATACTCGACCTAAATTTAGCACAAATTACTCAATAAAAGTTAAAGAAAGTTAAGACAGTTGAAGAAAGGGATTACTCAATAAATCTTTAAGAAAAAATGTACTTTCCATTTCCCCTCGCAGTTCTTATTGGATCTTCGTCTGTTTTGTTTTTGCTTAATTTGCCTAACAGCTGATCACATCCAAGTAAATGACAGAAGGTTCATTAAAAATGCGGGAGGGGGAATCCTCCAACTTTATTGGGTTAATTTAATTTGAAATTAATTTGAAACTTAATTTTCATGGTGGTAGGTCACTGGCACTTTTGGCTGGAAAAAGTAGATCATGACCTGTTCGAAGTTGGACATGCTTGGTATAGAGTATAGTTTAGCATAGAAGGTAGAATAGGGTACATATTCTTTGAGCAGAAAGAAAGAAATTGTTTCTAGAGACCTTTACAAAGAGGCCTTTCAGTTAGGAGGAGGCAAGAGACCTGTGAAATTGTTTTAAATAGGTGTTAAAGCCAAGTGACAGATGAAAGGGGCGATTTGAAAGACTCCCTTTATCAAACCAAGGGCTGTGTGAATCACCCAGGAAATTAAGAGATTACCGTAGAAGCACAAGTCAGGGCACTGTTGTGGCAAGCCAGCTTTTACTAAGTTTTTATGCCTGGATGGGCAGGAAGGAAAGAATCGTAGCTTTCTCCGGGAACAAGCAGGAAGTTAGTCCTCACATATGGGTGACGTCTGTGCCGATGGAGCACGTGCAGTAATCTCTCCTCAACTTTCAAAGAAAGCCTTTGGGAGATGCACCACGCATGTGTAGTCTCCTTCCTGCGTAAGGGTGACATCTTGCCTTAGTCTCCTTTTTACGGCAGAGCCCATTGGACGTGTGTCTGTTGCGCCTGGAAAACGATGCATTTTTTTTCTTTAAGTTCTCGAAACGATTCTTTCTCCGGTTTGCGTACTGGTACCCTTCTCATCTCCTGGATCCACTCACCTCGGCATCACGTTTTTTCTCGGATTCTGTTTTTCCCTTGGGGTTTTTTCTCTGGTTCATGGGCTTTTGCGCCCTTTCTGGCTGGGCCAGGAGATTTTGACCTCATGGGGGACGTATTCCCTGCCATGACTTCAGTGTGGCTTCAAGCCTTGCAACTGTTGTGCACGGATCCACATGATTGTTGCCTTCGATTCCTTGGGGCGGACCATGATGCCTCAGCGTGTGCCAGCAGATGACTCCCAAGGCCCTTTGAGGCCATAAGAAGCAGCACGAGTTAATTTTTCATAAGATCAACTCAGCCTCGGAGGTGTCCACGAGACCAGCATCCTCAAGGGCTGCTGCAGAGGCCTCACGCAGTGACCACGCTTCCTCTGAGCCTCAAGCTCATGGGGCATTGAGCTTGGACTCCCTTGGTGAGGGATGCCCCTCGAAGAGCCGGACATCAACAATGGCCCCATCAGGTGACTAGTCCGGGGCTGTGGGCAAGTCCCAAGCCTTCGACACAAGACTGAGGGTGGCCCTCGAAGCTGCCCCAGCGGGAGACTATGCCATCGGTGTCCGGGGATTGGTCTCTGTCCTCAGACGCCATCCTCATTGAGGACACCCTGGACACGCTGGTGCTGGGCCCGAAGTCCTCTGTGCCCGTGCCGGTGGCTGCAGAGCCTTGTGGCCTTGGAACGCAGCTTGTATGCCTTCATAGCCCAGCAGCGGGTTCTGATGCCTGGTTCCTCCAGGTCGTCATTCCTGATCACCAGCCCCTCCATAGCGAGGGAGTCCCTGGAGGTGGAGCTGATCCTCAAGTGCCACCGCCTCAAGAGACCACCTCAGCACTGGTCCCGCTTCCGCTTGGGGCCAAGAACGTCCCCGCCAGCCACCTGACTTAGAGTGCAGGGGAGTTGGGGCCACCAGTCTGTCAGGGCTGAGGCGCGAGCCCGAGGCCTGGAGGACCCTCTAGGTCTCCTCGGGGTTAGAGTGGGAGACCAAGGACGACAGGTCCCTGGACACGTGGCTCCAGAGGAAGGTGCCCTTGGACCCTTCCCCTTCTGAAGCCCGATGCCAGTCCCCACCCGAGGATCTGGCCTTTCTGGACCTTGTCTGGGATATGTGAAGGCTCTTGCCTTCACTGCAGACTCTTAAGGAGAAGCCTCGGGTGGAGATCTAGATCCTCCAATGCAATGTTCCCCCTAAGGAGGCACTCAGTGCCCATTCACCCCATCTTGGAACAGCAGCTCTTCTGTATGTGGGAGACTCCGGCCTCAGTGCCCATTGTGAGCAGGTGACTGGACTGGATGTACCAGGTCCACCGGAGCCCTGGCTTCCAAAAATCTCAACTGCCTCACAGCTCCATGGTGGTGGAGTTGGTCATGCGTAGGCTCAAGAGCCAAAAACACAGTACTCCGTGCTTCCTGGTAGGGAGGCCTGCGCCATGGATTTCTCTAGGCAAGAAATGCTTCCAGAGTTCATTGCTCATCAGCTAGATCCAGGCATACCAGCCATAGATGGATGTACTTGCGGGACATGGCGAGAGAACTCACCGGTTTCTCGGCTGGTTTCTCAGAGGACCCTCTCCAGCGGGTTCTGTACCCTGACCTCCACAGTCAGAGTGCTCCAAATTTATTATTCAGGCAGCTTATGACTGCTTAGAGTCAGCAGTTAGGGTAGCTGTGGTGGGCATTAGTGCCTGCTGCTAGGCCGACTACAGTCTTCTGAATTGGAACAGTGGGTTTAAGACAAGTTGGTCGATGTCCTTGCTGGGGAAAGAACTCTTTGGCAAGCCCATGATGAACAAGGCCGCTGAGCTGGAGTCTGAGTTCATGACCAGGTCCAGGCTCTCAAAAAAGACCTCTTATCCTTCCCGAAGGAAGACTTTGGATTAAAAGTCCCTGTACACAAAGAAGAGGAAGGCTTACAGAAACTGCCTCAGTACTTGGCCTTCTCAGCTCCACAACAGGACCAGTAGGCCAAGGGACAAGGGCACGGCTCTTGTAAGCCTGAGACCCCTAAACCCCAGACCACGCCTTTGACGCAACCTGGAAGGGGCTTTTGACTCCTTGGCATAGTCTCTTTTCCCCCAGGAGGTCCTGCCCCGCAGCACATGGGGAGTGTCTGGTACTTGATGACAACCGGTGGTCCCTCATCACTACTGATGCATGGGCCCTACAGGTAGTGAAGGAGGGTTACCTCCTACAACTCGAACAGATGCCCCAGCCATTCTTTCCAGGAGAGCCCCACAATGCTCCCCTTCACCGGAGCCAGCTTCAGCAGGAACTTGCAAGTCTTCTGGAAGACAGTGGAGGAACCCATCCCCCTCCACCTCAGGAGCAAGGGGTTCCGCTCCCACTACTTTCTGGTATCCAAAAGGACTGGAGGGTTTCGGCCCATTCTAGACCTGCAGGACCTCAACCTCTGGTGAGGGAGAAGTTTGATGCTCTCCCTTGGAACATTGCTGCCATACCTCCAGCAGGGAGACTGGCTATGCTCCTTGGATTTAAAGGATGCATATATGCACATCCTCATCCATCCCCTTCACAGGCAGTACCTCTGCTTCATGGTAAGAGGCTGCCACTACCAGTACAGGATTTCACCCTTTGGTCTGGCCTCTGCCCTGTGGTTATTCACCAAGTGCCTGGCTGTGGTTGCCGCCTTCCTGCATCAGCAGGGGGATGTTTGTCTTCCCCTATCTGGATAACTGACTCATAAAGGGAAGCACTGCTGCCAACACTCATCAGGCGACAGCCCACACCATTCTCATTCTGGAGCACTTGGGGTTTGTCATAAACTACCCAAAGTCCCATCTCCAACCGGCACAACACCTGGAATTCATAGGGGCACTGCTGGGCACTGTCCAGGCCAGGGCCTTCCTCCCTCTGGACAGGGCCCAGCGCCTCAAGGCACTTGCAGGAAACATCCAGGGTCACCCCTCTGTGTCTGCCCACCTCCTGCTTTGCCTGCTGAGTTACATGGCATCCACGGTGCATGTCGTGCCAGACACCCGCCTGGAGCTTTGAGCCATAGCGCTAGCCCTCCAGGCCTTTCACCTCTACCTGCAGCACCAAGCGGTACTGATCCAGACCGACAACCAGGTGACTATGTTCTGTATCAACAAGGAGATACAGGATCGTCCTTCCTGTACCAGGAGGCGGTGAGCCTCACTGTTTCGGCAGCAAAAGCAGGATACTCCTGCGGGCAGTTTATCTCCCATGCCAGGACAATGCCTGGCAGACCGGCTCAGCCAGGTCCTCCAACCGCACGAGGAAATAAGTAAACAACTTAAATAGCTAAACAAAACCTTAAAACTAAGATGTGCAAATGGCAGTCCAGCAGCAAAATCGGGGCTATCTGAGCTCCTTATCTTTCCCCCTAAACTCTCCTCCCCCTTTCCTCCCTTTATTTATGTGAATGATGCTACACTCTTCCCCGTTCCTTAGCTCGCAACCTTGGGGTCATCTTTGACTCTCTCTTTCTCTGGGCACATCCGTCCAACAGATGGCTAAAACTAGCCACTTCTTTCTCTGTAACATTAGCAAAATTTGTCCCTTCCTCTTTACTCACGTTCTTATTCACTCATGTCCCCTCCCCACCTTGACTATTGTAACCTGCTCACTGGTCTCCCTCTGAATCATCTCTCTCCCATTCAGTCTTTTCAAAACTCAGTTGCATAGCTATCTTTTGCCAGCGTCGCTATGCTCATGTAACCCTTCATCTCCAGGAACAAGGAGGAATGTAGTCTTCACATATGGGTATCGGTACCGACGGAGCCTGCGCGGGAACACTCCCCAGCGTCCAATAGGAAAGCTTTTGGGAGCATCCCACAGCACCTGCGTGCTGCCTTTCCCAACTGTCCCTCTCCAGTTCTTCATTTTCCGCGGAGCCGACAGGTCACACACCCTGTCACCGCAGAAAATATTCCTTTTTATTCTTCTTTCTTGTGGTCGCGTCTGCCTTCCCTCAACGCTACACCGGTACCGCCGGTGGTTCTTTCTTTTTTTCTTTATTAAAAAAAACCAACTTTTCTTCTCGAGTCTTTTCCAGGTATTTTCTCCTCAGGTGCCAAGCGCCATTTTAAAACCCGCTTCAGGTTTTAAAGTGTGTTCCAAGTGTGGCGGTACCATCTCCGTCACCGACACCCATGAGTGGTGCCTCAAATGTTTAGGTCCTGACCACTCTATTTTGGAGTGTTGCTTGTGGGATAAAGTCGAAGAGGGGCCGGCAAAACTGAGCTGCAAAACTGAGCTGCAAAACTTAGCACCCTTTTTCCCTCCGATGCAGCGTCTGTGGCATAGACGTCTTCCAGGGCTTCGTCTTCCTCCCACTAAACATAAACCTGGCCGGTCCTCAAAGGGTAAATCTTCTTCTAAGCATCGAGGTGCCTCTGGCGTTGCCCTTGAGGGACTTGTACCGGCAGAATTGCCCCGGCGGGAGGCTTCGGCTTCCAAAGCATTAACGGGCTCCAGAATGTTCTCAAGGCCCCAACCTCGGCAGAACTACTGGTGCCATGCTCTGGGGTACCGGCTGCTTCATCCGGTACCGATACCCAAGCATCGGCAGTGTCGATAGACCAAAGATTTTTGCCTATTGAATGCAGTCTGGGGGCTCTTCTCACGGCCTCGATGCCCTTGAAACCGCTTCAGACAATTCAACCGGCACCAACCTCGGTACCAGTACCAACTGCATCGGCAGGTATTCTACCGGGACCGAGTCATGCTTATCGATCCGATATTGACAAGTCGGTACCGGACCCCACTGATGCCAACTTCGATCGGTACCGTGCCTTGCACGATCACCCGGATCGGAGATACTTTGAATCCTGAAGACTCTGAGAGCTCTGCCGATACCAGAGTACTTCTTCCTGAGGATTCTCCTTCTCCTCAGCGTAGGATGTCTCCTCCAGAGGATATGTCCTTTCAGGATTTTATCTGAGATGTGGCTCGAAGTCTTTCCATCACAGTGGCTCCTGAAAAAAGAGCCTAGGGCAAAGGGATTGGAAATCCTGCAATACCCTAAAGCTCCCAAGGAGGCAGCTACCTTACCTATTCATGAGATCTTGCATGATCTTATGTTAAGGATGTGGGAAATACCTCTAACCACCTCTCCTCACTCTCGAAGGCTCGACACCATGTATCGAGTTCCTTCTTGTCCTGGGTTTCAGATGACTCAGCTACCACACCATTCCATGGTGGTGGAATCAGCTATGAGAAGGATCAAGAGTGCAAAAAGACATGCAACTAAACCTCCAGGACGTGAGTGTAGGACTCTTTACGCCTTTGGACGTCGAACCTTCCAAGCTTCCATGCTTTCTGCTAGGATCAGTTCCTACATATTATATATGGAAATGTTCCTTAAGGAGGTCACAGGAGATTTAGAGCTTATGAGCCCTCTCCTTCCAGATGATAAGAAGCAGGATTACCTTGCCCTTGTCAAACATGCTCAGGATGTTTCCAAGTTTGTAAATCGTGCAGCCTTTGACTGTTTTGAGTGCATAAGCAGAACCTCTGCTATTGCCATAGGTGCACATAGGATTGCCTGGCTCCAGGCATCTGACTTGGAACTTTGGGTACAGGATACACTGGGGAATATTCCTTGCACAGGAGAGAATCTCTTTGGCAAGAATTGGCAGGAAAAAGCTAATGAGATAGATGCTGACAATATCACCTTGGATAGATTGTCTAAATCTACAGCTGATCCTGCAAGGAAAAAATCCTACAAGAAACCATTCTTCAGTAAGAAGAAGTTTTACCCCTCCTATACCCAGCAGGGGCATCATTTAGGTCAGTCTGCCCAAAAGGGACAGCAGCAACAACCTAAGCAAAGAAAAGCAAAAGCTGCTAAGCCTCAACCGGCTCAGCAGACTCGGCCTCCACAGGGGCTTTGACTCCTATCTAGAGAACTTTGCCTTCCTGGCCCAGAACGGCCCAGAGCCTTCCACCATTCCAGGAAGGTTGTCATTTTGCCCCCAGATGGGGGCAGATAACAGCAGAAAGTTGGACTCTGTCCATTGTAAGAGGGGTACAAGCTTCATTTCCTCAGCATGCCCCCTCCTACAGTGGTGAGGTTTTAATTCTCAGACCTCTCTCAATGCCCAGTTAGGTCAAGAGGTCACTTTGCTTCTTGCCCAGGGGGCAATAGAAGAGGTACCCATTCTCCAACAGGGTACAGGGTTCTACTCCCCCTATTTCCTTATCCCAAAGAAAACAGGAGGACACAGACCCATTTTGGACCTCAGAGAATTGAACAAATTCCTATTCAAAGAGAAGTTCAAAATGATTTCTCTAGGAACTCTGCTGCCATACCTTCAGAGTCAGTATTGGCTTTGTTCTCTAGATCTCAAGGACGCGTACACTCATGTTCTCATCCATCCAACTCATCGAAAGTTCCTTCGCTTTCTATTTCAAGGGAAGCACTACCAATATAGGGTTCTTCCTTTTGGCCTGGCCTCGGCACCAAGGGTGTTTACAAAATGCATGGCTGTGGTGGCAGCATTTCTTCGCACCCTGGGAATATTCGTCTTCCCTTACTTAGACGACTGGCTCATTCGAGCCCCTGCAGAGTCAGAGGCCAGGATTTCTCTCTCTCGTACAATGCGCATCCTTCAGTATTTGGGACTTGTCATAAACTTCCCAAAATCCAACCTTGCTCCCACTCAGTCTCTAGAGTTTATAGGAGCTCTGCTGGATACCAGACAGACAAGGGCCTATCTTCCACAACCACGCTGCCTTCGCATTGTGCAGTTAGCTTCCCAAGCAGTGCTAAAGCCTCACCTCACTGCTCAGGAAATGTTACAATTGCTAGGCCACATGGCATCCACCGTGCATATGGTTCCTTATGCTTGCCTCCATATGAGGGCAGCCCAGTGGACTTTATCCACTCAATGGACTCAGGCATCAGGTTGCCTGTCAGACAAAATAACAAACTCAGATTGTTTTATTTTGTCCCTCCAATTGTGGCAGTCATTCCCCTAATTCCCAAAACCCTGTTCAAGCTTCAGAGAGACACAGGTCATATGATTCTCATAGCTCCACATTGGCCATGGCAAATGTGGTACCCTCTGCTGCTCCATCTCTCTCAAGCTCCGCCTCTGGAGTTAGGATCTGCTCCAGATCTCCTATCTCCAGGAACAAGCAGGAATGAGTCTTCACATATGGGTGCGTCGGTACCGACAGAGCCGGCGCAGGAACGCTCCCCAGCGTCCAAAAAAGAAAGCCTTTGGGAGCATGCCCACACACATGCGCACTGCCTTCCCGCCAATCTACTTCCCTCACATCAGTTCTTCGTTTTCCGTGGAGCTGACAGGACATGTCCTTGTCACCGCAGAAAATTCTTCTTTTTTATTTTTATTTTTTGTGGTCGCGCCTGCCTTCGTTCGACGCCCACCGGTACTGCCGGTGCTTTTCTTTCTTTTTACTGGAAAGTTTTTCTTTTCACTAAGGAATTTTTTCCTATTTAGTGCCTGACGTCTTTTTGGCCACTAGGCCATTATGGAAAAGCCAGCCACTATCCTTAAGAAATGTTTAAAGTGTGGCGGTACAACTATGTTGATAGCACTGTTCCCTCTAAGCTGTGCGCGTGTGCGCGCGCACACACCTCGCCAAGCGAGCGCACATACTTTACAACAGAGCGCACAAAAATTACAGCTCTGATTCTGATAGAAAACAACACAGATGTCTTAAAATTTAAAAGTTATGATTGTAATTACTAGAAATTTCCCGCTTCATTTAGTAATTGTCTATTTTCATGTAATTTGATTAAAATCAATGTGGTGTACATACTGTATTCTGATGTGTAGTCAAATTTTAAAATGTATAACTCCGAGTGTCGTTATGTGGCGCACAAAAATTTAACCTTCCTTCAAAAGTTGCACATAGCTGATATTTTAGGCGTACACAGCCTACAGAAAATTAGAGGGAACATTGGTTGATAGACACTCATAACTGGTGTCTCACTTGTTTAGGTCCTGACCATTGTCCAACGGAGTGTTTCTCTTGTAGGAGTTTAACCAGAAGAGGTCTTCAGCATCGAGTACAACTCGATACCCGGTTTACATCAGCCATGATGTCATCAGGCAGAATCTCTTCTTCCTTCCATGGTCAGGTAACCAAACAGTCTGTTAAGACTAGCCAGTCCTCAAGAGGTAGATCTCTTTCTAAGCATCGAGATGCCTCTGGCGTTGCCCTCGAGGACACTCTGGCGACTCAGTCCCGGCGGGAGTCTTTGGGCTCCAAAGCATTATCGGGATCTCAAGTTGTTCCCGAGGTTTTTACCTCCAGGGATGTACCTGTGCCATGCTCGGTGGTTCTGACCGCTTCAAGCGGTACCGATACCCTGGCATCGGCTAAGGTGATGGATGAAAGACTCCTCGCCATTGAGCGTAGTCTAGCGAATCTCTCGGCTATTTCGGTACCACTAGAATCGCTGCAGACCGTTCTTCGACTACCTGTATCGGTGCCAGCGCCGGCATCAGCATTGCTTCCGGTGCCGGATCTGCATCGGTACGGATGCTGGTATCGACATTGGTACCGTCGATATTTCCTTCGGCAGGCTCACTTCCTTCGATGCCGAGCCTGGACTCGCTTTCTAGCCTGGAGGATTCGGTACCGACTCGTCTCGGTACCGACATCGAGCGGTACCGAACACAGCTCTTTAAGGAGAATCCGATGCTTCATCCTTTCAGGTCTTCTAATCCTGATGACTGGGATGAATCCATCGGTACCGCAGCTGAACTTTCACCAGTTCAAGCTTTTACTCCTCAATTCAGAGGGTTCCCTTCGGAGGAGATTTCTTTTCAAGCTTTTCTGCTTGATATGGCAAGAATACTCGCCATCTCCATACCTGGGAAAGAGTCTGTACCAAGGGATTCAGAAATTCTGCAATCCCCCTGGATTCCAGAGGAGGCAATTATGCTTCCTTTACATCAGATCCTACAGTATCTGTTATTAAGAATGTGGGAAACTCCCTTAACGGTATCCCCACATTCCAAGAGAGTTGACACTCTTGGAATGTGTAGTGTAGCTGGGTTTAAAAAAGGTTTGGACAAGTTCCTGGAGGAAAGGTCCATAAACCATTATTAAGAAGGGACCCAGGATATCAATGCTTGAACCAATACAAGCATTGTGGAACCTGTGTCCCTTGGGGAAACTGCTAGGTACATATGACCTAGATTGGCCACTGTTGGAAACAGAATACTGGGCTTGATGGACCTTGGTCTGACCCAGTATGGCATATCTTATGTTCTTATGACACTATAAAGTGCCGCCTTCTCCAGGTTTTCAGAAGGCTCAACTCCCTCATCATTCTATAGTAGTAGAATCAGCAATGAGGCATATTAAGAGTGCAAAAAAGCACTCTTCTTATCCGCCAGGTCGTGAGTCTAGGACTTTAGATGCTTTTGGGCGTCGATGCTTCCAAGCATCTATGCTTTCAGCAAGAATCATCTCGTATATTTTCTATATGGGATTCTCTCTGGAAGAGGTTGCAAAAAACTTAGCTTTTGAACCCTTTTCTTCAAAAGCATAAAAGAGCAGACTATTTATTACTAGTCAATCATGCTCATGATATCTCTAGATTCCTTAATCGCGCTTCCCTGGATTCTTTTGAATCTATTAGCAGATCCTCTGCTATAGCCATAGGAGCATGACGCATGGATAAATGGGTACAAGAAAAGCTGGGGAATAGTCCTTGTACTGGAGAGCATCTCTTCAACAAGGATTGTCTATTTCAAGCTAGTCAGTTAAACACTGATAATGCTACTTTCAGAGGATTGTCAAAACCTTCCTTTGTCCCAGCTAATAACAAATCTTCTAGGAAACTTATTCCCCTAGGGGGGAAAAAGTTTTATCCATCTTCTACCCCTCAGACAGATGTTTCCCAACAGGGGCAACATTCAACCAGGCTAAGAAAACAAAATCCTCAACAGACTCAGCAAACCCAGTAGCTACAGGGTTTCTGATTTCTATTTCTTCCTGTATGAGGTTCAGAACCTGTAGACCTGCCTTCGAAAGAGGTGTCTGGTTTGGATCTCATCCATGCTGAGACAACACTGAGTTAATTCTAGGCATGAATCTCTTCTTTCAAGAGAAGTTCACTCTTCTAGCTCCAAGACCTATTGAGGTATCTCATGCCTACAGGTAACAAGTTTCTACTTCCCTATTTAAAAAAAAAAAAAAGGGGGGATCAAGAAACTTAACAGGGTGAGTTATGCCTTTCACCTTGGACAGTTACCTGTAAGACCTTAAACTGCAAAGGACTCTAACTATAAGGGCTTACAAAAATTATAAGTTTTTTCAACTCTGTATTACTTTCTTCCCTTTAGTTGGGACATCCAGTCTCCAACGGGAACATTATTCAACTGGAGAGCTCCTTACTGAAGCTATAGGAATTCCTACTCCAGTAAGTCTTTCCAATACAGAGTTTTTTCCCTTTGGGGTCCTTCTGCACTGGGGTTACAGGATGCAATGCAGTATTCTGAAAACCCCTACCAAGTTTATTCAATTCATTTGAGCATAGTCAACTCAGAAGGCTTCCAAAACCCTCCATAACGGAAAAATGAATAACCCACCATGTGGGTTATATGAGCTTCTTTAAACAGATAGCTCACATGGTTTTCTGCCTATTCTACGCTCCTTGTGTATTTTTTGAGCTGACCCCTCAAATACTTCTTTTATGACAGCTTATCAGACAGGAATTTAGTATTTCCATTCCTAATTGTCTGATTGGTCCTTTTTTAATCCCTATAGGACCTGATTTTTTTTTCTGCTGTCTTGATAACAGATGGCTCCAAAAGAGGTTTCAAAACCCTCTTGTACAATTTATCATTGCAAGGCAAAGAGCCTGTCTATTATTTTTGGCCATCTTCAATTCTATTTCAGCTTCAGCAGAATAGATTCGGTTGCACACTGGCTACCTAACAGCCAGGTCTCACCTAAGCAACCTACAGCATGCTCTCTGCAACTATGGGCCTTTGCCAGAGAGCGTCAGTCCACCCCTGGTAGGTAGCTTCCAGGCAGTTAAAGAACCTTCAACTGGTAGGCTCTACCCAGTCATGCTGCCACATGGCTGTTTGTTCCTATTTTTACCATCTTCCTTAAAATTCCCTTTTAAGGAAAAGGAACCAGGGCCTAGATGACTTTAAAAGTTTAAAGAATAGCACGACTCCCAAAGTTGTTCCACATCCTCAAAGGAACTCTTACAACAGGGATGCATTCCTGATCATTGCAGTTGGTCCTTATCTACTGCAATTCTTCTTCTTTCCAATACTTCATTGAAGTTTATGAGAAGCAGAGAATGCATGATACTCATACTGCCCTCATAAAGAGGCAAGCATGGTATCCCCTTACACTGCGTTTTTTCTTCCAGCTTCTATTCTGAAGTTAGAGGATCTGGATCCTTATATATCTTAGGATCTCCTTTACACTCCTTCACGTACGTCTCAAGACCTGTTTATCCAAGGACTAGTCTTTTAAGAACTAGACCTTTTGTCACAAGTAAGAAGCATCCTACTGGTTTCCATGTAACCTTGCATATGATTCTTACACCTTTGACTAATAAGTGATTCTCTTCGACTATCTTCAAGAAGGTCTTAACCCTTCTTGTTAGATGAATCTCCTTATACAATCTGACCCTGAAATATTGTTTGTTGTCCATATCAATGCTTTTCAGCATACCATAAGATTCTTGAATGGACATCCAATTTATCTGGTAAAGTTAGGAAACTCCTTCTTTTACCGTAACCTTTTTTTCTGTCATAATCAGGTTACCTTATATCTGAAGCTCTCCATGTAAAGTTGCGCAAGTGCTATCACTTACGCAAGACACATTACTGATCTTCAGAAATTGGGGGCTAAACCGCCTACTACAATTTTTCGTCTGCATAAAGGGATTCTACAAACCCATCCTCTTTTTCTGTAAAGGTATTTTGACCTTTTCATGTGGATCAGTCAGATTTGTCTTGTCTTTTCTTTCCCAGGGCACCATCCTGCTCTAGGGAAAGAAAGATTTTAGACTTTGGAATTATACACAAGCTTAGCTTTCCTCCAAAGTACCAACTTCTTATAAAACTCCCCAGTTTCCCTGGGGTTAGTTCTAGACATTAATGTTTCTTATATCTGTATTGCAAATTTTATTTCCTGTACTTCCCACAGTAAAGGAATTCCATATGAGGACAATGTGATGGTTCTTAAAAACAGACCCATATTAGCCTCCCCATATATGTATTTTTGAAATACTTCGGGTAAGATCCTTTGTCAAGAATTGGGACTTACTATCCCTTACTAACAGTTATTTTCTACACAAGGACACCCTCCGGATACCTTGTTTAGTCAAGCTGTTCCACAGCCTCTTTTTTGCACTGTTAGTTCAACTCCTGCCCTCCATCCCTTAGGATGCCTGAGGTCCCCGGGAAGAAGCATGGCCCATCCATTATATTTGCAACATGCTGGGGCCTCTTCCAGGCATCTTTAGCTTGGGAGTCCCCATATGTGAAGACTCATTCCTGCTTGTTCCTGGAGATAGCATAGTTACTCACCTGTAACAAGTGATCTCCGGGAACAGCAGGAATAAGTCTTCACAACCCACCCACCTCCCCTAGGAGGAGTTCTCTTTCTCTTTCTCTCTTTCTGATTTGTCTACTTCCCTCCTTCGATCTCAGCTACAAACTCAACTGATGTGAGGGAAGTAGATTGGCGGGAAGGCAGCGCGCATGCATGTGGGCATGCTCCCAAAGGCTTTCTTTTTTGGACGCTGGGGAGCATTCCCGCACGGGCTCCGTCGGTACCGACATACCCATATGTGAAGACTTATTCCTGCTGTTCCCAGAGATCACCTGTTACAGGTGAGTAACTATGCTTTCTCAGGAGGACGGGATGCTGTGGCATCCCAATCCCCAGTCTCTGCATCTCAGGGCCTGGTTGCTGAAAGCCTAGAACTCCATGGTCTTAACCTTTCTCAGCAGGTAAAGGATATCCTTTATGCTTCCAGGAAGCCTTCCACAAGACGCTCTTATGCTTTCAAGTGGAAAAGGTTTACCATATGGTGCTCGCAGAAGGGTCTTGACCCTCTTGCGATACCTCTGGAATCATTACTGGAGTATCTCCTTCATTTGTCTAATACAGGGCTTAAGACCAATTCCGTGAGAGTTCATTTGAGTGCTATTGCAGCTTCTTTCAAGCCTCTAAATGGACAACCTATTTCCTCTCATCCTCTCATAGCGAGATGTATGAGAGGCCTTCTTTTAACTAAGCCTCCCATTAAGCCACCACCAGTGGCATGGGACTTAAATCTGGTTCTTGGGCAGCTCATGAAGCCGCCTTTTGAACCATTAGCTACTACCTCTTTGAAATTCCTTTCCTGGAAGGTTATCTTTCTTATTGCAATCACATCAGCATGTCGCATCAGTGAATTGCAAGCGTTGATGGCTGATCCTCCTTATGCAAGGTTCCATCATGATAAGGTAGTCCTTAGGACTTATCCGCACTTTATGCCAAAGGTGGTATCACCTTTTCATTTAAACCAAGCGGTTTACCTTCCTGTATTTTTCCCAAGGCCTCACGCCTCAAATGCAGAAAGGAATCTTCATACTTTGGACTGTAAAAGGGCTTTGGCCTTTTACTTGCAAAGGACACAGCAACATAGAAAGTCCTCTCAACTCTTTGTTGCTTTTGATCCTAGTCATTTGGGACTTCCAGTCTCTAAAAGAACACTGTCCAGCTGGATTGCACAGTGTATTTCTTTTGCCTATGAGAGTAAGAACCTTCCTCTTGAAGGCCATGTCACAGCTCACAATGTGAGAGTCATGGCAGCCTCTATGGCTCATCTTCACTCTGTGTCTATCGATGACATCTGCCGAGCAGCTACCTAGGCTTCGGTTCATACCTTCACAGCCCATTACTGCTTAGACAAGGACTCCCGCCGGGATGCCTTGTTTAGTCAGGCTGTTCTTCAACACCTGTTCCATACTTAATCAACTCCTACCCACCATCCCTGGTTGGATGCCAGAGATCCATGGGGGGAAGTGGAGCCCTTTCACAGGGGCACACAACTTCTGGGTCCTTCTCCCTGGCATCTGCAGCTAGGGAGTCCCCATATGTGAAGACTACATTCCTGCTTGTTCCTGGAGATGGCATAGTTGCTCACCTGTAACAGGTGATCTCCGGGAACAGCAGGAATTTAGTCTTCACAACCCACCCACCTCCCCTAGGAGTTGTATCTCTCTCTTTCCCTCTCTCTTTGTCTCCGCTTTAAACTCAACTGGAGAGGGACAGTTGGGAAAGACGGGAAGGCAGCACGCATCTCTAATACCTGAAGATTGGAGGATCGCCAATGTAACACCAATTTTTAAAAAGGGTTCCAGGGGTGATCCGGGAAACTACAGACCGGTGAGCCTGACGTCAGTACTGGGAAAAATGGTAGAAACCATCATAAAGAATAAAATTACTCAGCATGTAGATAGTCATGACCTAATGGGAGACAGCCAACATGGCTTTAGACAAGGAAGCTCTTGTCTTACTAATCTTATGTTTTTTTGAAGGAGTAAATAATCAGGTGGACAAAGGTGAGTCGGTTGATATTGTGTATCTGGACTTTCAGAAAGCCTTTGACAAGGTCCCTCATTGGAGACTTTTGGCAAAACTAAAGAGTCATGGGATAGGAGGCAGTGTTCTATTGTGGATCAGGAACTGGTTAAAAGATAGAAAGCAGAGGTTTGGGCTAAATGGCCAATTTTCCCAATGGAGAAAGGTGAATAGTGGTGTACCCCAGGGATCTGTGCTGGGTCCGCTGCTTTTTGACATATTCATAAATGACCTGGAAAGTGGAATAACGAGTGAGGTTATCAAATTTGCAGATGACACAAAACTATTTAAAGTTGTTAAAACCCAAGAGGATTGTGGAAAAGTGCAAGAGGATCTTGATAAATTGGAAGACTGGGCATCAAAATGGCAGATGAAATTTAATGTGGACAAGTGCAAGGTTATGCACCTAGGGAAGAACAACCCAAACTATGGTTACACGATGCAAGGTTCCACATTAGGAACTACCACCCAGGAAAAAGATTTAGGTGTCATTGTGGATACCATGTTAAAACCCTCGGCCCAGTGTGCAGCAGCGGCCAAGAGAGCAAATAGAATGCTAGGTATGATAAGGAAAGGAATGGAAAATAAAACAAAAGATATTATAATGCCTCTATATCGTTCCGTGGTAAGACCGCACCTTGAATATTGTGTGCAATTCTGGTCGCCGTATCTTAAAAAGGATGTAGCGATTTTAGAAAAGGTTCAGAGAAGAGCCACCAAAATGGTAAAGGGGATGGAAGGATACTCCTATGAAGAAAGGCTAAAAAGGTTAGGGCTCTTTAACCTGGAAAAGAGACGGCTTAGGGGAGATATGATAGAAGTCTATAAATTAATGAACGGAGTGGAACGGGTAAACGTAGATCGACTGTTTACGTTATCAGAATATAGAAAGACTAGGGGACATGCAATGAAGCTACAGGGTAAACTATTTAAGACTAATAAAAGAAAATATTTTTTCACTCAACGTGTAATCAAACTCTGGAATTTGTTACCGGAGGATGTAGTAAAGGCTGTTAGTGTAGCTGGGTTTAAAAAAGGTTTGGACAAGTTCCTGGAGGAAAGGTCCATAAACCATTATTAAGAAGGGACCCAGGATATCGGTGTTTGAACCAATACAAGCATTGTGGAACCTTTGTCCCTTGGGGAAACTGCTGGGTACATATGACCTAGATTGGCCACTGTTGGAAACAGAATACTGTGCTTGATGGACCTTGGTCTGACCCAGTATGGCATATCTTATGTTCTTATGTTCCCTCTAAGTTGTGCGCGTGTGCGCGCTCACACACCTCGCCGAGCAAGCGCACATACTTTACAACAGAGCGCACAAAAATTACAGCTCTGATTCTGATAGAAAACAACACAGACGTCTTAAAATTTAAACGTTATGATTGTAATTACTAGAAATTTCCCGCTTCATTTAGTAATTGTCTATTTTCATTTAATTTGATTAAAATCAATGTGGTGTACATACTGGTGTAGTCAAATTTTAAAGTATATAACTCCGAGTGTCGTCATGTGGCGCACAAAAGTTTAACCTTCCTTCAAAAACTGCACACAGCTGATATTTTATGCACACACAAAAATGCAAAATGCAATGTGTGCCTTCGAGTCAGTCCTGACTCCTGGCGACCCAGAAGCTCCTGGGTTTTCTTGGCAGTGTCACCGGAAGTAGATTGCCAGGCCTTTCTTCCGAGGCAATGGAGGGTTAAGTGACTTGCCCAAGGCCACAAGGAGTGCTAGTGGGAATCGAACCCTGGTTGCTTGGTTACGAAGCCAGTGTTCAAACCACTAGGCGGCTACTCCACTCTTCAGCATACAGAAAATTAGAGGGAACATTGGCATGCAGGTGTTGTGGGATGCTCCCAAAAGCTTTCCTATTGGACGCTGGGGAGCATTTCCGCGCAGGCTCCTTTGGTACTGACGTTACCCATATGTGAAGACTAAATTCCTGCTGTTCCCGGAGATCACCTGTTACAGGTGAGTAACTAACTATGCTTTCTCCAGGAGCAAGCAGGAAGTCAGTCCTCACATATGAGTGACGTTGGTGCCAACGGAGCCTGCGCGGAGCATTTCCCCAGCTTTCAAAGAAAGCCTTTGGGACATGCTACCACGTATGTGTTGTCCTCTTCCCGTCCAAGGGTGCCATCCTGCTCAGTCTCCTTTTTTCCACGGAGCCCAATGGACGTCTGTCCTGTTTCCCCGGAAAAAATCCTTACTAAGTATCCTTAAAAGTTAGCTTTCTCTGTTTGCGTTCCTGTTCCTCTTCCCACCTCAAGCCGGCGCTTTTCTCAATGCTTTTCTCGGCCCCTTTTTCCCTTTTTTGATTGAGGCTTGCCTCGACTGGAATTTAAGCCTTCTTTTGCCCTTGGGTTGTCGACCCCATCCGGGTACTCCCCACCATGTGTCCTGGTGGGTTCAAAAAATGTCGGCTACAGTCAAACTCTGTCAGTAACAGACACCCATGACTGCAGCCTGTGCTGCCTGAGACCCTGGACCATTATAGCACCTCCTGTGATATGTGCCAGGCCATGATGCCTAAGACCAGCAAAAAAGAGGTTGGAATTGCAGAAAAAACTGTTCCCCCATGTCTGACTCAGCCCCGGCCTCCCCGACGCAGAGCTCCAAGCCCATCATGTCGCATGAAGCCCGAGAGTCCTGCGTCCTGCGGCAGTGGCTTTTCCAAGAATACATCTGACCCGGAGAAAAAGAAAAGAAAAGTCCTCAAAATCTGCCAAGGTTGCACCAGAGAAACCTGGTAAAACCGCCCAGAGGGATTGAGGCAGCTCCGAGAAGCGCCCTACCCAAGGTCATCAAGAAGGATTCCTCGGCCAGCGGAAACAGTTCTCGTAAAGGACGCACTTGTAAGAGTGCTGACACTGGGCCCAAGATCCTTTGTGCCTGCGCCGAAAGCTGTGGCGCCTTCTGGCTTGGAAACCAGCTTGGCAGTCCTGGAGCTGAATATCATTGCTATCTTGGCCTTGCAGCAGGCAGTGATGGCTGGTTTGTCTGCATCATCTGACCAACGACTGCAGAGGAGTCCCCAGTCGTTGAGTCAAGCTCAGAGCGCCACCAGCCTCAGGTAAGCTCTCAGTGCTGGTCAGGGTCCCGGTCTCATTCCTCAGGCATCTGATTCTCCCCAGCTAGTTTCCACTACTCAGACCCCAGGTCCTCTGAAGGCCACCAACCCCCTCAGTGCCAGCCTCCAGACAGTGTGTCGCAGGATCTCAGACACATTGTCACCACTCGACTCCGAGTGGGAGACAGACAACTAAGCATTCCTGGAAACTAAATGGCACCAAAATATTCCCTTGGACCCATCTCCTCCGGCGCCCCAGTGCCACACTCATCTGGAGGATGTGGCCTTCCATGACTTTGTCAAGGACATGGCCAGAGCCCTCTTGGTGCAGACTGAGAAGCTGGAGATTCTCCAATACGAGTCTCCACCCAAAGAAACCCGAGCAGCTACCGAGCGGCTACTGCTTAGAATGTGAGAGACACTGGCGTCTGTACAGTGGTGTGCCGGCACCTAGACGCCATGTTCCACGTCCAGAAGGGCCTGGGGTTCCATAAACCCCAACTCCCGCATAACTCCATGGTTGTTGAGTCAACCATTCAAAGACTCGAGAGCCAAAAGACCCACTCCTCCGTTCCCTCCTGAAGGGAGGACAGAACCCTCGATGCCCTCGGACGCAAGTGTTACCAGGGCTCGATGCTGGGGTGCTGGATCCAAGCCTATGACTTATTCATAGGCATGTACCTGAAGGCTCTAATCCAGGAGCTGTCTGGCTTTTCGGCTGGTCTTGTTGCGGAACCCCTCCAACGGTTCCAGTCCCTGACCTCGGGGACAAGAATTGCTCCAAGTTCCTCTCCTGAGCAGCCTATGACAGCTCTGAGTCAGCAGCTCGAGTCAGCTTCCAACGCCAAGCCTGGCTACAGTGTTCCGGCCTCGAGCAATGTGTCCAAGACAAGCTGTTTGGATGTCCACTGCACCAGGGAGAACCTATTTGGCAAACCCATAGCCGACAAGGTGGCCGAGATTGAAGCTGACGTGGTGACCCCACCACAGGCTCTCTAAAAAGATCTCATCCTTTCCCCGCAGAACCCAGCAGGGACAAGGTCTCTGTTCCCGAGGAAAAAGGGTCCTTGCCCACAGTGTCACCTCTACCAACCCTTCTCGGGCAAGCAACAAGGTTCTCTGAGGCAAGGCCATGGGGCCCATAAGGGGAAAGCACTGAAGCCTCAGGCTGCAGCTCCCACCCAACCTGGGGGGAGCTTTTGACTCACAGGGCCTCCCCTCCCCCAGGAGACCTTTACCCACAGGGGGCACCTGGCTCTTTTTGGCCACATCACCGCGGACCAGTGAGTAATGCAAGTGGTAAGAGAAGGATACCTCCTCCGACTACAGATACCAACCCTTCTTCACCAGACTCTTATGCTCACGGAGCTCACAGGTCTGATCAGGGACAACGCAGTAGTATGTACCCAAATGCCTATGGGGAAAGGGCTTCTACTTCAGGTACTTCCTTGTCCCAAAGAGAACTGGGGGCCTCGGGCCCATACTAGACCTGCAAAATTTAAACAGGTTTCTGGAGAGGGAGATGTTAAAGATGATCTCCTTTGGAACACTGCTGCCTTACTTCCACCAGGGAGATTGGCTATGTTTCTTGGATCTAAAGGATGCATACACACACACATACATCCTAATCCACCCCTCCCAAAGGCAGTACCTAAGGTTCATGGTAGGAGGAGGGCACTGCCAGTACAGAGTACTACCCTTCGGCCTGGCCTTCTCGCCAAGGGTCTTCACCAAATGCCTGGCTGTGGTGGCTGCCCACCTGCGGCTGCAAGGGGCCTTGGTCTTCCCCTACCTAGAAGACTGGCTAAGCAGGGGTGGCAGAGCCTCAGAGGCCAGTTAGGCAGCAGAACGTGCGTCCCTCTTCCTGCAACACCTGGGGTTAGTCATCAATTACCCCAAATCCCACCTCTCTCCAGCCCAAAATCTAGTATTCAGGTGGTCCTCACCAGAGAGAGAGGGCAGAACGCCTCAGACAACTGGCAGGAGAGATACAACGTTGCCAGTCAATGCCAGCTCATTTCCTCCTCCACCTACTGGGCCATATGGCCTCTACAGTCCACGTGATGTCCTCAGCCCGCTTGCACATGCAGACAGCCCAGTGGTGCCTCTGCTCACAGTTGACTCAAGCTATGGGAAGGCTACGGGTCAGGGTTACCCGCCAATTGGTGAAATCCCTCAAATGGTGACAAAACATCTAGTATTTCTGGGTGGGATTGCCCTTCCAATCACCTGCACCTGAGAGAACCCTGACACACGAATGCCTTCCTCCTAGATTTGAGGGCGCATAAGAACATAAGATATGCCATACTGGGTCAGACCAAGGACCATCAAGCCCAGTATCCTGTTTCCAACAGTGGCCAATCTAGGTCATACGTACCTAGCAGTTTTCCCAAAAGACACAGGTTCCACAATGCTTGTATTGGGTCAAGCAGTGATATCCTGGGTCCCTTTCTAATAATGGTTTATGGACCTTTCCTCCAGGAACTTGTCCAAACCTTTTTTAAACCCAGCTACACTAACAGCTTTTACTACATCCTCCGGTAACAAATACCAGAATTTGATTATTACATGCTAATTGAAAAAATCTTTTCTTTTATTTGTCTTGAATAGTTTACCCTGTAGCTTCATTGCATGTCTCCTAGTCTTTCTATAGTCTGACATAAACAATCGATCTACGTTAACCTCTTCCACTCCGTTCATTAATTTATAGATTTCTATCATATCTCCCCTCAGCCGTCTCTTTTCCAGGTTAAAGAGCCCTAACCTTTTTAGCCTTTCTTCATAGGGGTATCTTTCCATCCCCTTTACCATTTTGGTGGCTCTTCTCTGAACCTTTTCTAATAACGCTATATCCTTTTTAAGATACGGCGACCAGAATTGCACACAATATTCAAGGTGCGGTCGCACCATGGAACGATATAGAGGCATTATAATATCCTTTGTTTTATTTTCCATTCCTTTCCTTATGATACCTAGCATTCTATTTGCTCTCTTGGCCACCATTGCACTCTGGGTGGAGGGTTTTAACATGTTATCCACAATGACGCCTAAATCTTTTTCTTGGGTGATGGTTGCTAATGTGGAACTTTGCATCGTGTAACCATAGTTTGGGTTGTTCTTCCCTAGGTGCATAACTTTGCACTTGTCCACATTAAATTTCATCTGCCATTTTGATGCCCAGTCTTCCAATTTTATCAAGATCCTCTTGCAATTTTTCAACAATCCTCATGGGTTTTAACAACTTTAAATAGTTTTGTGTCATCTGCAAATTTGATAACCTCACTCGTTATTCCCTTTTCCAGGTCATTTATGAATATATCAAAAATCAGCAAACCCAGCACATATCCCTGGGGTACACCACTATTCACCTTTCTCCATTGGGTAAATTGGCCATTTAGCCCTACCCTCTGCTTTCTATCTTTTAACCAGTTCCTGATCCACAATAGTACACTGCCTCCTATCCCATGACTCTTTAGTTTTGCCAAAGGTCTCTGATGAGGGACCTTGTCAAAGGCTTTCTGAAAGTCCAAATATACTATATCACTTTGATTGAAGGATAAGGTAGTATACAAAACTGTCTAAATAAAGAAATATATCAACCGAATCACCTTTGTCTACCTGGTTATTCACACCTTCAGAAAAACAGATTAGTAAGACAAGATGTTCCTTGTCTAAAGCCATGTTGGCTATCTCCCATTAAGCCATGAGTATCTACATGTTCAGTGATTTTGTTCTTTATGATGTTTTCTACCATTTTCCCGGTACTGACGTCAGGCTCACCGGTCTGTAGTTTCCTGGTTCACTCCTGGAACCCTTTTTAAAAATTGGCGTTGCATTGGCCATCCTCCAGTCTTCAGGTATTGCAGATGATTTTAATGATAGTTCACAGATTACTAATAGCAGGTCTGCAATCTCATATTTCAGTTCTTTCAACACCCTTGGATGTATACCATCCGGTTCAGGTGATTTGCTACTCTTCAATTTATCAAATAGTTGTAATACATTTTCCTGATGTATCGATATTTCCTTCAATTCTTTTGCACCTTTAAATACCACTTCAGTCATTGGTTACATCCCTACATCTTCCTCAGTAAAGACCGAAGCAAAGAATTCATTCAGTCTCTCCACTATCGTCTTGTCGCCTCTTAGTGCCCCTTTAACTTCTCTATCATCTAATGGACCAACTGACTTTCTAAAGCTTTTGCTATGAATGTACTTGGAAAAAGTTTCTTATGCATTTTTGCTTCCACAGCAAGCTTCTTTTCAAATTCTCCCTTTGCCTGCCTTATTTGACTTGCATTTAACTTGTCAGTGTTTGTGCTCTTTCCAGTTTTCGTCATTTGGCTCTTTTTTCCATTTCCTGACAGATGCTTTTTTTTGGCAACAGCCTCTGACCTCACCTTTAAACCATGCTGGCAGTTTTTTGGACTTGCTTCCACTTTTCTTAAAGCATGGAATACATTTGGTCTAGGCTTCCAAGATAGTATTTTTAAAAACCCAAGCTTAATGTAAATCTTTAAAAGAAAACAGCGGAAGGAATAACCACGGCCTACCAGATGATGATTAAAATCCTTTATTGAGGACCCAAGGATTTTAATTATCATCTGGTAGGCCGTGGTTATTCCTTCCGCTGTTTTCTTTTGGTTGTCCAAATTGCGGAAGACATTCTTCTTTTCTTCTCCTCCTAATGTAAATCTTTAACCTTTGCAACTGCTCCTTTTAGTTTTTTCTTAACTATTTTCCTCATTTTATCATAGTCTCCCTTTCGAAAGTTAAAAGGTAGTACTGTGGATTTCCGTACCATCCCTCCTCCACTAGTTAAATCAAACGTGATCATGCTATGATCACTATTGCCAAGTGGCCCCAACACCCTTATCTCTTGCACCAGATCTGGTGTTCCGCTAAGGACTAGGTCCAGTATGGCTTCCCCTCTAGTCAGTTCATGAACCAGCTGCTCCAAAAAGCAGTCATTTATTTCATCTAGGAACTTTATCTCCCTAGCATGTCCTGCCGTGACACTGACCCAGTAGATACCGGGGTAATTGAAATCACCCATTATTATTACTGTGCAGTAACTTTTGTTAGCTTCCTTGATTTCTTTGAGAATTTCATCATCCATTTGTTCATTCTGGCCAGGTGATCGATAGTACACCCCCACTGCCATTGCCTTCCCCTTTTTACATGGAATTTCAATTCATAGAGATTCTACAGCAAATTTTGTTTCCTGCAAAACTTTAATCCTTTCAGACTCAATGCCCTCTCTAACATAGAGCACAACCCCTCCACCAATTTGATCAGCTCTATCATTACGATATAGTTTGTACCCAGGTATCAGTGTCCCACTGGTTGTCCTCCTTCCACCATGTCTCTGAGATTCCAATCATATCTAACCTCTCATTTAGTGCTATATATTCTAACTCTCCCATCTTATTTTTTATACTTCTAGTATTTGCATACAAGCATTTAGGGACTGTATTTTATTCATATTAATCTGGCTATTGCTAGGCATGGGTAATTTGGTATCTTTATGCTCTGTCCCATACTCAAGGACATTTGGGCTGCTTTACTCTTTTTTGGAACCTCTCTGCTTTTGGTAGTATCCTTCAAGGATACATTGTTCTGAACCATGCACTCTTGGGTGACTGTAGGCTTTCCCCTAATATCTAGTTTAAAAGCTGCTCTATCTCCTTTTTAAAGGTTAATGCTTTATAGCCTGGTTCCATCCCGGTTAAGTTGAAGCCCATCCCTTCGGAAGAGCACCTCCTTTCCCCAGAATGTTCCCAGTAACTAATGTACGGAACCAAGGGTCAGCTGGACTGTTGGCCAGACTGTTCCCAAGCTGACACCTTCCTCTGTCTAGAAGGGGAACCACTCAGGGAAGACATATCGCTTCCCAATAAAAGAAACATCACAGAGAGTACTCACACTTCCCAACAAAATCTCACCTTATACCAAACAAAATCTCTCCTTATACTGGACAACACGCTCGTACATGGTAATAACTATCTCACAGATTTTTCTTCCCAAAGGGATCTTTTTATTCCCTATCTTACAGAAGCTAAGAACAAAGGAAAACAGTCCAGTAGAATTACAGATCTTACCACCTCTCACTGCAAACAAACAGGGTCATTCTGTCTTATCTCTGATGCAGTTTTCTAAACAATTACAAGTCAGAATGTCTGCTCCTGCCTGCATGATTCCGTCAACAGCTAGTGAGAGAATATATGACAGGCCTTCCTGGACACAAGAGAAACAGTGTAATAGACACATACACAAAACAATACATACTGCCAGTCACACAAAACTCTCACTCGACAAAAAGAGATACTGGGGAGAACCCAGGGAATCCATACCCCACGCAGCCTCCACTGCGCAGGAAACAAACTCCCCGTGTATCTGGTCCTGTCATATACCCTAGCTCAGGACGATTCTTACTATCGGGGCATTCTTCTCTAATTAGCTCATTCTCCAGGAACAAGAAGGAAGTCAGTCCTCACATATGGGTGCCAATGCAGCCCTCGTGCGGAGCAATTCCCCAGTTTTCAGAGAAAGCCTTTGGGATTGCATCGCGCATGCGCAATCCCCTTCCCGCCCAAGGGTGCCATCTTGCTCAGTCTCCCTTTTTCCGTGGAGCCCAATGGACGTTGTCCCTAATTCCTCACGGAAAAAGTGTCAAAACTTGGAAGAAATTTTGGATTTTCGACCAGTTCGACGCCGGTTCCCCTTCCCTCCTTCGGCTCGGTACACCGGTATCGAGTCCAGTCAATTTTTTGCATTTTTGTCCTTAGAGACTAGCGTTCACGCTCTTTTTTTTGTTTTCACTGGCAGCCCGGTCCTTCAACCTTGCAGGGGCCCTTTTTCCCCCGATGGCTGCCAGCGGGTTTAAAAAGTGTGATCGGTGTAAGAAGTTAATGTCCCTCACTGACACATGACTGCTGTCTCTGATGCCTCGGGCCCTACCATGACCTGAAGGTCTGTGGCCCGTGTGGGAAAATGTCCTCTAAGGCACTTCGAAGTAGGCAGAGAGCAGTGTGAAAGGATTTTCTGAGTCTGCATCCCCCCGGATCCGGACCTCATCAGAAGCCTCGACGTCTCGTGAGCGGCGTCGGGTTCTTCTGAACGGGGGGTCTCCCTCCCAGGAATACCAGAGGAAGAAGCAGCCCGTGAGGGCTGCATCGGATGCCTCCGATTGCCCTGGGCCCTTGAAAGCCAGGTCGCGGAGTCCTGACCCCACCGCCCCGTGTCCTCGGAGTCGGAGCGGCCTGCGAAGGTACCTCGCACTGAGCCGGAGACGCCGAGGCGGGTAAATGCTGTTGTCCTTGTGGACTCCCCTCTGGGGGAGCCGGCATCGGGCATGACGATGTCGGGGCCTGAGGCTGCAGAGTCTTCTGAGCTCGGTCTCAGGATAACGACCCTGGAGCGCAGCATGTCTGCCTTCATGGAGCAGCAGCCGACGCTGATAGCTGGTCTCACCGGTCCATCCGCCCCAACCACCGGGACCTCGACGTCCAAGTCGACCCCGGAGGCCGAGCCGATCCTCGAGACTCTTCAGACTCGAGTCTATCCTCGGCCAAGGTCTCCCTCTACCTCCCGCTCGGGACCGAGGTCGTCGACGCCGGTGCTCTCGGCGTCCGGCGGTCGGGGCCGAAGCCCTCGCGGCCAGACCTCCTTGATTCCTCCTTGGCAGGATCGGCATGGGAGACGGAGGATGAAGTCCCCTGACACCCATCGGACCCGGTATGTCCCATCAGACTCAACGGGTTCGGAGCCTCTGAGAAAGGTCCCTTCCGGAGGATACCCGGTTCTCTGACTTAGTCAGGGACATGGCCAAGGCTTTGGCATTCCTGGCGGATGCCGAGGAGGAGCCTCGAGCTGAAGAGCTCGATGCCCTCCAGTATGACTTTCCCCCAAGGGAAGCCCTTTCTGTGTCGGTTCCTCCAATGCTGGAACTGCTGATGCACCGCATGTGGGAGTTGCCGGCCTCGATGCCGTTTCTAAGCAAGCGGGTCGATTCCATCTATTGAGTCTGCAATAGCCCTGGGTTCCAAAAGGCACAGCTGCTGTGCACAACTCCATGGTTGTGGAATCGGCCATGCATAGGCTCAAGAGCCAGAAAACACACTCCTCAGTGCCTCCTGGCCGGGAGGCCTGGAACCTGGATGCCCTCGGCAGAAAATGCTTTCAGGGCTCGATACTTTAATGCCGTGTCCAAACCTACCAGCTGCATGTACAGCTGGTAGGTTTGGACACGGCATTAAAGTATCGAGCCCTGAAAGCATTTTCTGCCGAGGGCATCCAGGTTCCAGGCCTCCCGGCCAGGCATGTAATTTCTCTGTTTTATGTAAGTTCAATGTATGGCTGTTCCACATTGTTCAAACTTGTTCTTTGTAAACCGCGCTGATGCCGAATAGTGCGGTATAGAAAAACGTTAAATAAATAAATAAAATAAATACTTGAGGGACCTGGCAAAGGAGATTGCCGGGTTCTCAGCTGGCCTCTCCGAGGCACCCTTGCAGCGCTTCAATGCCTTGTCCACCGGGATTTGGGAGTGTTCGAAGTTCATATCTCGAGCAGCCTATGATGACTTCGAGGCTTCGGCCCGAGTAGCCGCGGCCGGCATTGGTGCACGCCGCCAGGCCTGGCTAATGTCATCGGAGCTGGAGCTATGGGTTCAGGACAAGTTGGTTGATGTCCCTTGCCAAGGTGACAACCTCTTTGGCAAACCCATGACTGAGAAGGCTGCTAAGCTCGAGTCTGAGTACTTGATCCAGACAAGACTCTCAAAGAAGACTTCTGCCGCTTCTAAGAAGAAGGGCTCAGGTAAAAAACCCTTTTTTCCGAGGAAGGGTACTGCTTACTGCAACTACCCCACTTACCAGGCCACCCCAGCTCCCCAACATGGGCAGCAGGCCAAGGGACAGGGGCATGGCCCGCATAAGCAGAAGGCCCCCAAGCCCCAGTCCGCTGGCTCCTACCCAGCCGGCTGAGGGTTTTTGACTCCCAATGCATAGTCTTTCTTCTGCCAGTGGTAAGGTCATGCACAGGGGGCAGGCTAACCCTGTACGCTCACAGGTGGCCAGCCATCACCTCGGATATCTGGGTCCTGCAAATTGTCCAGAGGGGCTATATACTTCACTTCAGCCAGTTACCTCCCCCCTTCTTTCCAGGGGAGCCTCTCAGACCCCCTCTTCACAGGGATTTCCTCTTGTCTTCTAGAGGATCAGGCGGTGGAACCGGTGCCCCACCACCTGCAGGGCAAAGGCTTCTACTCCAGGTATTTTCTCATACCAAAGAGAACAGGAGACAGACCCATCCTTGACCTACGAAACTTAAACAAGTTCCTGGTGAGGGAAAAGTTCAAGATACTTTCCCTTGGAATGTTGCTGCCTTACCTCCACCAGGGAGATTGGCTATGCTCTTTAGACCTGAAGGATGCCTACACACACTTCCTCATACATCCAGACCACAGACAATATCTGAGATTTGTAGTGGGAGGAAAACATTTCCAATACGGGGTTCTACCCTTTGGCCTAGCCTCTGCTCCCAGAGTGTTTGCAAAATGCCTGGCTGTAGTGGCGGCCTTCCTCAGAAGTCAGGGAATCTTTGTCTTCCCTTACCTGGACGACTGGCTCATCAGGAGCCAGTCGCCTCAGGAGGCCCAACAGGCCACTTCTCGCATTATCAACCTGTTGCAACGTCTAGGCTTTGTCATAAACCACGCAAAGTCTATTTTGCTCCCCACTCAAAACTTAGAGTTCGTAGGAGCAAAATTGGACACCCTTCAGGCGAAAGCTTACCTGCCGGAAGACAGGGCACGGAGGTTGCTAGCACTGACACAGCAGTTCAGGCACAGGTCTCGGGTTTCAGTGAGACACTTCTTACGCCTCCTGGGCCACATGGCCTCCATGGTACATGTGATACCGAATGACCGTCTCCACATGAGAACAGCTCAGTGGTGCTCGGGGATCAGTGGACACAAGGCAGCCTCAGACAGGATAACAGTATCCAGATGTCTGGTGAAGTCATTGCACTGGTGGAGTCAATCACTCAGTCTGCTCAAGGGTATGTCTTTTCAGATTCCCTCGCACACAAGAGTGCTAACGACAGATACCTCCTTGCTGGGCTGGGGAGCCCATTGCCAAGGATCATGCACTTAGGGGTTATGGTCTCCTCAGGAGTCTGCACACCAAATCAACCTCTTAGAGCTGTGGGTGATTCGCCTAGCTCTTCAAGCCTTTTGTCATGTCCTCTCACATCAATCTGTATTGATACAGACGGACAACCAGGTAGCAATGTTCTACGTGAACAAGCAGGGAGGTATGGGTTCTCGTATCCTATGTCAGGAGACACTGGACCCCTGCTCCTTTGTCATCGGGCAGGGTATGGCTCTCAAAACAGTGTACCTGCCGGGTCAGGAGAACTGCCTAGCAGACAAACTAAGCAGGATTCTCCAGCCTCACGAGTGGCAACTGGATCCGGTGGTGGCCCAGCGGATTTTCCACCGCTGAGGACATCCATCCATAGATCTATTTGCCAGTCCGCAAAATCACCAGCTGCCCAGATTTTGCTCCAGACAGCCACATCCCCTGAGGGTGTCGGCAGATGCTTTCCTGATCTCCTGGTCAGGAGGCCTCATGTATGCATTTCCTTCCATGCCTCAGGTGGCCCGGACTCTGTTCAGAATCCTTCGGGACAAGGCCTCTGTCATTCGGGTAGCCCCCAGATGGCCAAGACAGCCTTGGTTTCCATTGCTTCTTCAGCTAGCTGTGGAGACCCCACTTCCACTAGGTATGCAGCCCAACCTTCTTTCACAGGAGCAGGGCTCTCTTGAACCCCAACCTCAGGGCCCTCAACCTGATGGCATGGCTTCTGAGAGGGTAGTGCTGGCTCCTCTCCTCCTTCCTCGGAATGTAGAAGTGTTACTGTCCTCCAGGAGGCAGTCCACTAGGAAATCCTATGCTTTCAAGTGGCATAGATTTGAGGTGTGGTGTACCAGCACAATGAAAACCCTTTCTCTTGCCTTGTACCAGTGGTGCTGCAGTACCTGCTTCACCTCTCAGAATTAGGTCTCAAGTCTAACTCTGTCAGGGTCCACCTGAGTGCTTTGTCAGCAAACCACTCGCTAGTGGAGGGGCAACCTCTTTCGGCTCACCCCCTGGTGTCCAGATTCCTCAGAGGTCTGCTTCTGCTGAAACCCCCAGTTCATCCTCCGGCAACTGAGTGGGATTTGAATGTGGTCTTGCAGCAGCTTACTCGCCCACCTTTTGAGCCGATGTTCTCTTGCCATCTGCGCTTCCTCTCCTGGAAAGTGCTCTTCCTGGTGGCACTCACATCAGCCAGACGGGTGAGTGAGCTGTAAGCTCTCGTAACTGATAAACCATACACAAGGTTTTATTGGAATAGGGTGGTCCTCCACACTCACCCAAAGTTCCTTCCAAAGGTGGTCTCTTCTTTCCACTTCAACCAGGCGGTGGTTCTTCCGACCTTCTTTCCCAGGCCGCATTCCATCCGGGCAGAGGCAGTCATGCATACCGTGGATTGTAAGAAGGCGTTGTCCTTCTACCTGGAGCGAACGAAGTGACATCGAATGGCTACTCAGCTCTTTGTCTCGTATGACTCCAGCTGGGGTTACCTGTTTCCAAGCGTACGCTGTCCACCTGGGTGGCAGACTGCATTGCCTGGGCATACAGGGCGGCCGATCTCCCGTTGCAGGGACGAATCACGGCTCACCATGTCAGGGCTAAGGCCGCATCAGTGGCTCACTTCCACTCTGTTCTGCTGGCAGACATCTGCCGGGCTGCAACTTGGTCTTCAAGCCAGACATTTGCGGCCCATTACTGCCTGGGTAGGGGGAGTTCCGACGGGACAGTGCTTTCGGCCAGGCGGTACTCCGTAACCTATTTGAGGTTTAGGCAACTCCAACCCTCCGACCCTCTGGTGTCAGGCTACTGGGGGTATTGCTTTCTCTGCTGAATTCCTATTGCAGCTTCTGCAGCTCTTCTAGAAGAAGCCATTTTTCAGCTATGAGTTCTCGGTAGCCTATAGCTAGGGAGTCCCATATGTGAGGACTGACTTCTTGCTTGTTCCTGGAGAAAGCGTAGTTAGTCACCTGTAACAGGTGTTCTCCAGGGACAGCAGGAATCAGTCCTCATGACCCTCCCTCCTTCCCTGGAGTTGCAGTCCTATAATTGATTTTTATTCATTTTGCCGTTTCTTAGCTATGTCATTTGACTGAGCAAGATGGCACCCTTGGGTGGGAAGGGGACCGTGCATGTGCGATGCAATCCCAAAGGCTATCTCCAGGAACAAGCAGGAATAAGTCCTCACATATAGGGTACTTCAGAACCGACGGAGCCTGCGCGGGAAAGCTCCCCAGCTTCCCAGAAAGGAAGCTTTTGGGGCCTCCCACAGCGCATGCGCGCTGCCTTCCCGCCTTCCTGACCAACTCTCCTCAGTTCTTCTTTTTCCGCGGAGCCAGCAGGTCGTGTTCCTGTCACCGCTGAAGAAATTGTTATTTTAATTTGTTTCTTTGACCGCGTGTCTGCCTTCCCCGATTCCGGACCGGTACCGCCGGTCTTTTTTCATTTATTTTTTAAAAAAATAAATAAATAAAATAATTATTTTTTCCTTACTTGGTGCGTTTATTCTGTGAGGCCTCTAGGCCTTCTCAGATTCTCCCTCATGGAGAAACCAGCCTCTGGTTTTAAAAAAAATGCACCAAGTGTACCAGTACTATTTCAGTTAGATACCCATGAATGGTGTCTTAAATGTTTGGGGCCTGACCATTCCATTCCGGATTGTCCATCCTGCTCTCTGATGTCCAAACGGGGCTTACAGAACAGAGCAGCCAAGTTTCATATGCTGTTTTCTGCGGATACTCCAGCATCAACATTCTCCAGGTCTTCCTCTCCTGATGGATCTCAGGTAACCAAACATTCTTCAGGCAGGTCCTCAAAGGGCAAATCTCCCTCTAAGCAGCGAGAGGCCCTTGGCTTTGACCCTGAGGACCCTGCCCCAGCCAAACAACCCCGGCGGGAAGCTCCGGCTTCCAAAGCTTCTCCTATGGGGTTACAGGTAGACATCGATGGCACGGCCTCGATCGATCACCTGTTAGACTGCTCTGGGGTACCGGCTAACACCGGTACCGACATCCAGGCAGTTGTGGCGTCTATGGGTACTACGGTACAATCCATGCAGCAGGCCATACTGGCTTTCATTAACGCTGCAACGCCCTCAGTACCGCGACAATCGGTTCCGACTCCGGTTCCGGTACCACAACCGATACCGGTACCCAGAGCATCTACTTCCAGTAGTATGCCGGTTCCAGTTTCCGGTTCCGGAGATTTTCTCGATACCGATCCGGTTCCCGGTACGCCCGATGTCGATACCGGTCGGTACGCGTATCGATCTCTGGAAGCTAATAGGCGGTACTTTGAATCTTCTGAAGATTCTGATACCTCAGATGATTCTGCTGATGTCTCTTCCTGAGGAGCCCTCTTCTCCAAAAAGGAGAATGTCTCCTCCAGAGGATTTGTCCTTTCAAGACTTCATTATTGAAGTAGCTAAAGGACTCTCCATATCTGTAACCTCTGAAAAGGAACCTAGAGCAAAAAAATTGGATATTTTAGGATACTCTAAGGTTCCCAAAGAGGCAGCCACCTTACCCATACATGAAATTCTTCAAGAACACATGATGGACTTAGGGTGAGAGGAGCCTCCCACATCTCCACATTCTCAACGTTTGGACACCATGTATCGGGTTCCTCCTTCTCCTGGTTTTTAAAAAACTCAGCTCCCTCACCACTCTATTGTGGTGAAGTCTGCTATGAAAAAGATAAAGAGTACCAAAAGGCACTCTTCTACCCCTCCAGGAAGAGAATGTAGTACTCTGGATGCTTTTGGCAGAAAAATATTCCACACTCTACTGGTCGGTTACTGAACGACACAATCACGAATTCTACTGAAGAAAATCGTTCATGTATAAATGGATGCTTACTTAATTTTCAAATGTTATACCAAAAAAACACACAAAAGTTTTATCCACTGAGGTCTCAGACTTATTGTGGCTCTGCCATAGGGACTGTGCGTCCATTATCACGGCAGTGAGCCCATTTGCATCAACGACCTCACAAGTGTAAGTGGGTTGAAAAACAGTCTTAAATTCCAACTGAATGATTAAATAATCAAAAACATGTGTTCTTATCTGTGTTATAAAAAACAGCCCACTCTCATGGATTTGAGCACTGATCCCGACACCTCCCTTAGGTACCAGTCAAGCATTTCACAACGCTAACTTTCATCAGGGGATCTCTCCAATACTCCCATCCAGCTTCAAATTTCCTTTTAAACTTCAAAGCTGCTCGCGTTTCACCGGAAATCTCCTCCAAGTCAATGAATGGTAACATGAGGAGATTTCCGGTGAAACGCGGGCAGCTTTGAAGTTTAAAAGGAAATTTGAAGCTGGATTGGGAGTATTGGAGAGATCCCCTGATGAAAGTTAGCGTTGTGAAACGCTTGACTGGTACCTAAGGGAGGCGTCGGGATCAGTGCTCAAATCCATGAGAGTGGGCTGTTTTTTATAACACAGATGATAACACATGTTTTTGATTATTTAATCATTCAGTTGGAATTTAAGATTGTGTTTTTCAACCCACTTACACTTGTGAGGTCGTTGATGCAAATGGGCTCACTGCCGTGATAACGGACGCACAGTCCCTATGGCAGAGCCACAATAAGTCTGAGACCTCAGTGGATAAAACTTTTATATGTTTTTTTGGTATAACATTTGAAAATTAAGTAAGCATCCATTTATACATGAACGATTTTCTTCAGTAGAGTTCAGAAAAATCTTCCAAGCTAGCATGCTTATTGCCAGAATCAATTCATACAGCCTCTATATGGGCATGTTTTTGAAAGAGATTGCACTGAAGATACGTCATTTTCTCCCCTTTATCCCAGTAGATAAAAAGGAGGAGTTCCTTCTTTTGCTAAAGCAAACTCAAGATGTTTCAAAGTTCTCCAACAGAGCAGCCTTTGACTCTTTTGAGGGAGCTAGCAGAGCCTCCGGCATTGCCATAGCTGCTCGCAGACTTGCTTGGCTCCAGGCCTCTGATTTGGAACCCTGGGTACAAGAAGGTTTGGGCAATCTGCCCTATACAGGTGAAAATCTGTTTGGCAAGGAGTGGCAAATCAAAGCCACTCAAATGGATGCAGAGAATGCTGCTTTAGATAGACTTTCTAAGTCTACCTCTACCCCTGCCAAGAAAAAACCTTTTAAGAAGCCTTTCTATAAAAAGACCAGATTTTCCACAAATACTGGCCAGCAATCTTCCCAAGTTCGCTTTGCTCCTAAGCGTCAGCAATCTAAACAGGCCAGAACAAAGTCTACAGGGGCTGCTACAGTCCAGCAGTCCCAACCCCCTCAGAGTTTTTGACTTGATTCTAGAGAACTTACCCTTTCTGGCTCTGCAACAACCAGAGCCTCTCACCATTCCAGGAAGGTTAACTCATTTTGCTCCCAGATGGGAACAAATCACATCAGAACAGTGGACCCTCTCTATCATCAGAGAGGGCTACAAACTACATTTCTCCAGCCTTCCTCCCCATACCATGGTGAGACAATTAAATTCTCCCCCATCTCTCCTGTACCTGTTGGGTCAGGAGGTGACCACTCTTCTCGCCCAAAAGGCAATAGAAGAGGTTCCTCTTCCTCAACAAGGGTCAGGTTTTTACTCCCCTTATTTTCTCATTCCCAAGAAAACAGGGGGGTACAGACCCATTCTGGATCTCAGAGAATTGAACAAATTTCTATACAAGGAGAAATTCAAGATGCTTTCTCTAGGCACTCTCCTTCCATACCTACAGAGTCAGGACTGGCTTTGTTCTCTAGATCTCAAGGATGCGTACACACATATACTCATCCATCCATCCCACAGAAAATTCCTACGGTTTCTGTTCCAGGGAAAACATTTCCAATACAGAGTACTTCCCTTCGGTCTAGCCTCTGCTCCAAGGGTATTTACCAAATGCATGGCAATAGTAGCTGCATTTCTACGCACTCTGGGAATCTTTGTCTTCCCATACCTGGACGACTGGCTCATCCGAGCTCCATCTCAGTCCGAGGCTCAAACTTCCCTGGACCACACTAGACGCATACTGCAGTATCTGGGACTCGTCATCAATCTGCCAAAGTCTCAACTCACCCCTACTCAGTCCCTAGAATTCATAGGGGCCTGGCTAGATACCACCACTGCAAGGGCCTATCTTCCTGAAGCCCGTTGCCACCGTCTAGTGCACTTGGCCTCTCAAATTCAGTCCAGAAGCCACTTGACTGCCAGAGAGATGCTACAACTGCTAGGCCACATGGCATCCACAGTTCATGTGGTGCCCTATGCTCGCCTACATATGAGAGCAGCTCAATGGACTTTGTCCACCCAGTGAACCCAAGCATCAGGAGCTCTCTCAGACCAAATAGCAACCTCAAAACGTCTTTTTTGGTCTCTCCAATGGTGGATATCCACTCAAAATCTGTTGTTGGGGGCCCTCTTCCAACCTTTGTTACCCCAAGCAACTCTCACTACAGATGCCTCCCAAACAGGTTGGGGAGCTCATCTCCAAGACCTCTCCACTCAGGGCACTTGGTCTCCACAGGAGACCACCCTTCATATCAACCTTTTGGAGCTGCGAGCAATTTTCCTTGCTCTCAAGGTCTTTCATACCCTCCTCATCAACATGACAGTCCTTGTTCATACCGACAATCAAGTAGCCATGTTCTACATAAACAAACAAGGAGGGACTGGCTCTCTGTCGCTTTGCAACGAAGCTCTAAAATTGTGGGCCTTCGCCAGAGAGCATCAAATCCATCTCCTGGCAGTATACCTCCCAGGAATCCAAAACTCTTGGGCAGACAGACTCAGTCGAGTTCTGCTTCCACACGAATGGTCCCTGCACATGGATCAGGTACTCAGAATCTTTCAGAAATGGGGAACCCCGGACATAGACCTGTTTGCAAGTCCGTGCAATGCCAAACTTCCCCGGTTCTGTTCCAGAATTCCGTGTCAGGGAGCTCAGGCCAAGGATGCCTTCCTCCTTCATTGGGGTCAGGCCTTCCTGTATGCCTTTCCACCCATTCCTTTGATTCCCAAGACTCTGTTCAAACTTCAGAGGGATCAAGGATCTATGATCCTCATAGCTCCATGCTGGCCACGCCAAGTGTGGTACCCTCTACTTCTGCATCTCTCCCAGGCACCCTCCCTGGATCTGCGAGCTGCTCCAGACCTTCTGTCTCAAGAGGAGGGGACTTTGTGGCACCCAAACCCCAAGTCCCTTCACCTCAGAGCTTGGTTACTGAAGGCCTAGACCTTCAAGACTTCAATCTTTCTCAACAGGTGAAGGATATCCTCCATGCATCTAGGAAACCTTCCACCAGGCATTCTTATGCTTTTAAATGGAAAAGATTTTCCATTTGGTGTGCTGAAAAGGGTCTTAACCCTCTAGCACTACCTTTGAATTCTTTACTCGAATATCTCCTGCATCTTTCCAATGCAGGACTTAAAACAAATTCTGTAACGGTCCATTTGAGTGCTATTGCAGCATCGCTTCAGCCTATCAATGGACAACCTGTTTCCTCTCATCCTCTTATTGCAAGATTCATGAGAGGTCTAACTTTAACTAAACCTCCCATTCGGCCTCCTCCGGTGGCATGGGACTTAAACGTGGTTCTTGGTCAGCTTATGAAGCCACCCTTTGAACCCTTAGCCACTACCTCCTTGAAATTTCTTTCCTGGAAAGTCATTTTCCTTATTGCAATCACTTCTGCTCGCCGCATCAGTGAACTGCAGGCTTTAGTGGCTAATCCACCTTATACAAGGTTCCATCATGATAAGGTAGTCCTTAGGACAAATCCTCACTTTATGCCTAAAGTGGTCTCACCTTTTCATCTTAATCAAGAGGTATATCTACCTGTCTTTTTTCCAGCTCCTCATGCATCCAGTGCAGAGAGGAACCTACATACGTTAGATTGTAAAAGAGCTCTCGCCTTTTACATCCAAAGGACACAGCAACATCGAAAGTCTTCTCAGCTTTTTGTTGCTTTTGATCCTTCTCATTTAGGACTTCAGTCTCAAAAAGAACACTGTCCAATTGGATTGCTCAGTGTATATCTTTTGCTTACCAGAGTAAGAACCTTTCTCTGGAAGGCCATGTCACAGCTCACAATGTGAGAGCCATGGCCACATCTATGGCTCATCTTCATTCTGTATCCATCGATCAGATCTGTCGAGCAGCCACCTGGACCTCGGTTCATACCTTCACAGCCCATTACTGCTTGGACAAGGACTCCCGCCGGGATGCCTCGTTTGGTCAGGCTGTCCTCAGACACCTATTCCATTCTTAAACAACTCCTGCCCACCTTCCCTGAATGGATGCCTGAGATCCATAGGAAGATGAGGAACCCTAGGGGGGGGGGATCTCCCCGGCATCTTAGCTAGGGAGTCCCCATATGTGAGGACTTATTCCTGCTTGTTCCTGGAGATAGCACAGTTACTTACCTGTAACAGGTGATCTCTGGGAACAGCAGGAATTAGTCCTCACAACCCACCCACCTCCCCTAGGAGTTGTATCTCTCTCTCTCTTTCCTTTCCTCTCTATTGTCTCAGCTTTAAACTCGAACTGAGGAGAGTTGGGCGGGAAGGCAGCGCGCATGCGCTGTGGGAGGCCCCAAAAGCTTCCTTTCTGGGAAGCTGGGGAGCTTTCCCATGCAGGCTCCGTCGGTTCTGACGTACCCTATATGTGAGGACTAATTCCTGCTGTTCCCAGAGATCACCTGTTACAGGTAAGTAATTGTGCTTTCTCTGAAAGCTGGGAAATTGCTCCACACGAGGGCTCCGTTGGTGCCGACGTCACCCATATGTGAGGACTGATTCCTGCTGTCCCTGGAGAACACCTGTTACAGGTGACTAACTACACTTTCTTGTTCCAGCTGTCTGGGGCCCCACTTTGGTGGTGATGTTCTACTCATGTCTGTACCTCTCTCCGTTGACCTTTCTTGGGCCCATGTCTGCAGTTATCAGTCTGGGCCTTGTCAGATTTATATTGTTATCTGACCTCTGCACCCTTTACCTGGTTTTCTTGCTTGGTTCTCTTGTTTGGTTCTCTCCCACCTCTTGGTTCCCAAGAAATATACCTCTTTAATTCCCCATGTTCTGACAACTATACTGGGGGACTATATGATGTTCTTCATGCTAAGCTGGCATGTTTATATCTCATGATTCTAATATCGGTCCGTTTTATCTCATGATTGCCTTTTACCCTCTCTCTGGCCACCATTTACTGATAAGTGTTTTCACATACTTTTCCATATGATGTCACATACCTCTCAAAGCTGCACGTTCGCACCTCAGTTCAATTCCAGCATTCAGACAGTTCAGTGATTTTTCTTGTTAATGTGTTAACTCTTTCCCCCTCTGGCTCTCACACTAACAAATCCAAAACCTTCATCCTTGCACCATCGTCTCACCCACACATTGAGACTCCGGAGCTCTGCCTGCCTTGTGGGTCCTGCGCGTGGAATGGGAAGCATTTCGGAGAAAGCTACTCTGGAAGTTCTGGATTACAATTTCCTACCTAAAATCCTAAATTTAGCCTCCAGAACCTCCCTACCACATTTTCCTATGTCATTGGTACCGACATGTACCAAGACAGCAGACTCCTCCCCAGCACTATCTAAGACCTTATCTAGGTGGCACATGAGGTCCGCTACCTTCGCACCAGGCAGGTATGTTACCAGGAGATCCTCAAGTCCACCAGCCACCCAGCTATCTACATGCCTAATGATTGAATCACCAACTATAACGGCTGTCCTAACCCTTCCCTCATGGGCAAATGGCCCTGGAGAAACTTCCTCGGTGCGAGAGGGTTTTACATCACCTGGAGGACAGGTCATAGTTATAGGATCACTTCCTGCCACACCATGGTGGTGATCTCCTGTCACGTGACCTCTCTCCTCCATGGCAACAGGGATGCTGCCAGACTGGAGGTGGGACTTCAGGACTATATCCCTGTAGGTCTTGTCTATGTACCTCTGTCTTTCTTATGTCTTCCAAGTCTGCTACTCTAGTCTCTAGCGAACGGACTCGTTCCATTAGAGCAGAGGTTCCCAACTCCATTCCTGGAGGGCCAAACACCAGTCAGGTTTTCAGGCTGTCCCTAATTAATATGCATGAGATACATTTGAATACAATGGGGGGCAGTGCATGCAAATGTATCTCATGCATATTTATTAGGGACAGCCTGAAAACCTGAATGGTGTTTGGCCCTCCTGGACTGGAGTTGGGAACCTCTGCCTTTGAGCAAAGAGCTCCTTGCACCTAGTGCACACATAAGACCTCTCACCAACTGGGAGAAAATCATACATGTGACATTCAATGCAAAAGACTGGAAAGCCCCCATCTTGCTGCTGGACTGCTGTCTGCATCTTAGTTTTAAGCTTGTGTTTAGATCTTTAAGTTCTTTACTTACTATGGGTTGCTGTGGATACTTATACGAATAAAAGTGTACCTAATACGTTTAATATACCTTTTTCACCTGAAGCTTAATTAATCACAGGTCGTTAATGTATGATTGATTTGGATAAAGAGCTGCACCTGAGAGCATCTCCTTTCCTTTAAGATGTGTAAGTACCTATAATGCTGCGATTATCCCAGGGGTGGGTGGGTGTTGGGAAGGGAGGGAGGGAAATAAGACTTATTAAAAGAGGGCTGCTACACAGTACCCTGTCCTTTGTTTCTAAGGTAAGCTGTGACCAACTTCCTGGGTGATTAAGTCCTTGCTTGGATAGGAGTCTTTCAAAATGGCCTTTTGACCCGCCACCTGGCTTTACTACCTATTTAAAAAGTTTCACAGGTCTCTTGCCCCCTAGGTAGAAGGCCTCTTTGTAAAGATCTCTAGAAGAATTTATTTAGTCTTGCAGGACTACAAAAGTGGACTGTTACTTCTGGAGAGAGATCTGCAATTGTGAGTATATACTTATGGTAATTTTCTGTAAGGAATTCTTTGTATTAAAGCTAATTAATCTGTGAACCTACTATTTTTTGTTAAATCAGTCAGGGTCTAGTAGCAGCAGTTTAAGTTTAAATTTAAAACACAGAAGA
Source organism: Ichthyophis bannanicus (assembly GCA_033557465.1). Taxonomy (NCBI): domain Eukaryota; kingdom Metazoa; phylum Chordata; class Amphibia; order Gymnophiona; family Ichthyophiidae; genus Ichthyophis; species Ichthyophis bannanicus. Next base: position 66,763,013 of record CM066034.1, read on the forward strand.
GAACTTTCTGGTTACATATCATACCCAGCAGAGAGCTTGTAGTTTAAATTTAATAGTCACTCAGGGCCTATCATCAGCAAAGTACTTTTAGTTTAAATTTAAAACACAGAAGAGAGCTATCTCCAGGAACAAGCAGGAATGAGTCTTCACATATGGGTACGTCGGTACCGACGGAGTCTGCGTGGGAACTCTCTCCAGCGTCCAATTAGAACGCTTTTGGGAGCATCCCACCACGCCTGCGTGCTGCCTTCCCACCTTTCCCAACTGCCTCTCCACAGTTTTCGTTTTTCCGTGGAGCCGGCAGGACGTACTCCTGTCACCGCAGAAAATTCTTCCTTTATTTTTGTTTTTTCTTGTGGTCGCGTCTGCCTTCCTTCGACGCACCGGTACTGCCGGTGTGTTTTCTTTTCTTTTCTTTTCTTGAACAAAATTATTTCCTTGGTAGGGAATTTTTCCCTGTTTAGTGCCTGACAGTTTTCGGCCTACTAGGCCTCTCCACTTCCTTCATGGAAACGTCAGCCACTATCCCTAAAACATGTTTCAACTGTGGCGGTACTAAGTTAGTCTTAGACACCCATAACTGGTGCCTTTCATGTTTTGGTCCTGACCACTATCCGCTGGAGTGTCCCTCCTGCAGCATTTTTTCTAAAAGAGGTTTTCAGCATCAAGCTCAACTCGACACGCGGTTCCCGTCAGCTCTGAGGGTACCAGCTTACAACTTCTTCACAGGTTCAGGTAACCCCACAAAAATCTGTAAAGACTAGCTCTCATGTTCAACATCGAGATGGCTCCGGCCTTGCCCTCGAGGACAATTTGGCTTTAAAACCCCGGCGGGAGTCTTCGGCCTCCAAAGCACTAACGGGGTTTCAGGTTATTTCCGGGGTTTTCACCTCCGCGAAAATACCTGAGCCATGCTCGGTGGTGGTATCCGCTGGGAGCGGTACCGGTACCCCGGCATCGGCAACGGTGTTGGATGAAACACTCCACACCGATGATCACAGTCTAGCGTTCTCGGTATCTTCGGTGCCGCTAGAGCTGCTACAGACCGATCTTGCAGCATCGGAATCGATCCTGGTACCGATTCTGGCATCCATGTCGGTACCCTCCAGGTCTGTTTCGATTGATTCGCTGCTTTCGATGCCGAGTCTTGAATCAATCTCTAGCCTGGATGATTGGGTACCGACTCGTCTCGGTATCGACCTCGCTCGGGGCTGAAGACATTGTCCCGGAGATCAAAGTCTACCGCTCTCGGTATCTTTGGTACCATTAGAGTCGCTTCAGACTGATCATCCGGTGTCGGTACCAGCTGCGATACCACTGCTGGTTCCGTTTTCTACCTTTGCATCGGTATCGGTGCCTTGCATGCTTACTTCCACAAGCTCGCTTCCTTCGGTACCGAGCTTGTAGTCTATCCCTGGCATGGATAGTGTTTCACCAGTTCGTCGCGGTACCGACCTGGACCGGTACTGCCGACTATCCTTTCACGACAACCCGATGCTCCACCCTTTTGGGTCTGGTACTCTAATGGATCAATCCATTAGTGCTAAGGCTAGATCTTCAACAGATCTGACCTTCACTCCTCATAATACAGAATCCCCTTCTGGGGAAATTTCTTTTCAAACATTCTTGCTTGATATGGCAAGGTTACTTGCCATTTCTATACCTGATCAAGGTCCTGCTCCAAGGGATTCAGAGTTTGTGTCTCCCTGAGACTCCGAAGAAGGTTATCATGCTCCCTTTGCATCAAACCTTACAGGATCTTTTACTTAGAATGTGGGAAACTCCTTTAAAGGTATCCCCACCTTCAAGGGCCACTGACTCTCTGTACAAGGTGCCCCCTTCTCCAGGTTTTCAAAAGACTCAACTTCCACATCATTCCCTTGTGGAATCAGCAATGAGGTGTGTGAAAAGTGCTAAAAGGCACTCTACTTATCCGCCAGGTCATGAGGCTAGAACTTTAGATGCCTTTGGACGTACAAGCTTCCAGGCATCCATGTTTTCAACAAGAATTCTCTCATATATTTTCTATATGGGACTATCTCTTGAAGAGCTCACGACCAGTTTGCTATTTTTGACTCCTTTTCTTCAGGATCACAAAAGAGCAGACTACTCTTTACTGGTTAGTCATGTTCAAAATATTTCTAGGTTTCTTACTCGTGCTACCCTGGACAGTTTTGAATCTGTTAGCAGAACTTCTGCTATAGCCATAGGGGCACGACGCATGGCCTGGCTCCAAGCTTCTGACTTGGATACATCGGTACAAGAAAGGCTGGGGAATACCCCTTGTACTGGGGAGAATCTCTTTAACACAGAAACTTTACACCAAGTTGCTCAGTTAACCACTGGCACTATTGCTTTCAAGGGATTGTCTACACCTTCCTCTGTCCCAGTTGGTAAGACATCTTCTACCATACTTTATTCCTCCAAGGGGAAAAAGTTTTATCCTTTCTCTACCCGTCACACAGCTGTTTCGAAACAGGGGAAACATCATACCAGGCTAAAGATACCACAACCTCAACCACTTCAGCAAACCCAGCAATCGCAGGGTTGCTGATAGATTCTTCACTGAATCCTTCTACCTGCTTTGAGGTTTAGAACCTGTAGCGTGCTTCTTCTCTTACAAGCATCTACATCGGTTCCATCCCAAATTTACATTAAAGAGACATCCTGACTTTTAGCTCATAGAGCTCCTTAGCATGATTATGCTTTACAGGTAATAAGGTTACTCCTCTTCCTTCTATGTAGATAGAGGAGTAACAACTGTCAATAAGGTCATCTATACCTTTATCTTTGACAGTTTCTCCTGTATCGGCATGTCTCATACTATTCTTTTCAAAGATTTACTCCATCGTAAGTCTTTTTCAACTCTGCCCCTCTTACTAAGACTTTTTTGGTCTGTAAGAGTATACTACTTAACTGAGGGCTTATCCCAAAGCCCTGAGTTTCTTTCAGAGTTATCGCCACCTTGCATTCTTGTTGTTCGTGGCAGCTTCTCAGACAATGATGGAGTTTTTTTACCACTCCTACTTAATGTCTGTAGGTCTTTTCTAACCTTGAGATCTAAGATTTGTTCTGCCGCTCTAACAATAGTTAGAATGCAGGGGCTCTTAGTGTTTAAACCACTAACTTGCTAACCAAGCACCCAGGGCTTGATCTACAATATCAATCTTCCTGGCCTTAGTACTAAGTCCCAGACAGACTTGGAACCTTCTCAGGTTTTCTTGTTGCAGCATACCTTCTATCCTTAGCCTTCCCCAATCCTTGGTGTTGGCGGAGTAGTTCAGGTCACATACTGGCTCTTAAATAGCCAGTTTTTTCTTCTAGCCAACCTGCAACATGCTCTCTGCATCTCTACAGAACAGCTCTGCACTATGGGCCCTTGCTAGAGAGCAAATAATTCCAGATGGTTGGGAAGGACTTTACTGAGTTCTTCCCTACTCTTGCCATTTCCATTAAGGTCTTCTTCAATAGTCTTCAATAAAGGACACACGCCTTTAAGTGAAGACCTAAAGAATTATCCAATCCCCTGGGTTGGTTCACATTCCCAGTGGACCCCTTCACCAAGGATAGTTTCTTTCACTGACAGCCAGTCTTTTTGTGTTTCCTTCCATCCTCAATTCCTCATGGAGTAATTCATATTGAGCGCAAAAATGCATCATACTCATTTTGCCCTCTAGAAGGGTAAACATGGTATCTCTTTTCATTGCATCTTCTCCAGCTGTCATGCTTGAGTTATGGAAGGATCCAGACTTTGTCAGCGGATTAAAACATCCTCCATTCCTGGTTTTTCAGGGACTAGAGTTCTTAGAATACTCTAGACTTCTCCTTGTCAGTGAGAGCACTCCCTTCGCTCTCCCACCCACAACAAGGGAGAATGGATTCTCTAAACATCTCCTCAAGCAGGTATTCCCTTCTTGTTATTAGATGAATCTTTCTCTCTTCACATATCCCTATGTGGGTACATGGGTATATATTTATGCATACATGTATATAGACATCTGCATATCTGTACCGGTAGATATATATATGTGTGTATGTATATATATGTATATATATATTTCTTTCTATCTGTCTGCCTAGGTTCATATATATTTATATACATATTTTTTTTTTTCCTATACGGCCCTGACAGATAGTCACTATCCTTTTCGATGCTGCTCCAGCATGTTCAGGATTCTACATAACCAACTACTTCCCTGTGGTAGTTAAAAGGTTTTCACCATGACCTTTACTTTCAGGTACATCTGAAGTCCTCCATGTACCATCTTTTTTTTTTTTTCCTAAGTAACTTCATTAAGAAGGACATTCTGAATTTTCAGTAAATAAGAGGCTACAATGCCTCATACTTCTGTCCTTGTTTGTTATCGGATATAGGGGTCTTTAAAGCCCCTCTTCTCCTATACGAACTACATCTCTTTAGGATCAAAAGATCTTCAGGTTTATCTAATAGGGACTTCCGCATTTCCCGCAAAAGTCCTGCCCCATTGAACTACCCCAGTCTCCGCTGGGACTTTCTCGCCCTAAGGGTTCTGACCTCAACCTGTCTTTTGCACAGTTATTACCTCTGCTGTATATTGAGGTATTCATTGAGGATATTCTGCTGGTTCATATTAGCAGTTACATATGAACCTTCACAAACTTTTTACAATACCTCAAGGTAGGGTCCATATCAATAAATTCTAGTTCAATGTTTACTACTAGATATTATCTACACAGGATCTCCTCTCTAGGCGTCCTGTTTGGTCCAGTTGGTCCATAGCATATCTATTTAGTAAAACTCCTACCCTCCATCCCCAGGATGCCTGAGGTTCTGTCAAATAGCATGGCCTTCTCTGATTCGCAACATGCTGGGACTCCTCCAGGCATCTTAGCCTGGGAGTCCCCATATATGAAGACTCATTCCTGCTTGTTCTTGGAGATAGCACAGTTACTTACCTGTAACAGGTGATCTCTGGGAACAGTAGGAATAAGTCTTCACAACCCACCCACCTCCCCTAGGAGTTGTATTTCTCTATCTCTCTTTCCCCTCTCTCTCTCTCTCTCTCTTTGTCTCAGCTTTAAAACTTAACTGAGGAGAGGCAGTTGGGAAAGGCGGGAAGGCAGCATGCAGGCGTGGTGGGATGCTCCCAAAAGCGTTCTAATTGGACACTGGGGAGCGTTCCCGCGCAGACTCAGTCGGTACCAACGTACCCATATGTGAAGACTTATTCCTGCTGTTCCCAGAGATCACCTGTTTCAGGTAAGTAACTGTGCTTTCTGGTTAAATTTAGAACCCAGCAGAGAGCTTGTTTAAATTTCATAATAAGTTAGAGCCTACCAGCAGCAAAGAGCTGTGATTTAAAATCAAATAAGAGTATAGCTTACCTCAGCAGCACAGGACAGGGTACTGTGTAGCAGCCCTCTTTTAATAAGTGTTATTTCCCCCCCTCCCTCCCTCCCCACACCCACACACCCCTGGGATAATCGTAGCTTTATAGGTACTTACACATCTTAAAAGACAGGGGGTGCTCTCAGTGCAGCTAGTTACCCAAATCAGTCATACACTAAGGACCTGAGATTAATTAAGCTTCAGGTGAACAAGGTATATTAAACGTATTAGGTACAGTTTTATTAGTATAAATATCCATAGCAACCTTTAGGAAGTAAAGAACTTAAGATTTAAACAAAAACTTAAAACTAAGATGCAGACAGCAGTCCAGCAGCGAGATGGGGGCTTTCCAGTCTTTTGCATTGAGTGTCACATGTATGATTTTCTCCCAGTTGGTGAGAGGTCTTACATGTGCACTAGGTGCAAGGAGCTCTTTGCTCTCAGGGAACAAGTCCGTTCTCTAGAGGCTAGAGTAGCAGACTTGAAAAAAAAGAAAGACGGAGGTACATAGACAAGACCTACAGGGATATAATCATGAAGTCCCACCTCCAGTCTGGCAGCATCCCTTTTGCCATGGAGGAGAAAGGTCACGTGACAGGAGAGCATCACCCTGGTGTGGCAGGAAGTGATCCTATAACTATGGCCTGTCCTCCAGGTGATGTAAAAACCCTCTCGCACCGAGGACGTTTCTCCAGGGCCATGTGCCCATGAGGGAAGGGTTAGGACAACCGTTATAGTTGGTGATTCGATCATTAGGCATGTAGATAGCTGGGTGGCTGGTGGACGTGAGGATCGCCTGGTAATATGCCTGCCTGGTGCGAAGGTAGCGGACCTCACACGCCACCTAGATAAGGTCTTAGATAGTGCTGGGGAGGAGTCTGCTGTCTTGGTACATGTCGGTACCAATGACATAGGAAAATGTGGTAGGGAGGTTCTGGAGGCTAAATTTAGGCTTTTAGGTAGGAAGTTAAAATCCAGAACTTCCAGGGTAGAGTTCTCCGAAATGCTTCCCGTTCCACGTGCAGGACCCAAAAAGCAGGCAGATCTCCGGAGTCTCAATGCGTGGATGAGACAATGGTGCAGAGATAAGGGATTTGGATTTGTTAGGAACTGGGGAACATTCTGGGGAAAGGAGAGGCTCTTCCGAAGGGATGGGCTTCACCTTAACCGGGATGGAACCAGGCTGCTGGCATTAACCTTTAAAAAGGAGATAGAGCAGCTTTTAAACTAGATAATAGGGGAAAGCCGACAGTCGCCCAAGAGCGGATGGTTCGGAAGAATGTATCCTTGAAGGATGCTACCAAAAGCAGAGAGGTTCCAAAAAAGAGTAAAGTAGCCCAAATACCCTCGAGTATGGAGCAGACAGAGCTTAAAGATCCCAAATTACCCATGTCTACCAACAGCCAAACTAATATGAATAAAATACAGTCTCTAAAATGCTTGTATGCAAATGCTAGAAGTCTAAAAAATAAGATGGGAGAGTTAGAATATATAGCACTAAATGAGAGGTTAGATATGATTGGAATATCAGAGACATGGTGGAAGGAGGACAACCAGTGGGACACTGATATACCTGGGTACAAACTATCTCCAGGAACAAGCAGGAATGAGTCTTCACATATGGGTACGTCGGTACCGACGGAGTCTGCGTGGGAACGCTTCCCAGCATCCAATCAAGAGCTTTTGGAAGCATCCCAGGACGCCTGCGTGCTGCCTTCCCGCCTTTCCCAACTGCCTCTCCTCAGTTTTCTTTTATCTGCGGAGCCAGCAGGACGTCGTCCAGTCATGGCAGAAAATTCTTGTTTTTATTTTTCAGTTTTCTTGTGGTCGCGGCTGTCTTCCCGATGCCACCGGTACCGCCGGGGTGTTCTTTTCTTTTCTTGAAAAATTTTTCCTTTTCCATGGGATATTTTTTCTTCATAGTATCCCACGGTCTCTTAGGCCTTTTAGGCCTCTTCTTTTTCCTTCATGGAACCGCCAGACACTTTCTCCAAGAAATGTTCAGACTGTGGCGGTACAACTTTATTTTTAGACCCTCGAAGTCGGTGTCTAACCTGCTTGGGTCCTGACAACAGTTTGGTAAGAAGAGGTTTTCAACATTGAGGCTCCCTCGATACACGGTTGCCCTCCAACTTCGGGGCACCGTCCCCTTCTTCGTCCACACAGGATCAGGTAACCCACAAACAGTCTGTTAAGACTAGCCAGTCCTCGAGTGGTAGGTCTCATGCACAGCATGTAGACGGTTCCGGCCTTGCCATCGAGGGCCCACTGGCTTCAAAACCCCGGCGGGAGTCTTTGGTCTCCAAAGCCTATAAGGGGTTTCAGGTTGTTCCTGGGGTTCACCCCCCACAGAACATACCTAAGCCGTGTACGGTGGTGGCATCCGCTTCGAGCGGTACCGATACCCCGGCATTGGCACTGGTGTTGGATGAAACACTCCTCACCAGGGATCCGTCATCTGGCGTCCTCGGTACCTTCGGGACCGGTGGATACTCTCCAGATTGACTTTCCATTATCGGTACCAACACCGATACTCCAACCGATGTCGGTACCCTCCAGATGTGCATCGATAGCCTCGCTTCCTTCGATGCCGAGTCTGGAATCGATCTCCAGTCTGGAGGACTGGTGTCCCGGCTCTCGATGGTACCGAAGGCTCGGTTCCGATGATTCGGATCCACAACTCTCGGTTCCCCTGACGCCGATGGAGTTGCCACTGGTTGCCCTTCCTTCACTGGTATCAGACATGGTACCGAAGTTGGTACCAATGTCCTCATTACCTTCACGGTCGGTGCCTTCCATGCTTCGCTTATCAGGCTCTTTGCCCTCGATGCCGAGTTTGGAATCGATCTCTAGCCTAGAAGACTGGGTACCAATAGATTTTGGTACCGACACCGATCGATCCTCGGTGCTTCGGTACCGAGGATAGCGGCCGGAGGGTTTCGGTTACCTCGGTACCGATTGAACTGTCACCGATGACTGCTCCGATGTCTTTGTCGAGTTCGACATCGGTACCGGTATAAGCATCAGTACCGGTACCCACAGTAGCATCTTCGCCAATTCCTGCCATGCTTTTTTCAACAGGATCACTCCTTTCTATACCAAGCTTGGAGTCGATACCTGGCATGGATGATGTGGTAAGGATGGGGGCTGCTCCTGACAGCCAGTACCAGCAACCATCTTTTAAGCATTCCACACTGCACTCTGCAGGATCTTCTATTCCTATATGTTTGGATAACTCTGTGGATGCTCAGGCTAGTTCTTTAGATCTACCCTGTCCAGGGGAGGTTCCTGTTTGGGATCCCTCTTTTCAGAGTTTCCTCCTGGATATAGCAAGATCTCTTGCCATTCCTATTCCAGGACATGATCCTGCACAAGGCTCTGTTTCTGCCAAAGCAAAGGACAACATAATGCTTCCTTTGCATCATTCCTTGCAGGATCTCCTTCTAGGAATGTGGGAAACACCTTTAAGGGTACCCCCACCTCCCAGGGCAACTGATCTTTTATATCAGGTGCCCCTCTCTCCAGGGTTTCAAAAGACTCAACTTCCTCATCATTCCATAGTAGTGGAATCAGCAATGAGGTGGGTAAAGAGTAAGAAAAAGCACTCTTCTTATCCGCCAGGTCGTGAGTCTAAGACACTAGATGCCTTTGGACGTCAAACCTTCCAGACATCTATGCTTTCTGCAAGAATTCTCTCATATATTTTTTATATGAGTCTTTCTCTTGAGGAGGTCACAAAGCAGTTACATCTTTTGACTCCTTTCCTTCCAGATTCTAGGAGTAAAGACTATTCTTCACTGCTTAAGCATATCCAGAATATTTCTTGGTTTCTTTCTCGTGCTTCTCTAGACTCTTTTGAGTCTGTTAGCAGAACTTCTGCTATTGCTATTGGGGCACGACGTAGAGCCTGGCTCCAATCTTCAGACTTGGACAAATGGACACAACGTCTGGGACATACTCCTTGCACTGGAGAAAATCTTTTCAATAAGGAGTCTTTACGTCAGGTTACTCAGTTATCCACTGATTTACCTGTTCCTAAGGTTTGTTCTACACCACCTTCTGTCCCACTAGGTAGGAAATCTCCTACCAAACTTTCTTCCCACAGGAGAAGAATGTTTTATTCATCACTTGCCCATCATACAAATGTTCCCCAACAGGGGAAGCATCGTCCTGCTCTGAAGAATCCAACCTCTCACCAGGCTTAGCAAACCCAGCACCTGCAGGGTTTCTGATCAATCATCATCAGATGCTTGTGACTCTTGTGGTTAGCATCTACAGTTGCTTCTCAATGGAGGCAATCCACCGTTTCATTCTAACCCCTACACATGGATCCCTTTCCAAAAGATATCCATTTTTTCTAAATTTCTATGAGCTGTCAGGATTTTCATGCCTATAGGTCACAGGCTTCTCCTTTTTTCCTGCTAGGGAAAGAGGTCTAACCACTATCAAATGATAGTTCCTGTGCCAGCATGTATCTTTCCTTTCTATAGACTTCCTACTTTGTAAGTCTTCTTCAGCTCCCTTCTCTTCACCCTCTTACCAAGTTTTTCCCCTGTAAGAGGGAATTACTTACTGGGAGGCTTTTTCTTCAGCCTCTCTACTTTTCTCACTTTCCAGTGCGGAGTTTACCTCCTCTGCTCAATCTTGCTTTGGGGCAGCTTATCAGACATGTCCAGAGTTTCCTACTCCTGTTCTGTCTGTTCTTTCTGTTTTTGAACAGTAAGATTCTTTCTGCTGTCTTGCTAACAGCTGCCTATGCAGGAGCTTTAATGTTTGGACCACTAGTTCTTGTCCACAAACAACCAGATTGTCCTCCACTAACATTCTGTCTAGTCTTAGTAGTGGCTCCAAGTCAGTGCTTCATCTCTCTTGGAGATCATCTCACTACAAGCTTTCTAGATTGTCTTCTATTCTGCCATCTTCATTTTCCTGAGTTTGGCAGCATAGTTGGCAGAGATACTGGCTCTCTAACAGCCAGTTCTATCTCCTCATTCTCCTGCATCATGCTCTCTGCAATCTACAGAGAAGCTTTCCACTATGGGCCCTTGCTAGAGAGCATGGGTTTTTTTTTTCTCCAACAGCTATCCTAGCTGGTTAGAAAAGGCTTTTCAGTCATGTCTCCCATGACTAGAAGGTTCTCCCTTCTTTTACTATCTCCCTTTTTGATATAAAGGACATAAGCCTTCTCTTACATGAAAGCTCAAGGAGTTGCCAGTTCCCTCCGTTGGTCCATAGTATTCCCAATCGGGGATATGCTCGTCCTCATGGTAAGAACGCATGATACCTTTGCCCTTAAGCAGGTCAACATGGTATCTCATCTCTAGACGTCTTTTCTCTACTTACCATGCTAGAGTCCTGGAAGACTCGGGACTTGCTGGCTGCACATTGACATTATCCTTTGTTTTTCACGTAACAGTCCTGGTTATTTTTCACTAACTAGCATTCTTACAGATCATGACCAGGAGGAATAGATTCTCTATATGTCTTCTCAAGTAGATTCCACCTCCTTGTTAGATGAATCTTTCCTCTCCACATATCCTATGTGATCACTGTGCTGTAGGCATATCTCTGTCTGTTTAATTGCAGACACCCATATGTAGGCCTACATAAACATATTTATTTTTTGTGTGTATTTTATGCCCTACCATATCTCACTATAGATATATTCTTATATGTCTGTCTATCTATCTATCTATATATATATATATGTATCTGTTAAGATATTTTATTATAGATAGATATGTATCCATATATTTATCTATCTCACTGTCTATCCTCATATAGCTATATTATTCTGACAGAGGGGTTTTACCCATACCTATGCTATCTAGCAGGTTTGGGGTTCTACACACACAACCACTCCTGTGGTAGTCAACAATTTTTATACCATAACCTAACGGTTTAGGTATCTCTGAAGCTCTCCGTGCCCAATATCTCTCCTAGCTTACCCCAGTTAGGAGAGACATTGTCGATCTTCAGTTAATCACAGGCTTTAATGCCTCAGGCATTTGTCCTCTCTTTTTGGGATACAAGGAGTTCCCACACCCTTTTTCCCCACAAGGACTGTGCCTGTTTGTCCAAATCGGTTAGCCTTCTCTTTTTGCTCCTAAGAGTGACTCACTCTGCCTCCAAAAGAGCTAGGGTTTTTTCTCATAAAGCCTTCCGCTGAAGGCCCACCGTTTTTGGACTACCCCAGTTTTCCTACTGGGGTTACCTGTTACCTTTCAAGATTCTGACCTCCACTGGTTTTCCTACAGGATTATTACCTCCACTTATAGTGAGGTCCTCTTCAAGGTTCCTCTACTAGGTTTCCCACTAGATCCATGAACCTCCATACTTCTGTGAAATCCTGTCAGGGGAGGTCCATATTGCAATATCCTTTGCAATATTATTGATGACCATCATCATCCACACATGGACTCCATCTCTGCAGTCCTATGCTAGGTTAGCTGTTCCACAGCATCCTTCTTTCTTCAACTCCTACCCTCCATCCTCAGGATGCCTGGTGTTCTGGGAGGTAGCATGTTCCAGCCTATGACATGCTGGGACTCAAGGCATCTCAGCTTGGGAGTCCTCATATGTGAAGACTCATTCCTGCTTGTTCTTGGAGATAGCACAGTTACTTACCTGTAACAGGTGATCTCTGGGAACAGCAGGAATAAGTCTTCACAACCCTCCCACCTCCCCAGGAGTTGTATCTCTATCTTTCCTTTCCTCTCTCTCTCTCTTTGTCTCAGCTTTAAAAAACTGAGGAGAGGCAGTTGGGAAAGGCGGGAAGGCAGCACGCAGGCGTGCTGGGATGCTTCCAAAAGCTCTTGATTGGACGCTGGGAAGCGTTCCCGCGCAGACTCCGTCGGTACCGACGTACCCATATGTGAAGACTTATTCCTGCTGTTCCCAGAGATCACCTGTTACAGGTAAGTAACTGTGCTATATCGTAATGATAGAGCTGATCAAATTGGTGGAGGGGTTGCGCTCTATTAGATAGGGCATTGAGTCAGAAAGGATTAAAGTTTGCAGGAAACAAAATTTGCTGTAGAATCTCTATGGATTGAAATTCCATGTAAAAAGGGGAAGGCGATGGCAGTGGGGGTGTACTATCGACCGCCTGGCCAGAATGAACAAATGGATGATGAAATGCTCAAAGAAATCAAGGAAGCTAACAAAAGTTATAGCGCAGTAATAATGGCGATTTCAATTACCCCGGTATCGACTGGGTCAGTGTCACGGCAGGACATGCTAGGGAGATAAAGTTCCTAGATGACATAAATGACTGCTTCTTGGAGCAGCTGGTTCATGAACCGACAGAGAGGAAGCCATATTAGTCCTAGTCCTTAGTGGAACACCAGATCTAGTGCAAGAGATAAGGGTGTTGGGGCCACTTGGCAATAGTGATCATAGCATGATCACCTTTGATTTAATTAGTGGAGGAGGGCTAGTAAGGAAATCCACAGTACTACCTTTTAACTCTGTCCACATGGGTGGCAGACCTTATTGTCCTCGCTTATGAGCGAGCTGGCCTCTTCCCTGATTACCAGATCACAGCGCATTGTGGGAGGGTGATGGACACATCCGTGGCCAGCCTCTGCTCAGTGCCAGTGATGGAGATATACAAGGCTACCACATGGTCTTTGATTCACACGTTCGCAGCTCACTACTGCCTGGAGAGTAAGTCCCACAGGGACACTGTGTTCAGTCAGGCAGTACTCCATAATATTCTTGGGGTGTAGGCAGCTCCTGCCCTCCGACCCTTCTGTGTTTAGGCTACCAGAGTGATAGTGCCGCTGGATGCTAAGGTCTTGCAGAATCTCTGTGGGGACACACCTTCTGCAACTCATGGTTACCTGACTTGGTCACCGTTTGTGCTTTCGTGGTTCGGTTCTTGGCAGCCTGGAGCTAGGGAGTCGCTTATGTGTGAGGACTGACTTCCTGCTTGTTCCTGGAGAAGGCGTAGTTACTCACCTGTAACAGGTGTTCTCCATGGACAGCAGGAATCAGTCCTCATAATCTTCCATCCTCCCCTGGGAGTTGCCTCCCTACCTTGTTGTTTTAGTTTTTTGCTACCATCCTAGCTATGTCTTCTGACTGAGGGGGAAGGGGACTTTGCATGTGGTAGCATGTCTCAGAGGCTTTCTTTGAAAGCTGGGGAAATGCTCCACACGGGCTCTGCCAGCTCCGATGTCTCCCATATATGAGGACTGATTCCTGCTGTCACTGGAGAACACCCATTAAAGGTGAATAACTACGCTTTCTCAAGTCACTTCATTAGATCCCTATCAGTTTTTGCATCCAATTCAAACTTCTCCTACTGACCTAGAAGTGCATTCATTCTTCCTCTCTTCACTAGCTTTCCACTTATCTCACTCTACACACTTCCTTGGGAGCTCTGCTCCTCTGGCAGATCCCTTTTATCTGTGCCTTTCTCTGCCACTGCCAACTTCAGACTTCGTTCATTCCATCTCACTGCTCCATATGCTTGGAATAAGCTACTTGAGTCTGCATCAGGCCCCTTCTCTAGCCCTATTCAAATCCAGGCTAAAAATCCACCTCTTTGTAGCCGCTTTTGGATGCTAGTGCATATCACTCTCTTGTCCACTATTTGTGTTTCTTGAGGTGAAAATAGCCCAACTCAAAGCTCATACGTTTCATATAGCCTATTGACCTGCCACCCTCCAACTCCTAGCTTCCCTCCTGTTCCTTACTGTTTTCCTCAACCCTATGTGTGATTGTTTGACTTTCCTATTTTCTACTCTGCATATTATATTCTTAATATGTACACCGCCCTGCTGCCTCTGTGAAGGTGCGGTATATCAAGCACAATAAAACACAAGCATAAACAAACATACCATACTCTAGTCCTCAGTTTCACTGTGTTTTGTCTTGATTAGATTGTAAGCTCTGGTATATCAAATCTTAAATAAATGATGAGCAGGGACAGTCTTACATCTATATGTACAGTGCTGCATACACCTTGTAGTGCTATACAAATGATTAGTAGTAGTAGTATCCAGTCTTTTGCACTGAGAGTCACATGTATGATTTTCTCCCAGTTGGTGAGGGATTTTACGCAGTGCTTTTCAAACTTTTATACTGTATGACTCCATCTTAACAACTGAAAATTCATGTGACCCCAAATAACGATGGAATAAAACTGGCAGATCTACAGCCTCCTTCCACTCCCCTTCCACTCATCTAAAGCATTAAGGCAGCAGCAACAGTCTGCACAGGGTGCTTTGTGTCACTGTGCAGTGTATGCTTGCAGTCCTCAGTGCTCAGCATGGGTTTCCATCCTATCAGGAAGCTTACCTTGGAGAGGCAAGGGCCTATGAATGTTCACTAGCTCACAGGCACATGCCGACTGGTGACTTGGATTGGGCACACAAAGTCCAGAGAGATGGGGAAATGGTCATGCTTCTATGACACAATCCTCTGTGACCCCATTTGGGGTCCACTTGTCTTTGTGTGCACTAGGTGCAAAGAGTTCTTTGCTCTCAAGAAACAAGTCCAATCTCTGGCTAGAGTAGCAGACTTGGAGCACCTAAGGAAGACGGAGGTTTATAGATGAGACCTACTGGGACTTAGTACTTAAGTTCCACCTCCAGTCTGGCAGCTTCTCTGTTGCCATGGAGTAGAGAGGTCACATGAAAGGAGAGCATCATCTTGATGTGGAAGGAAGTGATCCTGTAGCTAGGACCTGTCCTCCGGGTGATGTAAAACCCTCTCGCACCGGAGAGGTTTCTCCATGGATATGTGCCCATGAGGGAAGGGTTAGGGATGGCAGTTAAAGTTGACAATTCAATCATTAGGCATGTAGATAGTTGGGTGGCTGGGGGATGTGAGGATCGCCTGGTAACATGCCTGCCTAGTGCGAAGGTAGCGGACTTTGCATGCTACTTAGACAAGGTTTTAGATAGTGCTGGGGAGGAGCCTGCTGTCTTGGTATATGTTGGTAACAGTGACATAGGAAAGTGTGGGAGGGAGGTTCTGGAGGCCAAATTTAGTGTTTTAGGTAGGAAGTTAAAATACAGAACTTCCAGGGTAGCATTCTCTGAAATGCTTTCGTTTCTCCAGGACCAAGCAGGAAGTCAGTCCTCACATATGGGTGTCATCGGCGCCGATGAAGCCCCCAGCGGAGCATTTCCCCAGCTTTCTATGAAAGCCTTTGGGAATGCAGGCACGCATGCGCAGTTCCCTTCCCGCCTAAAGGTGCCATCTTACCTCAGTCTCTTTTTTTCCGAGAAGCCCACCGGACGTGTCTCCTGTCATCCCGGATAAAAGTGATTTTTTTCGGCGATCCTCGCTGTTTTTTCTCCCGGTTCGACGCGGGTTCCTCTCCCGCCGGGTTCGGTACACCGGTATCGAGCCCGATTCTTCTTTTTCGGTTTTTGCCCTTCGTGGCTGGCGTTCGCGCCCTTTTTTGCTTTTTCCCTGGAAGGCCGGTCCTTTGACCTCGCGGGGACTCTTTTTTCCCCGATGGCTTCCAGTGGTTTCAAGAAGTGTGATCGGTGTAAGAAATTAATGTCTCTCACCGACACACACGACTGCTGCCTTTGGTGCCTCGGTCCTGATCATGACCCTAAGTCGTGTGGACCATGTGGGAAGATGTCTTCCAAGGCACTCCGAAGTCGCCAGCAGCAGAAAGAAAGGCTTGTCTCGGACTCAGCTTCCGGCCGGGCCCGGACCTCATCTGAGGCCTCGACATCTCGGGATTCGGATCCCGAGCGCCGTTGGAGCTCCTCGGACAGGGGGTCCCCCGACCGGGAACGCAAGAGGAAGAAGCGGCTCGCGAGGGCGTCGTCGGAGGAGGTCCCTGGCTCCTCGAGGGCCAGGTCTAAGACCCCCGACCGTCGCCCCGGGCCCATGGAACAAGAGAAGCCTGCCAAAGTTCCTCGTGTGGAGCTGGAGTCTGCTGGACACGTAAGCCCCGTAGTCCTCGAGGACTCTCCTCCCAGAGAGCCGACGCGCCGGGCCCCGAGTCGGTGGCTGCTGCGTCTCCCGAGCTGAGTCTCAGGATGACAGTCTTGGAGAGCAGATTGTCTGCCTTCATGGAGCAGCAGCGGGCACTGACGGCCAGCCTATCTGGCGCATCTGCCCCGACCACCGGGACATCGACTTCAAAGTCGACCCCGGAGACCGAGCCGATACTAGAGTCCATCATGGCTCGAAGTCGACCTCGGTCGCAGTCTCCCTCGACCTCCCCTTGGAACCGAGGGCGTCGACGCCGGTGCCTCCAGCGTCGGGGCGGGTGCTCCAGGGCCCCGCGGAGTCGGACCCTGACTCCTCGTCGGACGAGTCCGCCTGGGAGACGGAGGATGAGGAGACCCCCGATACGTTCAAGACTCTGTGCGTCCCATCGGACTCACCGCAGTCTGAGCCCCGGAGTAGATCCCCTCCGGAGGAAACTCGGTTCTCGGAGTTCGTCCGGGATATGGCCACTTCCTTGGTCCCCTGCTGCCTGGGTCCCCTGCTGCCCACAGTGGGGCACCTAGCCCTTTTTTCCCCACATGTGGACAAACATGGTGAGGCAATCCCATAAAAGATTCGGAGAGCAGCCATGCTAACTCGCGTGCATAGCCCTCCTGGATGACTTCCAACACCCAAGCATCTGAAATGATAGAAACAGAGAAACATGATGGCAGAAAAAGACCACGTAGCCTATCTAGTCTGCCCCATTAACTACAATAGTGCCCTTTTTTTTTTCTTTAGAGATCCTCTGTTTGTCCCATGCTTTTTTGGATTCAGATACTGTCCTAGTCTCTACCACCTCCACTGGGAGACTATGCCATTCATCTACCACTCTTTCCGTAAAGAAATATTTCCGCATATTACTTCAGAGTCTATCCCCAGATGGAGTAAAGGCACTACAGAAAGCCACCTACTGGCTGAATCCCCACTAAGGACTCCAAGCCTTCTTTAGGGAAGGCTTGGGGCCCCTGGTCCTCCTGTAGGGCTGTCTCTACCAGTCTGGCAGCCTCCTTGAAAGGACTGGCCCAGAGGGAGAAACCTGGACCTCTGCGAGTTACCAGATCTAGCTGGCCAAAACTTTTGAGAGTTGCACTCCTGCAGGAGGAAGCCCCCCTGCTGGAGCCTTTAGGCCTATCCTTTGGAAGCAGAGGAAAATTTGAATATCTGAGGTCCCTGACCATCTTCTCCAGATCCTCACCAAACAGCAACTGTCCCATGAAGAGAAACTTGCTGAGTCAGGTCTTGGAGGCCATATTGACTGACCAATTCCGCAACCACAAAAAATGCTGAGCAGCCACTACCTTGGCCATATTCTTTGCACACACACAAAGCAAATCATAGAGAATGCCAGCTAAAAAGACTGAATGAGACTATGGCCTGGCTGTGTCTGCCAGACCCACAAACTCTGCAAGGGACCCCTTCAGGATCCTGTGCACCCATCTCAGGGAGGCTCTTGGCCCCATAAGCCCTGCAAACCAATGCCTGCAGCACCAATGCAGAGATCTCAAGACTGCTTAAGCAGGGCCTCCATTCGACAGTACTGTGGGTCCTACAAGGTAGCACTCTCTTCCACAGGTATGGTTGTTTTCCTTGTGACCTGCGGCAGACTCAACTTTTCTCCTTAGAAGGGAAGCGATAAAGCTTTGCCATATTCCAGTTAATGTGCAGCCTGGCATCTGGAGACTTACACTCTGTTGCAATCATATCCTATATTGCCCTATGAAAGAGAGAGGATTTTGGCAGCTTCCCAATACCCTTCAGCAGCAGATCCTCAGACATCTCCACAGTTCCGGTAAGGGTTCATCAGTGATCCGGCAAGGCTATCAGTGTGAAAAATCAGGGAAAGCAGCTCATCCCTGTGAAAAATCCACACCACCACTGGATCACCCCCCACAGGAATCTCATTGTCCTCCAACTCCTCCTAAGGCTGGCCCTTCAAAGGATTTGATGGGCCTCCAGGGGCCCCAAGGAGTCCAGCAACCCCACAGAGGCCGCATCCTCCCCCCTCAACCAACAGTTCCTTGTGAGAATCTTCAGTTGCTTCGGGGACAGCCCTACCCATGTGCAGAAGAGAAGGCACCTGAGTAAGGTGTCCCCTCCCCTAGGTCCTGCTTCAAGCAGAAGGCTTGATGGAATGAAAGCACAAATTCTGGGGGGGGGGGGAGTCTCCTCCTCCTCCTCCTCCTCCTCCATCAAGAGGATCCTACGTCTGTCTCTTTGTAAACTAAACGTTAGCAAACCAACAAGGCACAACCCCTGGCCCCCTCCAAATATGTGGTGAGAAGCAAAAAGGGAGCCGCCAAGGGTGGCTAGGAGAGAAGAGGGTGATAGAATCAAGACTCACTAGATTCTGCACCCCCAGGCCTGCGGTGATCCTCATTGCTCCCCGGTGGCCCCAGCAGCCATAGTTTCTGCTGCTGCTGCCACGTTTTGAGCATCCCTGATTCCTCTGGGCTATACTCCAGATGTTTTATCGTAGGAGGATGGCACTTTCCTGCACCCTAACCTCCAGGCCCTAACACTGATGGTCTAGCTACTGAAAGGGTACTCTGATCCCCTTCTATCTTTCCAAGGAGGTTGAGTATGTCCTGCTGGCTTCCCACAAAGATTCCACCAGGCAGTCATATGCCTCTAAGTAGTGCCAGTTTTCACTGGTGCACCAACAAGGGCCTTAGTTCCTTTTCCTTTCCCATGCAGTCAATACCCTAATACCTGTTGCACCTTTCTCATGCTGGCTAGTCCATCACCATCAGGGTGCATCTCCGTGCCCTGGCTGCACATCATCATCCAGTGGACAGACAATCCATCTCTGTCCACCCTCTTGTGGGCCGCTTCATGAGGGGGAGTAGTCTCTTCTCGCAGCCCCCGGTCTGGCTTCCCCCAGTGGCATGGGACCTGAATGTGGTTTTTGGGAAACTCATGGCTCCTCCCTTTGATCCGCTTGCTTCTGCTCACTTTTAATTCCTTTTCTGGAAAGTTGTCTTTCTTGTCACACTCGCTTCTGCTCGGTGGGTCAGTGAGCTCCAGGCATATTGCTCATGCCCCATACACCAGATTTCAAAAGAATAGGGTGGTTCTCAGCACCCATCCCAAGTTTCTGTCTAGAGTTGTATCTACTTTTCATCTCAACCAGGAGATGGTTCTCCCAACTTTTATCCTAGACCTCACGCATCTCGAGCGGAGGCCTCCCTTCATACCCAACTGCAAGAGGTGTTAGCCTTCTACCTTGAGTGGATGAAGGACCACCGCCGCTCATGGCAACTGTCTCCTACGAACCGAAAAGGCTTGGTGTTGCTGTCTGTATGCGCACCCTGACCACCTGGGTGGGCGGATTGTATCTCCTTCACTTACGAGCAGGTTGGACTCTCTTTGGAGCGTCATATCACTGCCCATTATGTTCACACCATGGCAGTCTTGGTGGCACATCTGCGCTCTATCCCTCTGCAAGACGTATGCCGGGCCACCACCTGGTCCTCCATCTATACCTTCACATCTCATTACTATCTGGAGGAACGTTCATGGCGTGACACTGCCTTTGGCCAGGCAGTACTCCATCATCTCTTTGAGAATTAGTGCAACTCCTTCCCTCAGGCCCTTACATCCAGGCTACTGGAGAGATTATTTCATCCTTGCTGTGGGGGAAGCATCTCAGGACTTGAGATCGTTCATCACTCCCTGCTGCTATTCACAGTCTGCCGTTTTTAAGTTGCCTGTGGATTTTCACAGGTGTTTTTCGGTAGTCTGTAGCTTGAAAGTCCCATAGGTAAGGACTGACTTCCTGCTTGTTCCCAGAGAAAGCGTAGTTACTCACCTGTAACAGGTGTTCTCAGGGGACAGCAAGAATCAGTCCTCACAACCCTCTCTTCCCTATAGAGTTTTCTTTTTATGCTTGCTTAAGCTATGTCATAGTAAGGTAAGGTGTCACCTTTGGACGGGAAGGTGACCACGCATGTGTGGTGTAACTCCCAAAGACTTTCTTTGAAAGCTGGGGAATGATTAATGTGTGTGCTCCATCAGTGATGGTTACCCATATTTGAGGACTGATTCCTGCTATCCCGGGAGAACACCTGATCTCCAGGAACAAGCAGGAAATGTAGTCATCACATATGGGTATCGTCGGTACCGACGGAGCCTGCGTGGGAACGCTCCCCAGCGTCCAATTAGAAAGCTTTTGGGAGCATCCCACAGCGCCTGCGTGCTGCCTTCCTGCCTTTCCCAACTGCCTCTCTCCAGTTCTTCTTTTTCCGCGGAGCCAGCAGGTCGTCATTCCTGTCACCGCAGAAGAATTCTTTATTTCTTTCTTTTTTGCGGTCGCGTCCGCCTTCCCTCGATGCTTTACCGGTACCGCCGGTTTTTTCTTATTATTTTCTGTCTTTAAAAAAAAAAAAAAAATTCTATATTTTTCCTATTTTCTTCAGGTGCACGCACCTTTTTGGGCCTTAGGCCCAAAACCTTTTTCTTACAATGGAGAAACCTGCCTCAGGTTTCAAAAAGTGCACCAAGTGTGGCGGTACCATTTCCGTCACCGACACCCATTAATAGTGTCTAAAATGTTTAGGCCCTGACCACTCCATCACGGATTGTATGTCCTGTGCCATGATGTCTAAAAGAGGTCGGCAGAACCGAGCTGCTAAGCTCAGTATCCTGTTTCCCTCTGATGCAGCTTCGGTGGCATCAACGTCTTCCAGGGCTTCCTCTTCGTCCCGTGGATCTCAGGTAACTAAACATAAGTCAAGCTGGTCCTCAAAGGGTAGATCTCCTTCTAAGCATCGAGATGCCTCTGGCGTTGCCCTTGAGGATTCTGCACCGGCAAAATTGCCCCGGCAGGAGGCTTCGGCTTCCAAAGCATTATCGGGGCTCCAGGATGTTCTCGAGGCCTCGACCTCGGCAGAACTACTGGTGCCATGCTCTGGGGTACCGGCGGTCTTCTCCAGTACCGACATCCAGGCATCGGCAGCATCGATAGACCAGAGAGTCCTGGCTATTGAGCGCAGTCTGGCGGCTCTCCTTGCGGCATCGACGCCCTCGGAACCGCGACAGACAATTCGGCCGGCACCGGCATCGGTACCGATAGCATCGGCATCGGTGTCTGCTTTGCTGGTACCCAGTCATCTGATGCCCTCCGGTACCGATACCCCGGTACCAGTTGCTCCCGGTACCGACTTTGGTCGGTACGGGTATCGGGCTCTTCAAGAGCATCCGGACAGATGGTACTTTGAGTCCTCAGAAGAATCTGAGGATTCTGACAGTTCTGTCGATGCAGGAATGCTTCTCCCAGAGGAGCCACCCTCCCCTAAGCACAGGATGTCTCCTCCAGAGGATATTTCCTTCCAGGATTTTATCAGAGGAGGCCAAGGAAACAGGGCCAAGGAGTTGGAAATTCTACAATATCACAAAACTCCTAAGGAGGCAGTTACCTTGCCCATTCATGAGATTTTATATGATCTCATGTTAAGGATTTGGGAGACACCTCTTACCACCTCTCCTCATTCTCGCAGACTGGATACTATGTTTCGAGTCCCTCCTTGTCCTGGTTTCCAAAAGACTCAGCTTCCTCACCACTCTATTGTAGTGGAATCAGCTATGAGAAGGATCAAGAGTGCAAAGAGGCATGCCTCTAATCCTCCAGGACGTGAGTGCAGAACCCTGGATGCTTTTGGACATCAGGTCTTCCAAGCTTCCATGCTTTCTGCCAGGATCAGTTCCTATAGTCTCTACATGGGAATGTTCCTGAAGGAGGTCACAGATGATTTAGAAGCTTTAAGTCCTATTCTTCCTGAGGACAGAAGACACAGGATATTCTCACTTTGGTCAAACATGCCCAAGATGTTTCTAAATTTGCCAACCGTGCAGCCTTTGACTGCTTTGAGTGCATAAGCAGGACCTCTGCTATTGCCATAGGTGCACGTAGAATTGCTTGGCTCCAGGCATCTGATCTGGAGCTCTGGGTACAAGACAAATTGGGAAACATCCCTTGTACTGGTGAGAACCTGTTTGGTAGAGATTGGCAAGAAAAAGCCAATGAGATGGGTGCTGAAAATTCCACCATGGATAGATTATCCAAGTCCACAGCTGATCCTGCTAGAAAGAAATCTTTCAAGAAACCATTCTTTTCTAAGAAGAAAAGATATTATCCTGCCTATGCTCAGCAGGCACGGTCGGCAGGTCAGTTTGTCAAGAAGGGTCAGCAACCACCCAAACAGAAGAAAGCAAAGACTGCTAAGCCTCAACCGTCACAGCAGTCTCAGCCTCCACAAGGCCTTTGACTTTCAGCTAGAGAACTTAGCCTTCCTGGCTCTCAGAGGACCAGAGCCTTCCACCATTCCAGGAAGGTTATGTCACTTTGCCCCCAGATGGGGGCAGATAACAGCAGAGCATTGGACACACTCCATCATAAAGGAGGGGTACAGGCTTCATTTTTCAAGCATGCCCCCCCCCTACACACACACAATAGTAAGGCAGTTCAATTCTCCGACCTCTCTCATCAACCTGTTAGGGCAGGAGGTCGCTATTCTTCTTGCCCAAGGGGCAATAGAAGACGTACCCATCCATCAACAGGGTACAGGGTTCTACTCCCCTTATTTCCTTATCCCAAAGAAAACAGGGGGATACAGACCTATCTTAGACCTCAAAGAATTGAACAAATTCCTTGTCAAAGAGAAATTCAAGATGATTTCTCTCGGGTCTCTGCTGCCATACCTTCAGTCAGGATTGGCTTTGTTCTCTAGATCTCAAGGATGCGTACACCCATGTCCTCAACCATCCAACCCACAGAAGGTTCCTTCGGTTCCTTTTTCAAGGAAAGCACTACCAATACAGGGTGCTTCCTTTTGGCCTGGCCTCAGCACCTAGGGTGTTCACGAAATGCATGGCTGTCGTAGCAGCATTTCTCCGCACTCTAGGGATATTCGTCTTCCCCTACTTAGACGACTGGCTCATTTGAGCCCCAACAGAGTCAGAGGCCAGGACTTCTCTATCCTGCCCAATGTGTATCCTTCAGTATTTGGGTCTTGTAATAAACATCCCAAAATCCAGTCTAACTCCCACTCAGTCTTTAGAGTTCATAGGAGCTTTGCTGGATACCCGAAAGGCAAGGGCCTATCTCCCTCAAGCCCGCTGCCTTCACATGGTGCAGTTAGCTTCTCAGGCAGTGCTAAAGCCTCATCTTACTGCTTGAGATATGTTACAGCTACTAGGCCACATGGCATCTACTGTACATGTGGTTCCCTATGCTCGCCTCCATATGAGGGCAGCCCAGTGGATTTTATCCACTCAATGGACCCAGGCGTCAGGATGCCTATCAGACAAAATAGCAAACACAAGTCTCCTTATTTTGTCCCTCCAGTGGTGGAAGTCCACTCAAAACCTGTTGCTGGGGTCCTCTTTTCAACAACCCTTACCCAAAGCAACTCTCACAACAGATGCTTCTCCAATGGGTTGGGGAGCTCATCTGCAAGACCTCTCCACCCAGGGCACCTGGTCTCCACAGGAGAGTCATCTACATATCAATCTCTTGGAGCTCAGAGCAATCTTCCTTGCTCTGCGAGTGTTCCACATCCTGCTCATCTACAAGACAGTCCTCATTCATACGGACAATCAAGTAGCCATGTTCTTTGTGAACAAGCAGGGGGGAACAGGCTCTCTGTCACTTTTCAACGAAGCTTTGTGACTATGGGCCCTCGCCAGAGAGCATCAGATTCATCTTCTGGCAGTGTATCTTCCAGGCATTCAAAACTCTTGGGCAGACAGACTCAGTCGAGTTCTGCTTCCACACGAGTGGTCTCTGCATGCAGACCAGGTGGCCAGGATTTTTCAACTTTGGGGTAACCCGGACATAGACCTTTTTGCAAGTCTGTGGAATGCCTAACTTCCCCGGTTCTGTTCCAGAATTCCAGCTCAGGCCAGGGATGCTTTCCTCCTTTACTGGGGTCAAGACTTCCTGTATGCCTTTCCACCCATTCCCCTAATTCCCAAAAACCCTGTTCAAGCTTCAGAGAGACAGAGGCCACATGATTCTCATAGCTCCACATTGGTCACGTCAAGTGTGGTACCCTCTGCTTCTACATCTCTCTCAAGCTCCCTCCCTGGAGTTAGGGTCTGCTCCAGATCTGCTATCTCAGGACAGCGGAATGTTATGGCATCCCAATCCCCAGTCTCTGCGTCTCAGGGCTTGGTTGCTGAAGGCCTAGATCTCCATGATCTTAATCTCCCTCAGCAAGTAAAAGATATTATTTTTGCTTCCAGGAAACCTTCCACAAGACGCTCTTATGCTTTCAAGTGGATACTTCAGGCCGGAAGGTCGGGGGTTCAAATCCCACTAGAGGACAGCAACCTTGGGCCGGAAGGACTGGGGTTTCTAGTCCCACAAGTGCTCCTTGTGGTCTTGGGCAAGCCACTTAACCCTCCATAGCCCATGTTCCCTGTAAAATAGTTATCTCCAAGTTATAATGCCCTGTTCAGTGTAATTTCAGTTTGTTCAATGTAAACTACACTGATGCAGAATAGCGTGGTATATAAGAGAATGTAAATAAAATAAATTATGCAAGCAGACTTCCTAAGAAACATTTAGCAGTCAAGCCGGTACCTTCCAATCTGTGCGACACAGATGGGAAGGTACCGGCTTGACCACTAAGTGTTTCTTAGGAAGTCTGCTTGCATAAAACAACTATTCATAATGTTGCGGTATCGGTGCCATACACCCTTGAGGAAGGCAGGTACCAAAACATAGTCACGTTGGGTTTGTCTGTACTGTACCCCTGAATAAAAAAATGTATCCATCTGATCACTCGCTCTTGTTTGTTGGTCCCTTCAGTCCCGTCGAGGAATCCTCCTGGGATCTTGCATTGATTCTCTTTCCGTCCTCACAACTGCTTGAAGGATGCTATGATTAGTGCAGGCAAGATATAAGGGGTCCATTTCTTTTTTTCAGTTGGTGATTTCAGTGCTTGCAGTTTTTGCAGGGAGCTCCACTGTATTTCCTACTCTTTCGCCCCTTTTTGGGGTAGTTTGGGGACCTTAGAGCTTCCAGGTTTGCTTGGTGGAGGGGGGAAGAAACTGAAAAGGAGTAGTTGAGCTGTGCTGGCAGAAAATTGGGGTTTAGGACTCCTTATCTGCTTCGTTAGGCTCATACTAGCTGAAGATATGGTTATGTTTTCAAACCAGTGTGTTTGTCTCCATCTCCTGGTAGCTAAGCATTACCCACATGTCTGGACTAGGCTGGAGGGACTCCAGGAAAGAAAATTAGCAGATAGTCTAATTTCACCTTGGTGACATTTAGGCCCCGGGGTTCCTGAGTTCATACCTCTGTGGAGTCCCCCTTCCACCACTATGAAGGGAGGTGCCATTTTGATCAGTTCTTTTGTCCTGCAGTCCAGTGAGGGGCCCTAGGGTTATGAGATTGGCTAGCACAGGGCTCTTGGAGAAGCCTGTTCCTGGCATGCCTGGGGGGGGGTGCTCCAGGATCTCTTGTGGGTCTCCTAGGAGGGGCTATGGTGGCTCCTTTAAGGGGGCCCTTCTAGGAGTTAGGGTAAGATGAGCGCCATCTTCACCATCATCTGCTGGCAGGGGGCCATAATAGACTTGTCTAGACTAGTTTAGCAGGTTTTGAGGGAGGAAATTTATCAGGTAAGTAGAATTTCACCTTAGGCCGCTTGTTCAGCAGGCCTGAATTGCTATCTGGTTAGCTTATCCAGATAGCGACTCAAAATCACTGCTATCCAGATTGTGCAGCCACTATCCAGGTTAAGTGCCAACCATCTGGATATTAAGCAGCCACAATAAAGACACTGCCACTGAATAACTGGATTATATTGAAATACCATTGTGTTCAAATATCAATGCATTTAAATTTTGTGTGGTTAGCGTCAACAGAAGGTAGTTCATTTGCTGGGGAAAATTGACTAGTGTACTGGTTCAGGCCTATAACTGCTCAGAAATCATGAGCTATAAAGGAAGGATTCTGGGATTATCTGGTTACTTGTTTACATCATCCAGTGGAATTATTTCTGTGCTCTAACATATTGCACAAGTAAGCAGTGTACTTGTAGTTAACTAGTTAAACACATTAGTTACTGTTGGCAAAGTAACAGTCTTGGTTCCCCCCTCCCCCCCCCCCCCCCCAGGTTCAATGACTATAGACTGTCTAGGAATTCTGAATGACCTCTCAGACTGTGAAGACAAATTGTTTCCTATTGGATACCAGTAAGTACATTTATTTTGTATATACTATGAAAGGTAGTGAATGGGGCCATTTGACTCTTCCCCTCTGAAAATTAAATTTTAAGTGTTCCAGGGCTTTTATTTTGGTTTTGTAGCCTTGAAAAGGGCAACAGTGTCAGAACAGAATGGTGAGAAAGTCCTTGAAAATGAGCAGGGTGCCATGCTTGTTCTGAGATGGTATGTGTTTAAGAAGTTCATGCATAAGTTGGAGCAGTGTGTTTTTTCCAGATAAGAAATTCTCCCTAATTGCCTGATTATGCCTATGGAAAAGGCCCACTGAAAATGGTTAATGCTTAGTGCACAGAGTGGCCCTGCTGTGTAGTTTAGGTTGAGGTGTGTACTTATGGGACACCATTTAATTCCTTCAGCACTGAAACCAAAGTACACATGCCACCTACCACTGTCTCGCAGGTGTTCTCGGGTATACTGGAGTACAACAGATGCTCGGAAGCGCTGTGTGTACACATGCAAAATCATGGAATGTCGCCCACCTGCCGTGGAACCAGATATCAACAGCACAGTGGAGCATGATGAAAACAGGACAATTGCTCATAGTCCTGCAACACTACCAGGTAACATGGGCACCTAGGAGACCCTTTGAGTGTGTTATACAGTTTGAGAACATTTGGAGAATGT
Source organism: Ichthyophis bannanicus (assembly GCA_033557465.1). Taxonomy (NCBI): domain Eukaryota; kingdom Metazoa; phylum Chordata; class Amphibia; order Gymnophiona; family Ichthyophiidae; genus Ichthyophis; species Ichthyophis bannanicus. The sequence goes on from CM066034.1 coordinate 66,790,200, forward strand.
TAGGAGGGAAGAAGGTAAGGTCAGGTATCTAAACTTTGGCAGGATTACTTTAAGTAAATGATAAACAAATTACTGGTAAATTTCACTTAAGTGACTTGCTAATAATGATCAAATAGCAAGTGGGTGGTATGAATAAGTGGTCCTAATGTATAACAAATCAGGACTAGATGGTATTCACACCAGAGCTCTGAAAGAGCTTCAGCATGAGTTTGCTGATCTGTTGCTAGTAATCTGTAATGCATCTAAAATGGCCACAATATGTGAGGACTCGAGGCTGCCTACTAAGGGCAGTTTTCAACAAGGGCTCTAGGGGTGGTTCGGAAAACAAGAGACCAGTGTGCTTAATATTGATACCAGCAGGGCTGGTGTGACCATTAGGCGGACTAAGAGTGCTAATGGTTCAGGGGGGCCCATTCCTTGAAACTCCAATGCTGCGAGGCTGTTTCGTTTCAGCTCCCTCCAACACCCAATGCCGACTTCCTTTTTGTATGGTTGCAGAAACAACTTCCACCCCATTTAAAAAAAAAAAGAAATGGTCGACATTGGGCATCAGAGGGGGCAGAAGTCAAACTACCTTGCAGCATTGGAGTTTCAAGATAAGCGCTGCAGGGCTGTTTGTGGCCTTTGCCGCCACTGGAGATCCTGGGAAAGGAGTGGGGGTGGGAGTTGGAGCGGAGCGGGGTGGGGGGGGTGCAAGAGATGAGGTGAACCTAGGCAGTCTCATTTCCTTGCACCAGCCCTGATACCAGGCAGAATGATCTGGCATGAGTTTAGGCATAGGCAATGGCAACTGAGTAGGGTGCCACATTTTGAAGGCACCAAATACCCAAGCTAAAGAGGAGCATACTGCATTTTGCTTTGGAGCAGTGCATTTCAAAGGGTTGCTGCCATGACATTCTAACTTCCTCCACCTCAGCTCTCTGTCCTGCTTACAGGCCTCAGAATCAAATCCAGCCCTGAAAATGGTAGAAGCGAGTCTTTTAAAAAATAAAATAAAATTGACCACATAGATGAACATGGCTTTAGGGAAATGAGTGAGTATGGGTTTAGCTAAAGCTATTTGTTTACACCCTCAAAACAAATATAATAAACATGTAGATAAAGGTAACTCAGCTGATATACTGTATTGGATTTTCAGAAGGCATTAGTTAGCTTCCTCATGAGAAGACTCTTATGAGTCTAGGAGACTGAGCATCTAAGTGACGCATGAAATTTGAATGTAGATAAAGTGCAAAAACATGAGTCTGGAGAAAAATAATCACAACTACAGATATCAAAATGTTGGATGCCAAGTTAGACATCTCCATTGAAGAAAAAGGTCTTGGGTTCGTTGGGAACAAAACATTGACATTTTCAACCCAGTGTGCCGTGGCTGTCAATAATGTACTAGACAATTAATATTTCAAGGCTTCGTCAGAGTGAACTACTGATATGCACTATACAAAAAAAATTCACTCGAAAAATTATCATATAACCACAATCTCTTTGAAAACCTCTTGCCACTGGTCTCAGATAAACGGGTAAAGTATGACACTTATTTATGGGTAATTTGTTCGCCCACTCTAGTGTCCGTTTACATCAATGACCTGTTTTTGCAAGTGGTTTTTTTTAGACACATTTATGTTGCTTTCATCTCATTATTTTAAATACGTTTTTCTTCAACTTTATACAAAAGTCATTATATAGGCCATTCCACTTATCTTAAACGTTGTAGAATGGCGACAGTTGACATTCCGTGTTGATACAAACAGAGGAAAAAACCCCTGTTTCCTCTGTATCAACACGGAATGTCAACTGTCGCCATTCTACAACGTTTAAGATAAGTGGAATGGCCTATATAATGACTTTTGTATAAAGTTGAAGAAAGTTGAAGAAAAACGTATTTAAAATAATGAGATGAAAGCAACATAAATGTGTCTAAAAAAAACCACTTGCAAAAACAGGTCATTGATGTAAACGGACACTAGAGTGGGCGAACAAATTACCCATAAATTAGTGTCATACTTTACCCGTTTATCTGAGACCAGTGGCAAGAGGTTTTCAAAGAGATTGTGGTTATATGATAATTTTTCGAGTGAATTTTTTTTGTATAGTGGCTGTCAATAAAGCAAATAAGAGTGTTAGAGGAATGGAGAATAAAATGGAGATTGTCACTGTATGGGTAAACGATGTGACTGCACCTTAAGTATTGTGTGCAGTACAAGTTTTCCTCATACCAAAAAGGATAAAGTGGAACTAGACAAGGTTCAGAGAAGGATGACAAAATTAATAAAGGGGATGGAAACACCTCTCTCCCTTCTGAAGAGAGACTTGCCTCTTTTCAAAGTTCAAGAACCTTAAGCTAAGTGAGAGAGGAATTCATTGTTTGATATAGTCTATGTAGAAGTTTATCTCCAGGAAGAAGCAGGAATGCAATTTTCACTTCTGGGTGACGTCGGTACCGACCGAGTCTGTGTGGGAACGCTCCCCACCATCCAATTGGAAAGCCTTCAGGAGCAATCCACTGCACCTGCGCATCTGCCTTCCCGCCTTCCCAACTCCTCTCCTCAGTTCTTTGTTTTCTGTGGAACCAGCAGGATGTTTCTGTCCTGGGCTGAAAAATGTTGTTTTTTTGTTAGTCTGTGCTCTGCCTTTCTGTTGACATTTGTGCCATCGCTGACACCAGCCCCAATATTTTTCTTTTCAAAAGATTTTCTTTTTTTTTTCTTTCAATTTTGGTAGTTTCACCACCAGCTAGGCCTTGGCCTACTTTTCTTCACCGCAATGGTAAAATGCATCAGTGGTTTCAAAAAATGTACCAAATGTTCTGGTTCTGTATCAGTCACAGATAAACATGACTGGTGCTTAAAATGTTTGGGCCCTGACCATGTTCCTAATGATTGTCCTTTGTGTCAGCAACTGACAAGAGGCCTAAAGAACAGGGCCAGACAGTATGGGTCTCTGTTCGCCCCAGTCTAGATTTCAGTGCCTTCCACATAGTCGAGGACATCGGCCTCCTCTCATGGTTCTCAGGTATCCTTGAAGTCCAAACAGAACTGTGTCAGCATTGAGGACCGATACAAATTTCTGAGGTAAGCTTCTTCATCGCCATTGAGACTCACCGAAGAGTGTGTCCAATGCTGACCAGCCTGCCAAACAACCCCGGCGGCAGGCCCTGTCGTCCAAAGTAGAAGGAGGGGGGCTTCAGGACACTCCTGTTGGCATCAACCTATGGAGAACTACTGCTTCCATACTCTGGCACAGTGGCTCAAAGCCCCATAGAGGATTCCACCCAGGCATCAGTCAGCTCCTTTAACCAGTGCATACTGGACGGCATCAACAGCTCCTTAGTGCAAGTGATGGAACCCTGCCAACAACTGCCTGTTCTAGGGCTGATGCTGGCACTCAAACCTGCATTGGGGGAACTTCTCCCTCCGATACCCCCTTTGGAACCAACGGACATCGTCTGTACCCAGCAGGCTCTTGAGAAGTCACCGACTGATCATCTGTAGCAACGTAGATCATCGACAAAGGGGAAGTATCGACACAAAGCACAAGATTGATACTTTGACCTTCTGTCAGACTCTGACTCTACTTCCTTTGATTCCACATCGGAGGATTCCTGAGAAAACTGGGACATTCCTTCTGACCCGTCACCACCTCATGAGCGGTGTCTATCCCTGCCATAGGATGTCTTTCCAAGTCTTCATTAGGGACATGGCAGCAGGCCTACATATCAATGTGGTATTGGAGGGCAGAGGAATTGGAAATCCTCCAATACCCCTTGACACCTAAAGAGGCAGCCATTTTACTGATACACTGCATCTTGCAGGATTTGATGCTCCGTATGTGGGAGGCTCCTCCAACAGTTCTGCCTATAAGCAAATGACTCGATTCCATGTACAGCGTTCCAGCATGCTCAGGCTTTCAGAAGCCTCAACTCCCACATCATTCCATGGGGTGGAATAGGCGATGCACTGCATTAAGAATTCTAAGAACCACTCTTCCATGCCCCCAGACAAGGATTCCAGAACTCTTGATGCCTTTAGCCATCAATGCTTTCAGGCATGTATGCTCACCTTTAGAATTACCTCCTACATGCTCTACATGGGGATGTTCCTTAAGGATGTATCCAGAAATCTGGAGATATGTGCTCCTCTCCTTCCTGATAACAAACAAAAAATGCATTCTAAGCCCTAATCGGGCAGAATCAAAATATATCCAGATTTCTTACTGGAGCATCTTTTGATGCCTTTAAATCATCCAGCAGAGTTTCGGCAGTTTGCATCGGTGCTCAAAGGATAGCCTTGCCCCAGGCATCCAATCTTGAACAGTGGGTCCAAGACGAATTGGCTAATATTCCCTGTTCTGGAGAAAACCTCTTTGGGAAGGGGTAGAGGGAAAAGGCTGGAGAGAGTGAGACAGTGGACCCCTCTAAAAGGAGGACTAATCCAAAGAAATCTTTCTATCAAAGAAGAAGAGAGATTATCTATCTTATCCTCCTGCAGCTGCTTACCAGCCACAACAGCGCCAGCAGGGCCCTCACTAAACCAAGAAGCCTAAGACCTCTAAACATCAACCAGCTGCACAGACATAACAGCACCTTTACTCCTTCCTGGAGAGCATGGTCACTCTGCCTGTACAGGGTCCCCAACCCCTGCACATAGCAGGCAGGCTCTGTTTCTATGCCCACAGATGGCACCTCAACATCAGAGCAGTGGACTCTCAACATCGTCCAAAAGGGCTATCTGCTTCATTTTAAAAGCATACCCCCCACCACCTTCATAGGAGATTATCCCAGAAACTACCTGCAAATGAATCTCCTATCAGAAGAGGTGTCCACCCTGTTAGCTCAGGGGGCCATAGAAAGAGTTCCTCTGCCCCAAGAGGGCATGGGCTTCTACTCTCCTTATGTTTTTATCCCCAAGAAAACAGGAAGGTTCAGGCCCTTTTTAGATCTAAGGGATTTAAACAAATTCCTCATTCAAGAAAAATTCAAAATTATTTCTCTCGGCACATTCCTGCCATATCTTAAGAGGAACTACTGGCTATGTTCTCTAGACCTCAAGGAAACTTAGACACGTTTACTGATCCACCCTCAGCACAGACAGTATCTGCGTTTTTCGGTTCCAGCAGAACCACTACCAATATCAGGTGCTCCCCTTTGGCTTTGCACCCTGAGTATTCACAAAGTGCATGGCAGTGGTTGCAGCCTACCTTCACACTTTGAGGGTCTTTGTCTTCCCCTCCTTAGATGATTGGCTAATCAGGGGAGAATCCCCACAAGAGGTAAAGTTCTCCCTTCATCTCACTTTCATGGTGCTCCAACATCTGGGATTCATCTTAAACTTTCCCGGGTCGCACCTGGTGCCAACCCAGCGTCTCGAGCTCATCGGAGCACTTTTGGACACTCAACAGGCCAGAGCTTTCCTTCCCCTGGATCGCTCTACCTAGCTCATTGAGCTAACCCACAAGATAAGAAATCACAGTTGCGTAAAAGCACGAGAGGTGCTACGCCTTTTAGGGCATATGGCCTCCACAGTCCATGTAGTCCTTTACGCCCACCTGCACATGCGACAAGCCTAATGGACTCTTTCATCTCAATGGACACAGGCAACCAGGTGTGTGTCAGATAAAATATGCATCGCACCTCCACTTCTTAACGCCCTTCAGTGGTGGTGCTCCCCTCAAAACCTACTCAGGTAGTTACCTTTTCAGGTGCCTCCACCTCAGTGTACCCTAACAGATGCCTCCAAGCTCGGTTGGGGGGCACATCTAAACAATCTAACCACACAGGGACAGTGGACACAACAGGGATCTCTGTTACAGATTAAACCTCCTGGAATTATGTGCACTTACAAACGCCCTTTGGGTTTTTCAACCCCAGCTCTCAGGCCAACAGGTCTTAGTCAGAATGGACAACCAGGTGACCATGTTCTATGTAAACAAGCAGGGTGGAACAGGATCCTATCCCTTCTGCCAGGAAGCGTTAAGCCTCTGGTTCTTAATTGCACACCGCATTCACCTCAGAACAGTACCAAGATTTGTATATTCGTAGAGCTGAAGGAGGGCTAAGATTTATAGAGATTGATTACACCTACAGAGCTACTATCGTAGGCCTCCAAGCCTATTTGACAGCATCATTGGATCCAAATAAGCAAAAAGTGCTGAAATATGGAAGTAAATGTACAAAATCTGTCTCCATCATCAAACTTTGACAAATGTTCTGACAATTAGAAGGCATGAGTGAGAATCCACAGGCATGCACGGGAAAGGAAGTAACAATTTGCAAAGCAAGAGAAAAACTTTTCAAAGAATTAGATTAGCAGGTGTGGAAAAACAAGTGGCAAATACACAAATACAGTTGAAAATACAGAGTGTTACTCCAAAAACCTTTTGTCGATCAAGAATGGACACTTGAATGGTTGAGGAGAGGTGAACTGAAACCGAAGGATGAAAGATTGATAGTTGCAGCCCAGGACAGCGGATTACGGACGAGATGGCTTACGAGTATTGAAAAAACTGGCACATCAGACATATGTCAATTCTGTAAGAATGAGCTGGAAACAGTGACTCACCTAATAGCAGGCTGTGAAGTTCTGATAGCAGAAAATTTCTACACAGAAAGGCACAACAAAGTAGCACGCCTTCTCCACTGAAAACTCTGCAAATACTACAGCACTGTCCCTGAAAAGCACTGGGATTATGACCCTAAGAGAATAACAGAGAATGCAAAGGTTATGTTCATCTGGGACATTCCCATTCCAACAGATAAGAAAGTGGATGCTAGGAAACCTGACATGTGGTAAAAGAGAAGAATACCAGAAAGGCATTGATAATAGAAGTGTCAGTACCGAATGATTATTCTGTGAATCGCATGGAGAGACAGAAGGTCCTTAAGTACCAAGAAATGCAGTCAGAGCCCAAGAAAATGTGGCAAAAAGATATGGAAATATTTCCCATTGTACTGGGAGCCACAGGATTGATCAAGAATTTCCAAGCACATATTGACAAACTAACCATACATGTTACATCTTACAAACTTCAGCTGGAGGCTCTCTTTGGCACGATGCAAGTATTACACCAAGCATTATCAGTACATTTTGAGAGACTAAGATCATACTCCACATAGCCTGGCATAGAAGTGAGGTTCATGACTGCCATAGTATGCGCAAAACTAACCCATTTGGAGAAATTACCCCAGTGTATCTCCCGAGCAAACTCAGCCGTATCCTACATCCACACAAGTGGACCCTCAATCGAGAAATGGCATCTTGGATCTTCCAGGTCTGGGAGACCCTACTCAAGGATCTGTTCACCACCCTGGAGAACGCACGGCTTCCCTCCTTGCACAGACAGGTGACAGATGCTTTTCTTCATTGGGGACAAGATCTGCTGTATGCATTCCTGCCCATTCCCTTGATGCCCAAGACCCTGCTCAAACTACAGGCTGACAAGAGCTCCATGATTCTCATTGGCCCTGTCAGCCGTGGTTTCCATTGCTGCTTTGTCTGGTGCAGACTGAACCTTGTCTGGGACATCCACCCAGTTTCCTCTCTCAGGATCATGGGATGCTTCTCCATCCCAATCCAAAGGACCCCTCCGCCTTATGGCCTAGCTCCTGAAAGTGTAATCCTTGCTGACCTCAACCTTCCACAACAGGTCAAGGATATCCTACTCGCATCACACAAACCATCCACCAGATGTTCATATATATCTTCAAATGGTGGAGGTTCACACTTTGGTGTTCCCCAAAGCAAATTGACCCCTTTAACTGCCCGGTGGAATTTCTTTTACAGTATCTCCTCCATTTATCCTCAGCAGGTCTCAAAACTAACTCAGAATTGATCTCTGTGCCATTACAGCTTATCACAAGCCTCTGGACACACAACCTATTTTGTTGCACCCCTTGGCGCAACATTTCATGCAGTCTCTCCTCTCCAAGCTACTTATCAAACCACCACCAGTGGCCTGGGACCTCAATGTGGTTCTAGCGCAATTTGTAAAGCCTCCTTTTGAGCCTTTAGCCACCGCTTCATTCAAGTTTCTCACATGGAAGGTACTCTTCCTCATCACTCTAACCTCAGCTCCCTGCATCAGCAAACTGCATTTTTTAGTAGCGGATCCCCCGTACACTCTGTCCCACCATGACAGGGTGGTCCTCCGTACCCATCCGCACTTCCTTCCGAAAGTGGTTTTAGCCTTCCACCTGAACTAGTCGGTAATTTTACTGGTCTTCTTCCCGAGACTACCTGCCTCTCGGGCTGAAGCAGCACTACACACTCTAGACTGTAAAGGAGCGCTGGCTTGATACTTTGACAGAACCAAGGCTCATAGGAAATCCTCAGTTATTCATTTCCTTTGATCCAAGTCACCTTGGACTTAGTGTCAAAGCATTCCTATCCAACTGAATAGTGGACTGCAATTCTTTTGCCTATGCGCAGGCAGGACTCTCCCTTGAGGGTCACGTCACCACTCACAACATGCGAACCATGGCAACCTCAGTTGCCAACCTTCGTTCCATCTCCATTCCATCTCCATTGACGAGATCTGTGGGGCAGCTACAGTGCCTTGCAAAAGTATTCATTTTTTTCATTTTTGTCCTGTTTTGTCACATGTGCAACCTGGAATGAAAATAGAGGTTAATTTGGATGTTAGGTAATGGACCTAACAATATATTCCAAACTGGTGAAGTGAAATGACAATAAAATACCTTGTATATATAAAAAATAAAAAGTAAAAACTGAAAACGCCTAAATAAGATCTGGTCCAATCGGAATCTCAGAAGTCACATACAGTAATTAGTTGGTATGGGTCCACCTGTGTGCAATCAGTGTCACATGATCTGTCACATGATGCCTTTATAAATATACTTGTTCTGAAAGGCCCCTGACTCTGCAACAGCACTAAGCAAGCAACATGAAGATAAAGGAGCACTCCAAATAGGTCAGACAAAGTTGTAGAGAAGTATAGATCAGGGCTGCATTATATTAAAAAAAAAAAAAAAAAAAATTTCAAAATCCCAAATTCTGAATATCCCACGGAGCACCATTAAATCCATTATAACAAAATAGAATATGGCACCTCTACAAACCTGACAAGAGAAGGCTGCCCACCAAAACTCACAGACCGGGCAAGGAGGGCATTAATCAGAGATGCTACAAAGACACAAAGGATTACACTGAAGGAGCTCCAAAGATCCACAGCAGAGATGGGAGTATCTGTCCATAGGACCACTTTAAGTCATACATTCCACAGAGTGGGACTTTATGGAAGTGTGGTCAGAAAAAAGCCATTGCTTAAAGAAAGAAATAAGAAAACACGTTTGGAATTTGCACAACAGGCATATGGCGGACCCCCCAAACACATGGAAGAAGGTTCTCTGGTCAGATAAGACAAAAATTGAACTTTTTAGCCATCATGGGAAATACCATGTGTGGCGCAAACCCAACACTTTCCATCACCCCGAGAACACCATTCCCACAGTGAAACATGGTAGTGGCAGCATCATGTTGTAGGGATGTTTTTCATTGGCAGGGACAGGAAAACTGGTCAGGATTGAAGGAACGATGGATGGCACTAAATACAGGGCAATTCTTGACAAAAACCTGTTTGCCAGAGATTTGAGACTGGGAAGAAGGTTCACCTTCCAGCAGGACAATGACCCTAAACATACTGCTAAAGCTGGTTTAAAGGGAAACACTTAAGTGTCTTGGAATGGCCTATAGTCAAAGCCCAGACCTCAATCCAATTGAGAATCTGTGGCATTACTTGAAGATTGCTGTACACCAATGCAACACATCTAACTTGAAGGAGTTGGAGCAGTTTTGCCTTGAGGAATGGGTGAAGATCCCAGTGGCTAGATGTGCTAAGCTAATAGAGACATACCCCAAGAGACTTGCAGCTGTAATTGCAGCAAAAGGTGGCTCTACAACATATTGACTTCGGGGGGGGGGGGCAGTGAATAAAATATGCACACTTCTGCTTTCATTTTTTTCTTCATTATTTGTGTCACAATAAAGAATATTTTGCACCTTCAAAATCATAGGCATTATGTGTATATCACATGGTGATAACCCCCAAAACTCCATTTTAATTCCAGGTTGTAATGTGACAAAACAGGACAAACACAGAGGGAATGAATACTTTTGCAATGCACTGTACCTGGTCCTCCATTCATACCTTCGCTGCACACTACTGCCTATACAGGGACTCACGTCAGTATGCTGTCCTCAGCCAGGCTGTCCTCCAGCACCTTTTTGGGACTTAACTGCAACTCCTACCCTCTGTCTTGGACTTCTGGCACCAGACTTCCATTAGATGTGGTCTAGCTGACTGCATTCAAGTCCAACAGGGCCACATTGTATCCATACTCTTGGCTTTATCCTTTAGTCTTGGGGATACCAGGGCTACTTGTTTCCAGTCTGGTACCTGGGAGCTAGTGAGTCCTATATGTGAAGACTGCATTCCTGCTTGTACCTGGAGGCAGCATTGTTACTCTCCTGTAACAGGTGATCTCCAGGAACAGCAGAAATCAGTCTTCACAATTCACCCTCCTCCCCTAGGAGTTGTAGAGTAGTCTCCTTTTTCCTCTATCTCTCAGGTACAAACTCAGCTGAGAGGTTCAGAAGGCAGATGCGCAGGTGCAGTGGATTGCTTCCAAAGGCTTTTCCATGTAGCATCCAGCAGTATCAGTGTCACTCATATGTGAAGACTGATTCCTGATGTTCCCAGAGATCCACCTATTACAGGTGAGTAACAACGTTTTCTATAGTTTCGAGTATAAAATTTTAGTATTGGCAGGTTTTATATATTTTAGATTACTTTATTTTAAGTTTATGGAATTTTATTTATTTATTTATTTAGACAGTTTTGTATACTACCTTATCCTTCAATCAAAGTGGTCAACAACACAATTGGAGGTATACATTTAACAGGAGGGGATACGACACATACGTAAAGGCTATCTGCTTATTGCTCTAAATGGGAATGGGTAGTTGGGGCCATGTGGTGTGGGTAACTGGTGGGCCATTTGGGGTATCTAGTGCTTGGCAACTTAAGGTGGTTGCTCATAGGAATAACAATGGATGTACAGATACTGTGGAAAAGGTTTTGATATTTTTTCTCATATTACAGAAATACATTCTAAAGAAAACCAGATAGCAGCTGAATATTTAACTCGCACACCACACAATCAGATCTGCAATTACTGGGCTCCCTTGAGCAGGATCCGAACACCTAGCTATTTCTCTTCTCAACGATCTTCTGGATCTCGACCTTTGCCTTCTGCAGGTATGCGATACTCTACCTCCCTTAGCCTCAAGTATGACTATGCTATGGAAGATATGTGGACCCTTCCTTCAGGAGTAAAGGGCTATATTAGCATTAGAGAGCAATTCTAAAGCCTTTGGCTAGCTCTGATTAATATGTTCACATATATGTCCTAGAAGTAGCAAAGTTCTGGGAAATTTGTACTTAAATTCTCAGCTCCAGACAAGATTTAGTTTTAGTTTGAGTCCTCTGTGGCAAGTGGTAAATATCTTCTGAAACAATGCTGGCATCGCAAGTGAATATTTTCAAGCTTGAGAGCTAGCTGTGCAGATATCCCAACCTTTTAAGTGTTGAAATTGTTCATGTCCAAATCGTTGTTCTAGACCAGCCCAAACAAGTGGTTAGCGCCTTTTCCCAGCAGATGATGGAAACAGAGAGAGTAGAAACTTCTGGTGACATGATCAGTGGTACTAGGACTGTTGCATCTAGGTGTTTCTGTCAAATGCAGACAGTGGATGCTAGACTGGTGCATCATGGAATGCTTTATTGTGCTTGATACTGTGGAGCTCGTGGGCATCTGTGCCCTAGAGTGCCTTCCCAGTAGAGCTCATCTAGCAGATATCTCTAGGGCATATTTGCTATTATCCTCTGGAGTTTCCTACCCAGGGGTCTGGGTGCTGTGCAGCCAGGTTCCCTCTCAGTATCAGTTGAGACCAATCGAACCTTGTCCTCAGGTGTCCAGTAGGCAGAACTCAAATATTTAATTCACAGCTGCTCTTCATTTTTTTTCTGTTTCTTTTCACCTTGTTGCTCACCAAACACCACCTTCCCCAGGGAATCCGGCTCTTTAAAAAAAAAAAAAAAAGCGGATTGGGCCTTAAACAACAAAATTTGGCTGAGCTCTTCACGTTCTCCTTACTGCAGCCTCTCTGCCTGCCTGGAGAGGGCCTGCTTATGGTTTCTTGGGGTAAGTAGACTAATGCCGGTAGTGATCGCGACCAGTGATTGGTGCTGCTGCAGGGCCCGGGCCTGTCGTCGTCAACAGCAGCCCCCCTCCTCCTCCTCCCCTGCAGTGCCTGAAGGTGCTGGGGTCAGGCATTTCGGGGAAGGGGGAGGCAGTACTATTGAAAGAAGCTGCCTGTTTGCAGCAAAATGTACTCCTGTGGCTTGGCTTTGGGGTGGTGGAAGTAAAGGGCTGCCTGAGCTTCAGGGAAGCAGTTTTTGCTTGATTGGCATGCTGTGCGTCAGAGCCACAACATAGCTGGCACACATGCCGGGCTGTGGGGATTGTTCGGTCTAGGGGCACGGTGCACTTGTTGGATAAAATGTGTGAATTCTGTGCGGCAGATTCAAGAAGAACGGCTGGCAGGGGTTTCTGGAGCTCCTGTGGTGGTTCTCCTCAGTGTCAGGAGAGCCTGTCAAAGGTGGGAAATGCCACCATTTTCTTGGGCTGTGTGTGTAGCTCCACGTTAAACTCCCCTCCCCCACCTTCTCCCTGAGGCAGGGGTCAGGGAAGGGGGAGAATCAAGTTTGGCTGAAGGATTTTCGGCCCCTGGTCCTTTGGGGGCCAGTTTTTTTTTCTTTTTATACCAGACATGGTGTTTCTGGCAGGGGGCCATAAGTGCACTTCAGGGCCCTCAATGGATTTTCACTATCCTTATCCAAGCCTCTGGCAGACCTGCTGGCCTCCTTCGGAGCCCACAGTCCCTCCACAGAAGCATTCCCAGCTGGGGGAAGGCAGTTGGAATCTCTGTGGAGGGGCGCTTTCAGCATCTAAAGGAGCTTTGGATCAACAGTCCCTGTCTGGGATTAGTGACTGGGATGAGGATTTTGGCCCCTGAGAGCTCCATCAGCATGAGGAGTTTTGAGGAGGGTGAGAGATCTCCTTCAGAAGACAGCTATTCTCTTGTTAGTCTTTAGGTGAGATGAGTTGGCAGCTTTGATTGCTCAGATCTCATTTTCCCAGCAGATAACACAGGAGCCTGAGGATGACAAAGCAAAATCAGACAGACATAATCTTGGAGACTCTCCATAGACCCTCTACACTACAGCCTTGGTTTCTGCAGGCTCTCACTCATAGTTCTGGCAGAGTGGGATTCACCTGAGTCTCCTCTGTGAAGGATCACAATCATTTCCAAGCTTTATTCCCTGTTTCAAGGATATAGCGACAGATTGCTCAGCTTTCCTCAGCTGGATTAGTGACAGTGTTCATTAGGTTCATTATACTGATGGAGGACAGGGCAGCTCTAAAGGACAAGCAGGACTTAGAAGGTTGAAGCACTTCTCAAGACTGTTTTCTCTGCCTCCTTGCCAAGTTTACATGCAGCAGTGTGTGGCGGCCAAGTGGCACAAGCGCTCCTGTACTGGGTTCCATTGCTGCTGGAGGACTCTTCACTTGCCTGGAGTCTGCCTTTTTGGCAAATACTCTGTAGAGTCTACTCCATCTCACTGCAACCGATATTGCTGCATCTGAGGATCCGCCAGAGGCTATGGCTCAGGCACTGGGGCAGCAGATGCTGCCTCCAAGATCTGCTCATTCAAGCTTACCTTTAAAGATAAGTTTCTTTTTGGAGAGGACCTGGAGAAATTGGTGAAATATTTTGGTGAGATCAAGCCACAATAGCCTCCTGATGAAAAGCTACATGCTTCCTTGGTCATCCTCTTCTCACCTATCCCACCCAATTTTTGAGATTCCTGGTGTTATTGTCCAGGCAAGCCATAAGGCCAGTATCACAAGCCTTGAGGCAAGTCCCAGTCTTTTCAAGGGGCCCAGAGGGCATACAGCAACTCCTTCTTGAAATCTATCTTTCATTCGGCTCAGTGATTGACAGAGGGCCCATTCCAGATCTTCCTGCTGTACTAGACCAGTCCAGACTAGTGGGTTCTCCCCCTGCCAGCAGGTGATGTGAGACTGAGAAAAGAATGCAAAGCTATGCCATGACATCACCACTGGCATAAAGCCTAGCACAGCTAGAGGGAGTAGTTTTTCTGTCTCCAGCAAATGGTGGTTTCCTTCTGTTCCTGAATTCTTCCAGAGAGGCCTTTAGCTCCTACCCAGTCTGCGTATGGGTGCAGTGTAGCTTGGCCACTTTAGATTTCAGGGGGTGTAGGAGATACCCTTTTCTGGTTAATCTGTTACTTTGGGGCTAGCTTCTGGCTAGGAGAGCCAGCATAGCTTGGTGGGGGCGTTGGATCACGAGGATCCTTCTGAGGAACCCTTAGCTGTCTTTTGGCCTTTTTCTAGTATAAAAGGTCTGAGTGTCTTCTGCCCACCTCTATGTAGCTCCTTAGCACTTGGCAGATTGGAGTTTCCTCCCTGCACTCCCCTACCACCACCTCTGCTCTCCTGCGCTCCTGGAGATCCGCATCACTGAGGCCGCAGTGGATCGCCACCTTTTCCAGCAGGCAACGGCAGAGAATCACCGCCTGAACTTCGCCAGTGGCAAAAAGGGGTCGTTTGCACCTGTTTGCAGCAATCCTGCTTGACGTCCATGGCCTGTGCAGGCCACGCACCATTTTTCCTTCCTTAAAGCCAGCTCCTGGCCAGTTTGAGACTGGTTTCAGCGCAACTTGCCGGCCGAGACCCCAGGGAGTATGAGATACCCCTCTGATGATTCTCTCTCTTCCTCCTAGGGCTAGCTCCTGGTTGCAAGAGCCAGTGTAACTCAGTGGTGCATTAGGATCAATGCCTGCTTTGTTGCCCTGGTGCCTTGGCCATAGTAAACGGCAACTGTTCCCTTGTTGATCATGTCTGTGCCACTTGCACAGCCTTTCTGGGAGAATCCTCTACCATTATAGCATCCTTGTTAGTGGTTCTGGCTCCCGACGCAGTTGAGACTTCGTTGCTGTCTTCCATGTCTGGTATTATCAGTGCGTCTTTGCCTGGGGTGCTCTCCCCTCCTTCCTCTTCTCCAGGTGATCCTGCTCTTTCCGTGACACTGAATTTCACTGCAGGACCAGCTCCTATGGCTGACAGGGAATCTGCTCTTCCTCTTTTTCCACAGTCACAGCTCGCCCAGCTACAGCAGTCACAAGTGTTTTAGCCACAGTGGCTGTTGGACACCGCAGCAGCAGAGTTTTTGCTCATCTTCCAACGTGCCTGGGGGCTATGGAAGGGAGGGAGATTAAGGCCTTGTTCCCTCTCAACTAGGTCCATCTTCCACCGCTCCTTGGCTAGCCCCCTGCAGGCAGTTCCTGTCAGCGATCGAGAGGTCAGGACTCTGTCCGGCAGAGTCCTCAGTTCCCTCCAAAGTCCCCTATTGGAGCGAGGCAGAATCTGTCAGCGATAAGTACCTTGACGATGTTTCCCATGATGATTCTGGTTCAGCTGCCTCCAACACGGAGGAGGGGGAACTCTTTCAGGAGGAGGACCATAGCGTCTCTCGTGTGGTGCGTCGGTCAGGAGAGGAGATCCTCCCTCCTTCCCCCCCCCCACCCCCGATTGTCCAGATTGCCACTGAACTGCTCATGCCGGATCTCTTTGGATTAGCCCGGACTCCCTCCACTGCTGATCCCGGCATCAAGGAGCCTTCCAGAGCCTTTACTTTCTCATCAAAGCTGCTTCTGATGCGCCCCTCTAGAAGGCCCGGCGATTGGATCACATTTATGCCTAGTCAGACAGCCTTGGAAAGTGGTTGTGATTTCCCAGAGTCTACACCTTGATCATGGCGGTCACCAAGAATTCCACCATTCCCGTAGAAGGTGGAGCTGCTCTTAAGGACCTGCAGGACTGGAAGGTGGACGACCACCTCTGCCTCCTCCCTAGCCCTTCAGGTGACGATGTGGGACAGCCTCGGTGCATGTGCCTTCCTCTGCTGGGTTCAGCTCCTTCCTGAGGATGAGTATTCGACCCACTTCAAATCTCTGGCGACTTTCTTGGCAGTTGGCTTTTATGATCTTTTATGCCTTTCCGTGCGGGGAGTTGCGGCAGCGATGACTGGCTCACTGGGGGCTATGACTCAGAAATTGTTTGGCGGATGTTGCATCTAACAGGTGTTTAGCTAAATTGCCCTTTAGGGATGGGCTCCTGTTTGGTGAGGACTTGAGAAAGTTAGTGAAGGACCTCAGTGTGGTCAAACCCCAGTGGCTGCCGGAGGATAAGCCCAAGGGTTACTGCAAGCACTCTTCTACTCCGTCATCATGAGCATCATCTTCACAGCCGAAGTTCCGCGATTCTTATTTATATCAACCAAATAAGCAGACCCCCTCCTCTTCCAGAACCAGATCCAAGTCCCAGTTCTTTCAAGGCGAACACCAGGCCTCTTCGCAGACTTCCTTGCCAGGACAGACCTCTTCCTACTGCCTCTCCCACTGACTGTTCCGGGGCCCATTCCCATCTCCTGCAAGTGAGAGGCTGTCTGCGACAATTTTATCGTGAATAGGTCCATCTGACGACAGATTGCTAAGTGTTCAACATTATAAGACAATGTTTGAGTGCGCTCAAAGGGTCAATCGCAGCATGAGAGTTTTGCGGTTCTGCATGGAAACACTGCAGTCAGTTATCTAGGCGTTTCAGAAAGACAAACTCCTTGCCTCCTTGGATTTGGCGGAGGCTTATGTTTACATTCCTATCCGGGAGGACCAGCAGCGCTTTCTCCGGTTTGTGATATTGGTTTCTCACTACCAGTTTTGTGCGATGCCCTTCACTGGCCACTGCCCCTCGGACGTTTTCCAGGGTGATGATGGTAGTTGTAAGACTAGGTCACAAGGGCATCTGCGTACACCCCAACCTGGACAATTGGCTTATCCTAGCCAAGTCTCGTCCAGAAGCCATTCAGGTGCTGCGTCAAGTGATCAGACTTCTCAAGCAGCTCAGCTGGGTCATCAATAGCAGCAAGAGCTGCCTGATGCTGTCTCAGAACCTGAACTACTTGAGACTCGTTTGGACGTTCATGTAGGAAAAATGTTCCTTTTGGGGGAGCACAGGGCCATGTTCAGTGGCCAGCCCCAAGACTTTTTCAGGAACTCCACTCTCACAGCTTGGAGCTGCCTTAAGCTTTTGGGAGCTATGGCTGCAACCCTGGAGCTGGTGCTCTAGGCGCAAGCACACATGCATCCTCTACAGCGGGCCTTGCTATCTTGCTGGTTCCTGTGCTCACAGGACTATCAAGTCCACCTCTCACTGTTTCTCTCATATCGAGACAGCATCAACTGAGGGGCCTCCCCTGACAACATGTTGAGGGGGATGCCCCTCAAACTACCAGCCCAGGTGTTCCTTACCATTAATGCCAGTCTCTCCAGTTGGGGAGGCCAGTGGTCTCCATTGGAAGCAAAAAGGGCCATCCATCACCTAGAGGCCAGGACCATCCATCTGGCATTGCTGCACAAGTGAGCTGCTCCACGGGGAGCACTGTGCGCCTTGGACAAAGCAACCACGGTGGTTTGTCAATAGCCAGGGCAGAACGAAGTGCCCAGGAATAGCTTGGGAAAAATGTCTCTACTTCTTCCCTACATGGAATTGCACCTCCAAGTGCTTACAGCCCAGCACAACATAGTTCAGAGGATAGAGGGTCACCCAAGTCTGGTGATTCTGGTGGCCCCAGCCTTGTCAGCCATGGTTCGCAGACATTTATCTCCTCGCCTCCAAGCCCCTGTGCCTCGGGGGCAGGAGGGGCTTACTACAGCAGGGTTGTCTAAGACGTAAGGGCTGTTCCCTGCTGAAGGCCATGCAGCGCTCCACCCCATTGACCTATGCCCAGGTCTGGTATCTCTTCGACAACTGGTGTTGTCGACGTTGCCTTTCCCAAGGGGGGTCATGATCCCCTCAATTCTAGCCTGCCTTCAAAACAAAGTTGAGAAGGGTTTGTCAAGCTCAGAGTGCAGTTAGTTGCACTTTCCTGTTTTTGTGGTCTGGTGGCGGGCTGCGTGCTGGCGGCACTCCGGGATGTGGGCCGCTTTCTCCATGGGGTTCGGACCCTTCATCCACCAGTACACCTCATAGTCCCGCCATGGGACTTGACACTTGTAATCTGAGCGCTCATGTGTCCGCTCTTTGAACTGTTCAGGCAGGTTGCAAACAAGGATCTCTCCCTGAAAATGGTGTTCTTGGTAGCTATCATTTTGGCGCAGCCGATTTCGGAATTGCAAGTGTGTTCCTGTCATGACCCCTTCCCCCCTCCTTGCCCAAGTTGCGCTCTCCCTTTTACGTCAGTTGGGTGTTTATTTAAAACTTTATATACCGCCCATTACAGAGTATCAGAGTGGTTTACAAATTAAAAATCACAAAAAGCACTGCAGAAAGAGAGAAGAGAACGCCAATTTGAACATTTCAAAAGGGGGAGAAAGAACAGTCAGAGAAGAAAAGGACAAGACAGCCAGTAATAGAAAAAAAAAGAGAGATGTTTATTTTATTCATGCTACTTGGGAAGGAAGAGAAGAAGGGGGAGAAAGATCAAAAGCTGTGCAGAAGAGGTGTGTTTTAAACTGAGTTTTAAAGGATTTGAAGGAGAGATCCAATCGGAGGGCGGGGGAGCGAGTTCCAGAGTCCGCGGTCCAAGGAAATAAAAAGCAGAGGATCGTGTGGAGTCTGGGCCTGAGATGGGGAAGGAAGGAACATACGCATGAATAGAGCGGAGGGAATGGTGGGGAGTGTGAAGACGTACCTGTTCGGCAAGATTTAAAGGAACACCAGTGTGAATAGTTCTGTGCACAAAAATAAGAATTTTAAACTGTATACGATATGGAATGGGGAGCCAGTGCTGATGTAAGAGAAGGGGGGGTAACATGATCAAAGCGGGATGCGTGGGTAAGGATGCGGACAGCGGTATTCTGAACACGTTGGATGTGAGAGAGCTGAGATTGAGGAAGACCAGACAATCAGACATTGCAGTAATCAAGATGTGAAAGGACTAAAGAGAGAAGTAATGTAACCATAGAAGAAGAAGAAAGGAAAGGCCGGACAGCATGAAGTTGTCTTAGCGCAGAAAAAGAGCGTTAAACAATGGATGAAATATGACCTTTAAAGGTGAGAGCAGAGTTGAGTGACACCTAAATATCTAAGGGAAGAGACCAGAGGGATAGGTGAAGAAGAGAGTACAGGCGTAAGAGGTGGAGGGGGACAACCGAAGGTGAACCAGATCGCTGAGGTTTTTGCAAGATTAATATGAAGAAAATTAGAAGAAATCCAAGAGGCAACAGCAGAGACACAGTTGTTGAGAGGGGTGATATCGGGGGCAGAAGAATCAGTATGGTACAGGAGAAAGATATCATCAGCAAAATAGTGAGCAGAAACACTGTGTTGAACCAGGAGAGTGAGGGGGGCCAGAAAGATGTTAAAAAGAATAGGGGAGAGAACAGAACCTTGAGGAATACCACAAGGAAAGGGGAGTGGAAGCAGAGGAAGCAGAACCAGATAGAACAGAGAAAGAGCGACATAACAGGAAAGAGTCGAACCATTGTAGAACCAAACCAGAAAGGCCGGCATCCTGGAGGCGAAGCAAGAGTGTGATGGTCGACCAGATCAAAGGCAGCGGAAAGATCCAGTGAGACAGCAAGGGAGATAGAACCATGGTCGTGAGCATGTAGTTCATTGAGAAGTGAAAGGAGAACAGATTCAGTGCTGTGGCCAGGGCAAAAACCAGATTGTCGAGGGTGAAGGGTAAGAGAAGCCTCAAGGTGTGATGAGAGTTGGAGAAAAACCAGTTTCTCTAAGAGTTTAGAGAGAAAAGGAAGATTAGATATGGGGCGCCAATTTGAAGGGGAAGAGGGGTCCAAGGAACCGTTCTTTAGGATGGGGCGAACCAGGGCGTGTTTCCAAAGAGAGGGAAAGATACCAGATGTTAGACTAGAATTGAAGATAGAATAAAGGAAGAGAGAGCAAGGAATGGTTCCAAAAGCCAGCGGGAGGGAATGGGGTCAGAGGAACAGGTGATTTTTCGTGAAGAGGCGAAGACTTTAGCAAGCATTGGGGCAGTGATTGGTTCAAAAGTGGACCAGCGGTGGGAGAGGGAATGAGGGGCAGAGGGTGAGGAAGGTAAGGGGGGGAGAGAGGGATGGCAGGGTTGGGGTAAGAAGGTTTGGGGGGAGAGGGGAGAGACAAGAAGGAAAGGATAGACGAAGGGAAAGGACTTTAGAGGAGAAATACGATGCTAGAGTAGCAGGGTCCAGGGAGGGAGGGGAGGAAGAAGAAGTGGAGGAGGAATGAGGGGCTGAGAGGGAGCGAAGAACAGATTAAAGTGCGAGAAGAATTAGCAGAAGAAATAATGAGCCTTGTATAATAATCCTGTTTAGCGGAATGAAGGAGAGAATGGTAGAGTTGATGACAGTGACGAAAATGAGATAAGTTAGAAGAACAGGGATGTTTACGCCAGAGGCAGTTCTTGCCAACCTTTTCGTCAGACCAGTGCACTGGACCAGACAAGGGCTTGAGTTTTGTGGACATTCGTCATGCACACTTGCAGTAATTGAAAGTGACAAGTTACTTTTGTCTTTCCAGTCACCTCTTCCGACCCCGGAAGGGACAAGCAGCTGCAAGGTGTCCCTAGGTTACTGGATCATGGACACTATCGCCTCAGCCTACCTGATGCAGGGTGGGCCTGTTTCCCCAGGCCTCAAGGCTCATTTGACTCAGGCCCAGGTAGTTTCCTGGACGGAGTCGTCTCATGCATTGCCCTTGTACAATTGCATGGTGGCTTCTTGGTCCTCTTTGGCTTGTTCATGAGGCACTACCGGCTAGACATGCCTGCTCAAGTGGCCACACGGTTTGGCTTGGGTGTTCTCCCACTGCATTTTCTTCCCACCCTGGGGTGGAGTCGCTTTGATACATCCTACTAGTCAGGACTGGTCTAACAAGATCTGGAAGGAAAAATTTTGCATACCGTTAATTTCCTTTCCTGGAGTCCTGCTAGACCAGTCCAGGAACCGCCCTGTTCAGCCTTGTGCCTTGAACTGCAACTTTCTGTATATATTTTGTCTCTTCGGACAATGCAGTGATTGTATATAGTTGTCCTCGTTGAGGAGTTCCTTGGGAGGATTTGGCTACCTTCAATTGCTTATTACGAAAAAACCTGAGGGCTCCCTCTGCTAGGTTTTATGCCAGTGGTGATGTCACAGCATAGTTTTGATTTCTATTCTCTGTTTTCTGTTAGCAGGAGGAAATAACCCACTAGTCTAGATTGATCTAGCAGGACTCCAGGAAAGGAAATGAACTGTAAATAAAATTTCTCCTTCTGGATTTCTGCGGGTACAGAACCGGCTCGATCTTTCTCCAGGAATGGGCCCGGCTCATTACAGATCTTTGGGTTCTTGATATTGTTCAACACGGTTGTGTCCTAGAGAACATAAAAACATAAGATATGCCATACTGGGTCAGACCAAGGTCCATCAAGCCCAGTATCCTGTTTCCAACAGTGGCCAATCTAGGTCATACATACCTAGCAGTTTCCCCAAACGACACAGGTTCCACAATGCTTGTACTGGGTTAAGCATTCATATCCTGGGTCCCTTCTTAATAATGGTTTATGGACCTTTCCTCCAGAAACTTGTCCAAACCTTTTTTTTAAACCCAGCTACACTAACAGCCTTTACTACATCCTCCGGTAACAAATTCTAGAGTTTGATTACACGTTGAGTGAAAAAATATTTTATTTTATTAGTCTTAAATAGTTTACCCTGTAGCTTCATTGCAAGTCCCCTAGTCTTTCTATATTCTGATAATGTAAACAATCGATCTACGTTTACCCGTTCCACTCCGTTCATTAATTTATAGACTTCTATCAGCCGTCTCTTTTCCAGGTAAAAGAGCCCTACCCTTTTAAGCCTTTCTTCATAGGAGTATCCTTTCATCCCCTTTACCATTTTGGTGGCTTTTCTCTGAACCTTTTCAAATAACGCTATATCCTTTTTAAGATATGGCGACCAGAATTGCACACAATATTCAAGGTGCGGTTGCACCATGGAATGATATAGAGGCATTATAATATCTTTTGTTTTATTTTCCATTCCTTATGATACCTAGCATTCTGTTTGCTCTCTTGGCCGCCGCCGCTGCACACTGGGCCGAGGTTTTTAACATGTTATCCACAATGATGCCTAAATCTTTTTCCTGGGTGGTGGTTCCTAATGTGGAACCTTGCATCTTGTAACCATAGTTTGGGTTGTTCTTCCCTAGGTGCATAACCTTGCACTTGTCCACATTAAATTTCATCTGCCATTTTGATGCCCAGTCTTCCAATTTATCAAGATCCTCTTGCAATTTTCCACAATCCTCTTGGGTTTTAACAACTTTAGTTTTGTGTCATCTGCAAATTTGATAACCTCACTCGTTATTCCCTTTTCCAGGTCATTTATGAATGTCAAAAAGCAGCAGACCCAGCACAGATCCCTGGAGTGCACCACTATTCATCTTTCTCCATTGGGAAAATTGGCCATTTAGCCCTACCCTCTGTTTTCTGTCTTTTAACCAGTTCCTGATCCACAATAGTACACTGCCTCCTATCCCATGACTCTTTAGTTTTGCCAAAAGTCTCTGATGGAGGGACCTTGTCAAAGGCTTTCTGAAAGTCCAGATACACTACATCAACCGACTCACCTTTGTCCACCTGTTTATTCACACCTTCAAAAAAACATAACAGATTAGTAAGACAAGATCTTCCTTGTCTAAAGCCATGTTGGCTGTCTCCCATTAGGCCATGACTATCTACATGCTGAGTAATTTTGTTATTTATGATTTCTACCATTTTTCCCGGTACTGACGTCAGGCTCACCGGTCTGTAGTTTCCCAGGTCACCCCGGAACCCTTTTTGAAAATTGGCGTTACATTGGCGATCCTCCAATCTTCAGGTATTACAGATGATTTTAATGAAAATTCACAGATTACTAATAGCAGGTCTGCAATCTCATATTTCAGTTCTTTCAACACCCTTGGATGTATACCATCCGGCCCAGGTGATTTGCTACTCTTCAGTTTATCTAATAGTTGTAATACATCTTTCCGATATATCGATATTTCCTTCAATTCTTCCGCACCTTTAAATACCACTTCAGTCATGGGTAACATCCCTACATCTTCCTCAGTAAAGACCGAAGCAAAGAATTCATTCAGTCTCTCCGCTATCGCCTTGTCGCCTCTTAGTGCCCCTTTAACCCCTCTATCATCTAATGGACCAACTGACTCTCTCACAGGTTTTTTGCTACGAATGTACTTTAAAAAGTCTTTTTTTTTTTTTTAAATTATATCTTTATTCAGATTATATATAGCATGTAACAAACATGATTAAAGAAATACAATCAAGTCCACATCAAGAGGAGCACTGCCCTGAAACAATTCAAAGTAAAAAAAAAAAATAATCTAGGTAATACAAAAACCAGTATAGCTATCCAGTAAAAAAGAAAACAAAAAATATAAAGAAACCAGATTGGATTCCCAATTTATATAAACCCTTAATACTAGGCCAAAAGGAGAACACACTCATACTTTTTCCTTATTTAACAAGAATGCCTCTGGTTGCTCAAGCTCAAGAAAAACATATTTAACAGATTTGAAGTATAATATTGCATTAGGGGCTTCATTCCTATTAAAATATCCCTGTAAATGTATTAACTCGAGGCTTTAACAAAAGAAAAGCTTTCCTCCGCTTTTGAGTAGCTCTACAAACATCTTGAAACGCCTGAATAGGATTTCCACAGAAATTTTGATCTTTTTTAGTAAAGTATAACCACAAAATCATATTCTTATCTGCTAAAGACATAAAGGAAACTATCAAAGTAGCCCTACGTGGGATAACATCCGTAGAGGACTCCAAAAAGTCAGAAACATTTAGGGATTCAGTCAAAGGAGCAATCCCTTTGGGTGAAGAAGCGGCCTCCTTGGCAGGCACCTTAGGTATATAATACACAGAAGACAATTTAATAGCATCCGGATCATCCAATAACAAAACTTCCCTAAAATACTTTCTCCTAATATTTTGTTATCAAAGATAAATGTGTACCGGGAAAATTTAAAAAGCGTAAGTCTTTTGATCGAATTGAATTCTCCAAACACTCTAACTGATAATGTATCGTTAGCCTATCTCTAATAGAAGAAGACGTGGCAGCCTGCACCACGGAGACCTGCCCTTCCAATTTATTTAGAGACGCAGAACATTTATCAATATTGACCTCATGGTCTGCGAGTTTCTGAACTACATCTTTAGAGAATTGCGTGACCTGGGAGAAAGATGACCACAGCGAACCCTCGATGCGAGCAACTACCTCCCAGACATCGCGAAGAGATACATCAACGGGAGAAATAACAGGTGTAGCAGAACCCTCCAAAGACCCAAAGTCCAAAACAGCCGGTAACTTTGCCTTAAGCACATCTGCTGGCAAATAAGTGGAAGGAGAGTCTAACAAGGATAAGGATTGCGTCTCCAAAACCAGAACTACTTCCGGAATAGGGTCAGATATCAGTCACCACCTGGCCGGAGAGGGTAACTCCCAGCGCATTCGAGGATACATCAGAAGGGGTACTCACGGATATAGGTGATACATCCACAGGAGACAGTTCACTCTGGGCGCTCACCACATGACGATCCATTGGACCTGAAACCTTTACCACCTTAGCCCCCACCGATGGAAAGATCATCTTCCGTCTCCTGCCCATAAGTCCACACTAACTCCTAGCTCCTCAAGGCTCCAAAGGGGCGGATCTGCCCCTTTGGTCCCGCGGGTCGCGTTCCGCGATGTCCCGCGGATCTTATAGCCGCCTCGGGGGGGAAGGGATGGTAATCACAGCTGATCCTCCTCCACAGCACGGCACACAGGACGCCAATCAGCACAGCAGCAACACTCCCACCGCGCTGCGATGTCCCGCGGATCTTATAGCCGCCTCAGGGGGGGGGAAGGGATGGTAATCACAGCTGATCCTCCTCTGCAGCACGGCACACAGGACGCCAATCAGCACAGCAGCAACACTCCCTGAAAAAGTCTTTATTTTGCATTTTTGCTTCCGCAGCAAGCTGCTTCTCAAATTCTCCCTTTACCTGCCTTATCAATGTCTTGCATTTGACTTGCCAGTGCTTGTGCTGTTTCCAGGTTTTGTCGTTTGGCTCTTTTTTCCATTTCCTGAAAGATGCTTTTTTGGCAACAGCCTCTCTGACCTCACCTTTAAACCATGCTGGCAGTTTTTTGGGCTTCCTTCCACTTTTCTTAAAGCGTGGAATACAGCTGGTCTGGGCTTCCAAGATAGTATTTTTCAACAACACCCAAGCTTGATGTAAGTCTTTAACCTTTGCGACTGCTCCTTTTAGTTTTTTCTTAACTATTTTCCTCATTTTATCATAGTCTCCCTTTCGAAAGTTATAAGGTAGTACTGTGGATTTCCTTACTATCCCTCCTCCACTAATTAAATCAAAGGCGATCATACTGTGATCATTATTGCCAAGTGGCCCCAACACCCTTATCTCTTGCACTAGATCTGGTGTTCCACTAAGGACTAGGTCTAATATGGCTTCCCCTCTGGTCGGTTCATGAACCAGCTGCTCCAAGAAGCAGTCATTTATTTCATCTAGGAACTTTATCTCCCTATCATGTCCTGCCGTGACACTGACCCACTAGATACCAGGGTAATTGAAATCACCCATTATTATTACTGTGCAGTAACTTTTGTTAGCTTCCTTGATTTCTTTGAGCATTTCATCATCCATTTGTTCATTCTGACCAGGCGGTCGATAGTACACCCCCACTGCCATCGCCTTCCCCTTTTTACATGGAATTTCAATCCATAGAGATTCTACAGCAAATTTTGTTTCCTGCAAAACATTAATC
The DNA here is from genome assembly GCA_033557465.1 of Ichthyophis bannanicus. Taxonomy (NCBI): domain Eukaryota; kingdom Metazoa; phylum Chordata; class Amphibia; order Gymnophiona; family Ichthyophiidae; genus Ichthyophis; species Ichthyophis bannanicus. The sequence continues at coordinate 66,816,192 of CM066034.1, forward strand.
CTTTCTGACTCAATGCCCTCTCTAACATAGAGCGCAACCCCTCCACCAATTTGATCAGCTCTATCATTACGATATAGTTTGTACCCAGGTATCAGTGTCCCACTGGTTGTCCTTCCACCATGTGTCTGATATTCCAATCATATCTAACCTCTCATTTAGTGCTATATATTCTAACTCTCCCATCTTATTTTTTAGACTTCTAGCATTTGCATACAAGCATTTTAGAGACTGTATTTTATTCATATTAATTTGGCTATTGGTAGACATGGGTTATTTGGGATCTTTTAGCTGTATTTCCTCCATACTCGAGGGCAATTGGGCTACTTTACTCTTTTTTGGAACCTCTCTGCTTTTGGTAGTATCCTTCAAGGATACATTCTTCCGAACCATCCACTCTTGGGCGACTGTCGGCTTTCCCCTATTATCTAGTTTAAAAGCTGCTCTATCTCCTTTTTAAAGGTTAATGCCGGCAGCCTGGTTCCATCCCGGTTAAGGTGAAGCCCATCCCTTCGGAAGAGCCCCTCCTTTCCCCAGGATGTTCCCCAGTTCCTAACAAATCCAAAACCCTCATCTATGCACCATTGTCTCATCCACGCATTGAGACTCTGGAGCTCTGCCTGCCTTTTGGGTCCTGCGCGTGGAACGGGAAGCATTTCGGAGAACGCTACCCTGGAAGTTCCGGATTTCAACTTCCTACCTAAAATCCTAAATTTAGCTTCCAGAACCTCCCTACCACATTTTCCTATGTCATTGGTACCGACATGTACTAAGACAGCAGACTCCTCCCCAGCACTATCTAAGACCTTATCTAGGTGGCGCGTGAGGTCCGCTACCTTCGCACCAGGTAGGCATGTTACCAGGTGATCCTCACGTCCACCAGCCACCCAGCTATCTCTCACGGCCTGGCAGCTGAGAAGATCGCTCTAGCCCTCTTTCATCTTCTGGTGGAGGTCAAGCATATACTGCTAACCTCACGCAAGGATTCGACTAGGAGGGCTTACACCTTTAAATGGTATTGGTTCTCAGTGTGGTGCTCAGGGATATGGGCCGACCTGTTCTCTTGCCCCACCCTCTTGGTCCTGCAGTACCTGCTCCATCTATCACAGGTGGGCTTGAAGTCCAACTCGGTCAGTCCACCTGAGCGCCATCTTGGCTAACCACTACCCTGTCGGGGACAGACCTCTCTCGGGTCAACTGCTGGTTTCCTGCTTCATGCATGGGCTGCTTCTTTCCAAGCCCCCCATCTGGCCACCTCGGGTGGAATGGGACCTCAGTGTCGTCGTCATGCAGCTAATTCAGCCGCCCTTTGAGCCAATGATGTCCTTCAGCACCTTTCCTGGAAGGTGGTTTTTCTGGTGACCCTCACCTCTGCCCAGAGGGTCAGTGAGCTTCAGGCCTTGATGGCCGACGCCCCCTACATGAGATTCTACTGGAACCGGGTGGTTCTCCGAACGCACCCCAAGTTTTTCCCGAAGGTTGTCTCGCATTTCCACCTCAACCAGGAGATAGTGCTGCCGACCTTCTTTCCGAAGCCCCACGCCGACCAGGCATCGGCAGTCCTCCATATCCTTGATTGCAGGAGAGCTCTCTCCTTCTACCTGCAGCATATGCAGGTTCAACACAGGTCTGAGCAGCTTTTCGTCTCTTACGACCCTGTCCACAGGGGCTCGCGGTCACTAAGCGGACCTTTTCCATCTGAGGGGCAGACTGCATCGTCTTTGCCCAGGCTCAGGTCGGGCTACCCCTGGACCACTGAGTCATCGCGCATGATGTTCATGCGAGGGTGGCATCGATGGCCCACCTACGCTCCATGCCACTGACTGACATCTGCCGAGCTGCAAACTGGTCCTCGGCTAACACCTTTGTGACGCATTACTGCCTGGGGAGGGAGTCCCGTCGGGACAGCGCCTTCAGCCAGGCTGTACTCCGTAATTTGTTCAGGGTTTAAGCAACTTCTGCCCTCTGCCCCTTCTGCGCTACCGGGAGCATGAACTTCCGGGGTCCTCGCCTGTCTTCAGTTACCAGTGGCTGCTCACGGCTCACTGTGGTACTTTTCTACAGGTCTTCTGTAGCCTGTAGCTGGGGATTCCCATATGTGAGTACTGACTTCCTGCTTGTTCCTGGAGAAAGCGTAGCTACTCACCTGCAACAGGTGTTCTCCAGGGACAGCAGGAATCAGTCCTTACAACCCGCCCACCTCCCCTTGGAGTTAAAAACATAGAAAAATGATGACAGAAAAAGACCGCATGGCCTATCTAGTCTTTCCTTCCATATCAACAATCCCCATTTTTCCTTTTGAGATCCTCCATGTTTGTCCCATGCTTTTTTGAATTCAGGTAATGTCCTCATCTCTACCACCTCCACTGGGAGACTATTCCACAGATCCACCACTCTTTCCGTAAAGAAATATTTCCGCATATCACTCCTGATCTATCCCCTTTCACCCTCATCCCATGTCACCTCATAGCAGAACTTGATTTCAATTGAAAAAGGCTGTCCCCCTGTGCATTTATGCCACGGAGGTATTTAAACATCTTAATTATATCACCTCTATCCCGCCTTTCCTCTAAGGTGTACATATTAAGATCCTTAAGTCTGTCCTCATATACTTTATAATAAAGACCACTAACCATTTTAGTAGCCACCCTCTGTACTGACCCCGTCCTGTTTATATCCTTTTGAAGGTGCGGTCTCCAGAATTGCACACAATACTCCAAATGAGGTCGCACCAAAGACTTACACAGAGGCACTATCACCTCCTTTTTTTTTCTGCTAGCCATTCCTCTCCGTATGCACCCAAGCATCCTTCTAGCTTTTGCTCTGGCCTTTTCTACCTGTCTAGCCACTTTAAGATCATCAGACACAACCACGCCTAGGTCCCGCGCTTCTTTAGTGGACAAAAGTACTTCACCCCCTATACTATATTGCTCCCTTGGATTGCTGCAGCCCAAATGCATGACCTTGCATTTTTTAACATTAAATCCCAGTTGCCAAGTTCTAGACCATTCTTCAAGCTTAGCTAGATCCCTCCTCATGTTATCTACACTGGGGTGTGTACTCTATTGCAGATTTTGGTATCATCCGCAGAGGCAAACCTTGCCAGACAGCCCTTCCGCAATATCACTAGCAAAGATGTTAAAAAGAATCGGACCAAGGACAGATCCCTGGGGCACACCACTGGTAACTTCCTTCTCCTCAGAGTGAGCTCCATTTACCTGTACCCTTTGTCGCCCCCCACTCAACCAATTTCTAACCCAAGCAGTAACTTTAGGGCCCATCCCTAGGGTGCTCAGTTTGTTTATAAATCGCCTGTGAGGAACAGTGTCAAAGGCTTTACTGAAATCTAAATACACCACATCTAGGGCTCTCCCTCGGTCCAACTCCCTGGTCACCCAGTCAAAGAAATTAGTCAGATTTGTCTGACAAGACCTGTCTCTGGTGAATCATTGCTGCCTCGGATCCTGTAATCCGCTGGACTCCAGAAACCTCACTATTTTCTCTTTCAGCAGCATTTCCAATAATTTACTCACCACCGAAGTTAAACTAACCGGCCTGTAGTTTTCAACCACATTCTTACTTTCACTTTTGTGTAAAGGCACCACATGAGCCTCTCTCCAGTCCTTTGGTACCATTCCCAACTCCGAGGCATTGAGAAGGTCAGTCAGAGGAGCTGCTAGAATGTCCCCAAGTTCTTCAGTATTCTAGGGTGTATCCCATCTGATCCCATCGCTTTGTCTACTTTAAGTTTAGCTAGTTTCTCACGAACACATTTTTCTGAAAATTGTTCAAGTTGCCCCTCGCTTCTGTTTCTGTTTGTGGGTGTTTTCTGAGGTGCTGTTCCTGGTTCTTCATCTGTGAACACAGAACAGAAATATTTGTTAAGCAATTCCGCTTTATCCTCATCAGCTTCTACATATTCCTCCCCTTCACCCTTGAGTCTGACAATAACACTTTTGCCCTTCCTCTTCTCACTAACATATCTGAAAAATGTCTTATCCCCCCATTTTATTGCATTTGCTATTTCCTCCTCTTTTTGAATCTTTGCTTTCCTGACTACTTTGCTAGCTTCTCTAAGTTTTTTACAAATATAGATGCCTGTCTTCCTCTCTCTGTAATCTCTTGTATTTCATGAAGGCCTCCCTCTTTTTCTTCACTTTTTCAGCTACTTCTTTCGAATGCCATAGCAGTCTCCTTTTCCTTTTACCGTTTACCATTTTACCAAAAAGGTTGGTTGCCCTTTCAGTTTTGCCCACTGTTTTTCTACATCCCCCAGCTGTTCCCATCCTGCTAATGACTCTTTGCTCATCTTGGCAAAGTTGCCCACTGTTGTTGGTATATTTGTCCTTTGCCTGAGCTATGTCATCTGATCAAGATGGCACCCTTGGGCGGTAAGGGGACCACGCATGTATGGTGGTATTCCCAAAGGCTTTCTTTGAAAGCTGAGGAAATGCTCCGCGCAGGCTCAGTTGGTGCAGACATCACCCATATATGAGGACTGATTCCTGCTGTCCCTCGAGAACCCCTATTACAGGTGAGTAACTATGCTTTATCTGTGCACTATCATTAAAATCATCTGCAGTACCTGAAGATTGGAAAGTTGCCAATGCAACTCTATTATTTAAAAAGGGTTCCAGGTGTGATCCAGGAAACTACAGACTGGTGAACGTGACATCAGTGCCAGGCAGAATGATAGAAACCATTATAAAGAACAAAATTAATTTACTTGTAAAAAATGAAAAAGGAATACCAGGAGTATTTGGGACTCATCTTGTAAGGTCATGTTTGACAATGTTTTGTTATCTTATGTCCAATAACAAGCAGGAATGCAGTTTTCATAAATGGGTGATATCAGTACTGACAGAGCCTTCCTGGGAATGCTCCCCAGCGTCCAATTGGAAAGCTTTCGGGAGGACTCCACTGCGTCGGTATGACTGCCTTCCTGCCTTCGCAACTCTCTCTCCTCAGTTCTTTGTTTTCAGCGGACCCAGCAGGAAGCAAATCCTGTCACTGCAGAAGAACAGTCTCTTTTGTGGATAGCGTCTGCCTTCCTGTCAACACCGGCACTGTCAAAAACATCACTGGTTCCCCTTTCCTTTTTCTTTCCTCTTTTTACTTACTTAAAAAAATAAATAAATTTCAGGTGCCTCGACACCATCTTAGGCCTTAAGCCTACCATACCTTCTACTGACGGAACAAAGAAACCAACTAGTGCTTTCTAAAAATATGCTAAATGTGCCAGACTATCTCAGCGACTGACACCCATGACTGGTGCTTAAAATGCCTCTACCCAGATCATCAGCCAAAAGATTGTCCCCTTTGTCAAAAGATCACATGGAGAGGCCTGCAGAACCAGGCCTCTAAACCTGGGGCACTCTTCCCCTTGGACGCAGTATCCTTGGCTTCCACATCAAGGGCCTCATCCTCCTCCCATGGATCGCAGGTATTGCCAAAGTCCAAGTACAAGTCTTCATCAAAGGAGGAGAAACCCTCCAGAAAGAGATCTCCTTCCAAGCATCGAGATCCCTTGAGCATTGCCCTGGAGGAGGATCAGCCTGCCATACAGCCCTGGCCGAAGGCTCTGTCCTCCAAAGCCATCGATGGGGTCCCAGGATGCTCCCGAGGCTTTGACCTCTGGAGAGCTACTGGTACCATGCTCCGGGACAGCGGCACAAGTACTCTCCACCGATACCCAAGCATAGACCACATTGATGGACCAGCGCATACTGGTCATCAAGCAGAGCTTGGCGACTAGTGCATACTGGTTATTAAGCAGAGCTTGGCAGCTCTCCTGGCAGCCTAGATACCTATAAAACTGTTGGCACCAGGCACTGCCCCATCAGTACTGGTACTGACATTGACACCCATGGCAGGTATGCCCATGCAGATGGCATCGACATCGCTGCCACCCATGCTTTCTCTTGAATCTATCACTGATAATCATCCTCTGCTCTGGATGCTCTTGCTCTGCCCATGCCATGTCCTGTGAGGCATACTGTACCCCAACCCTGGCTTTCATCCACTACCCACTATCTATGTTCCTGTGCCTGTTCAGCTGAGTGTGCTTGGCTCAAATCCCACTCCCTTGCAGACTTTCTATACTTCAAATTCATGCTTGTCTCTTTCCAGTCAGCCATAGCTCTTGCCAAACAAGACTATTATGTTCCATCTGACTAACTCTCTTGCCTCTGACCCTCGCCATCTCTTTACTACTCTCAGCTCTTTTCTCAAAATGCCTCCGCCTCTGACCCCTCCCTCACTTTCTGCCCAAACCCTGCCTGACTGTTTCCGTGCCAAAATCCACAAGATCATCCTCCATTTCCCCTCAAAGTTAGCTACTTCTCCTCTTCACTCCCAACTTTCCCTTACCTCTGCTACCCTCTCTTCCTTTTCTGTGATCTTTGAAAAGGAAACTGCACATCTTCTTTCTTACTCCAAACTCACTACTTGCTCCTCTGATCTTATCCCCACCCATCTCCTAAGCCCCATCTCCTCCATTGTTGTCCCTTCTATCTCTCATATTCTCAACCTTTCGCTCTCCATTGCAACTGTCCCTACAGCCTTCAAGCATGCTGTAGTTACACCTCAAGAAATCCTCACTTGATCCTACCTGTCCTTCTAATTATCGACCCATCTCCCTCCTCCCCTTCGTTTCTAAACTACTTGAACGTGCCGTTCACCGCCGCTGCCTGGACTTCCTCTCCTTTCATGCCCTCCTGGATCCTTTATCATCTGGCTTTCGTCCTTTACATTCTCTTGCCAAAGTCTCCAGTGACTTGTTCCTGGCAAAATCCAAAGGCCTTTACTCTGTCCTCATCCTTCTTAACCTCTCTGCTTCTTTTGACACTGACCACAACCTTTTCCTTGATACCCTGTTCTCGCTTGGTTTTAAGGGCTCTACTATCCTGGTTCTCCTCTTATCTCTCCCATCGCTCTTTCAGTTCTAGTTCTGGTGGCTCCTCCTCTGCTGCTATCCCGCTCTCAGTTGGTGTACCCCAAGGATCTGTCTTGGGTCCACTCCTTTTTTTTCTCTCTATACCCAGTCCCTTGGTGCGCTCATCTCTTCCCATGACTTTCAGTACCATCTTTATGCTGATGACTCCCAGATCTACCTCTCTATGCCTAAAATCTCTCCGGCAATCCAGACCCGGATCTCCGTCTGTCTTTCTGACATTGCTGCTTGGCTGTCTCACTGCCACTTGAAATTGAACATGGCCAAGACTGAGCTGCTTATTTTTCCCCCTAAAACCCCTCCTCTCCTTCCTCCTTTCTCGATAACTCTCTACTCCTCCCTGTTTCCTCTGCTTGCAACCTTGGGGTTGTCTGACTCCTCTCTCTCTCTCTCCTCCACACACATCCATCTGATAGCTAAGACCTGCCATTTCTTTCTCTATGTTATTAGGTCTCTTAGCTGAGGGTTGACCTAGATCACTGAAGTGCTGAAAGCCCTCAAAAAAACTAAGGTATTAGCTAATGAGCAATGTATGCCTGTAGTGATATAGAGTAGCCAGAAGTCTGACTAAAACAAGCACTATATCTCAGGCGTAACCTGAACTTGTGCCACAAACTGCATCAACGACTTTGGTTCTCATAAAGGATCATATTTCAATTGTCATTTTCAATTGTCTAATGTGACTGTGTTGGTGCACCTTATCTACAGTTGCCAATATACACAGTATAGTCACACTTATCTTAAATGACTGGGTACGTTGAACTCCTCTTTCACTGTTTCAAAATTTTCGTCCGGCAATGGTTAGATGGTATATCTTGTGTTCTTCAAAGTATTGCCTCTCTCAGGGAGAAACTGTCTTAGTATCCACGACGCCGTCAATAGGTACCAATTCACGTTTCACAATTCGTTAGTTTCTTCAGGAGGTTGGTGTCAATGCTCCCAATGGCAATAGCATGAGATGTTATGCCACGCTATTGCTGGACGAGATTCTACAAAATCACACAGGCAAATCAATATAGCATCAGCATATCCATTATTGAATTAAAATGTTAAAATGTAGGGTTATGGAAGCCCCGTTGGTGGCGCATTGTTTAGATCAACATCATCAATTTGATGACCTGCGCTGTTTCTGTATAGACATGGTCAAATTTGGCCAAGATGGTAGATCTCGAGATCAAACATTGATCATACGGGAGCAACGTTGGATTTACAAGTTACGGTCTGTCAGCCCAGCAGGTCTAAACAATATGATCGAGTGGTCAGCGTGTTTTTGATCATGCTGTAAGTGGCTGTATCGTAGGTTCTATTGCACCATGGGGACAGCGGAGCTGCTGTTCTTAACCATCGTGAGACTCATTGGCTGATTTATGTTTTACAATTCTCCATGACAATTCATTAATCTTTGTAAGAAGTTTACGTAATGACGTTGGACGTCCAACTTAAAACCTTTATATGCATAAGATCAATAGGATGGACGCATGCGCGGCGTTTTTTAGAAGCCAGACGGCTCTCTGTAACACGCCAAGCCACGATTTAAGAATTGCATTAAAATCGACCAATGGGTATGTATTTTGGCTTAGTCAAGTAACATTGAATATGATCCTCTGATAATTCAATATTGGATATGCTGATGCTATATTGATTTGCCTGTGTGATTTTGTAGAATCTCGTCCAGCAATAGCGTGGCATAACATCTCATGCTATTGCCATTGGGAGCATTGACACCAACCTCCTGAAGAAACTAACGAATTGTGAAACGTGAATTGGTACCTATTGACGGCGTCAGGGATACTAAGACAGTTTCTCCCTGAGAGAGGCAATACTTTGAAGAACACAAGATATACCATCTAACCATTGCCGGACGAAAATTTTGAAACAGTGAAAGAGGAGTTCAACGTACCCAGTCATTTAAGATAAGTGTGACTATACTGTGTATATTGGCAACTGTAGATAAGGTGCACCAACACAGTCACATTAGACAACTGAAAATTGAAAATGACAATTGAAATTGAAAATTGAAATATGATCCTTTATGAGAACCGAAGTCGTTGATGCAGTTTGGCACAAGTTCAGGTTACGCCTGAGATATAGTGCTTGTTTTAGTCTGAGACTTCTGGTTACTCTATATCACTACAGGCATACATTGCTCATTAGCTAATACCTTGATTTCTTTCTCTATAACATCAACAAAATCCACCCATTCCTTTCAGAGCACACTACTAAGACACTTATCTACTCCTTAATCACCTCTCATCTTGACAACTGTAACCTACTCCTTGCTGGTCTCCCTTTGAATCATCTCTCTCCCCTTCAATCTGTTCAACACTCTGCTGCGCGGCTAATCTTCTGCCAGAATCATCATGCCCATAATACCCCACTTCTCAAGTCACTTCATTGGCTCCCTATCAGCTTCCACGTCCATTTCAAACTTCCGCTGACCTATAAGTGCATTCACTCTGCAGTTCCTCACTACCTTTCTTCTCTTATCTCTCCTTACACCCCCCTTGGGAACTCCACTCTTCTAGCAAATTGCTTCTATCTGTGCCTTCTCTTCTATTGCTAACTCCAGACTTTGCTGCTTTCACCTTGCTGCACCTTACGCCTGGAACAAACTACCCGTGTCTGTATGCCAGACACCTTCTCTGACCCTTTTCAAATCCAGGCTGAAAACTCACCGCTTCGCTGCTGCTTTTGGATCTTGACCTGATCTCCTTTTTTCTTTACCATTCCCCCTTGTTTTATCCTTGTCTACACCTTCTGTGTTGTCTGTCTGTCTTGACTAGATTGTAAGCTCTGAGCAGGGACTTGTCTCTTACATGTCTGTGCAGTGCTGCGTACGTCTTGTAGCACTATACAAATGCTCAGTAGTAGTAGTAGTAGTGATACCAGTACCCAGTCTAGACAGCTTACCAAGGCCGATACTTTGGAGCATTGGTACCAGCTTCAAGCTTTGGCCAAGCACCGTGCCTGTCGATACTTCATCATCCAATTCCAGTGTTTTGGATGCAGAGTCACTCGATTCCCGGTGGCCCCGGGACCTTCCCTCGGAGTCTTTCCTGCCACAGCAGCGACACATATGTCCTCCGTAAGACATGTCCTTCCAGGAATGCATTCAAGACCTAGCTAAGAGTCTCTCCATCACCGTAACACTGGAAAAGGAGCCAAGGGCAGAGGAATTGGAGATTCTCCAATATCCAACAGCTCCGAAGGAGGCAGCCATTCTGCTGGTGCACCACATCCTGTATGGTCTTCTGCTCCGTATTTAGGAGGCTCCTCATACAGTCTCACCTTAAGTCGTCAACTCGATACCATGTACCGGGTACCAGAGTGTTTGGGCTTCCAAAAGCCACAGCTTCCACACCACTCCATGGTGGTTGAATCGGTGATGCACCGAATCAAAAGCTCGAAGACTCGTTCCTCAAATCCTCCAAGTAGGGAATCGAGCACTCTTGATGCCTTGAGCGGCAATGCTTCCAGGCATCCATGCTCTCGGCCAGGATTAGCTCCTATATTCTTTACATGGGAATGATCCTCAAGGAGGTATCCAGGGATCTCAAGGCCGTAGTCTGCCCTCTTGTCATCTGGGAGGAGAGGAGCAATCTTGCCCTAGTCAAGCATAGCCAAAATGTATCCAAATTTGTCAATAGGGCCACCTTCAATGTCTTTGAATGTACAAGCAGGGCCACAGCCCATATGCATTGGGGCCTGTAGAATTGCATGGCTTCAGACCTCATATCTTGATCAGTGGGTTCAAGATAAGCTGGGCAACATACCCTGCACAGGGGAGAACCTCGTTGGCAAAGCCTGACAAGATAAGGCCTCTCAATTAGAGTCAGAGAACACTACTTTACTCTAAAGAGACTGTCTAGAGTCACAGCTGACCCTGCTAGGAAGAAGACATCTGCAAAGAAGACTTTCTACAATAAAAAGTAGTTTTTCTCTTCTTATCCACCTGCTTCTCAGTACCAGGTTCAGGCCCCACAAAAGAGGCAGCAGCCTCCTAATCAACAGAAGAAGCCACAGGTGGCTAAATCTCAATCAGCTTCGCAGCCACAGGCTGCGCCTGTTTTTTGATTCTTTCCTAGAGAACATTGTTACCCTGCCTCTGGAGGAACCTCACCCCCTCCACATAGTAGGCAGACCATGTCACTATGCCCACAGATGGCACCTCAGAGCAGTGGATACTGACCATAGACCAGGAAGAGTACAGACTATATCTACAACTCTGACCCCCCCCCCTCCATTTTCACGGGGGAATATCAAACGCAACCCCCACTCACTGCTGTCCTACAGGATGAGGTGTCCTCTCTTCTTTCTTAGGGTGCCTTAGAAGAAGTCCCAACAGGGAATGGCTTCTATGTTCCCTACTTTCTCATCCTAAAGAAAACGGGAGGGTACAGGCCTATTCTGGACCTCAGAAACCTCAGCAAGTTTCTAGTCCTCGAAAAGTTCAAGATGATCTCTCTCAGGACTCTTCTTCCCTACCTCCAGAGTCCGGACTCTCTCTGTTCTCTCTAGATCTAAAAGAAGCAAACACACATATCCTCATTCACCTGGGACACAAGACGTTTCTACACTTTACTTTTCAAGGAAAACATTACCAATACAGAGTCCTCACCTTCAGACTCGCCTTTGGCCCAAGAGTCTTAACAAATTGCATGGCAGTCATAGCCGCATACCTAAGAACTCTGGCGATATTGGTCTTTCCTTACTTAGACGACTGGCTAATAAAAGCAGGCACCTCCCAAGAGGTACTGCTCTTTGCATTGTACCAATACAGTGCTACAACACTTGGGCTTTGTGATAAACATCCCAAAGTCCCACCTCGCTCCAACTGAACTAGAGTTCATTGGAGCCCTGCTAGACAACCAGCAGTCCAGGGTATTCCTGCCCCAGCTCCGCTGTGCCCATCTAGTTGAACTAGCATCCCAGACGCTCCTACCAGACTATCTGACAGCCCAAGAGATGCTGCAGCTCCTCTACAGTACATGTCGTTCCATATGCCCAACTTCATATGTGGATAGCCTAGTGGCCTCCCAATGGAACCAGGCCTCTGTCCATCTTGGGACAGGATACAAGTCGTTGCCCAGTGGTGGTTCTCCAGAAAACCTGCTCGTAGGGTCACCTTTTCAGATGCCTCCACTTCAATGCATCGTGACGATAGATGACTCCAAACTGGGTTGGGGAGCTCACCTTGGCAACCTGACTACACAGGGGCTCTGGATAACGCAAGAGTCGCAACTCCAGATCAATCTCCTGGAACTTCGAGCTATCTCAAATTCCCTCAGAGTGTTTCAACACCAAGCTAGGATACAACAGGTCCAAGTCAGGACAGACAATCAGGTTGCCATGTTCTGTGTGAACAAGCAGGGAGGAACCAGGCTCCTGAGTCTTCTGCGAGGAGGTGCTACACCTGTGGTCCTTTGCCATTGCTCATCTAATACACCTCCAAGCTGTGTAGCTCCTGGTGGAGTCCAGTGCCTCGTCAGACAGACTGAGTCGCATCCTTCTTCCCCACGAATGGTCTCTGCCTCTGGACACAACGTCCTACATCTTCCAGACCTGGGGAATACCAGACATAGATCTGTTTGAGACTCCCCAAAACGCCAAGCTTCCTTGCTTCTACATGAGAACTCGGACATCCATCAACCAACCAGTGGATGCCTTCCACCGACACTGGGGTCAGGGTCTGCTTTACGCTTTCCCTCCTATACTCTTCATTCCCAAGATGCTTTTTAAGCTTCAGTCAGACAAGTGCTCCATGATGCTCATAGCCCCCCTACTAGCCGAGGCATCCGTGGTTTCCTCTGCTACTACGTCTGACTCACTCAACCTCTGCAATTGGAATCTGCGCCCAATCTCCTCTCCCAAGACAATGGCTCACTACTCCATCCCAATCCATAGTCTCTCAGTCTCACAGCTTGGATGCTAAGAGCATAGCTTTCCAGGGCCTTGACCTTACCCAAGAGGTTAAGGAGATCCTTTTGGCTTCTAGGAAGCCCTCCACCAGACGTTCATACGCTTTCAAGTGGCAGAGATTTTCTGTCTGGTTCTCTCAGAAAGATCTCAATCCCTTTTCGGCTCCAGTGGAGTCACTCCTCCAGTATCTTCTCCACCTGTCATCGACAGGTCTGAAGACCAACTCGGTGAAAGCCCACCTCAGCGCAATAAGTCTAACACTACCCAAGAACTCTACCAAATAAAGCAAAATGAATGTAACAATCTCATCAATCAACAAAAAAAAGGAATACTACACCAATCTTGTACTCAAATCCGCCAATAAACGCAGAGAACTATTCAAAATAGTGCCTACCCTCACCAAGGATCCCAACCTCAAGGAAGAAGAATTGATACATCCGCAGACCTTCACAGACTTTCTGCAAGCCAAATTCACAGCCTCCCCACAATACACCCCAATCAATCCCCCCCAAACACTCAGAACCGAATAAAATCTGGGACAAGTTCAGCATCCCTTCTACTGAGCAGATCACTCAAATAATCTCAGCGCTCAACATCTGCACCGTTCCTACTGATCCATGCCCGGTGACCTGGATAAAATCAACAAAGGATGATCTCAGTCACATCATCCAAAACATCGCTTACCAATCCCTTGCTCACGGCAACATCCCAGATGCCCTAAAGCTGTCAACCATCCATCCAATACCCAAGAACTCTACATTAAGCAAAAATGACCCAACCGCCTACCGGCCCATCTCCAGCCTCCCTTTCCTGACTAAGATCATCGAAAAAATTGTACAACTTCAACTCCAGGATCATATTGACTCCCATGCCCCAATAGACCCACACCAACATGGCTTTCGACTGAACCATAGTATTGAAACCCTCCTGCTATTCCTTTTCAACAATATCATCAGAGTTATTGATAGCATCAAGATGGGGGTTCTCGTGATTTTCATCGATATCGCCTCCACTTTTGACTCGATATCACACAACATTTTACTGAGAAGACTAGAAGAGAATAGGGCTGCACGCCACCACTTTGAAATGGTTTACCTCGTACCTCACAAACAGACAACTACAGGTTAAATGTGGACCCAACACCACCTGACCATTCATAGCAAATCAGGGTGTGCCTCAAGGTTCCTCACTTTCTGCTCTTTTGTTTAACTTGTACATTCAACCCATCTGCTCCATCATCAATAGCCACAAGATCTGTTACACCATTTACGCAGATGATATAATGATTTACACGCCAATCAACCTTGACAACCCGTACTACACGAAAATAGCAGATTGCCTTCAAGAGATGACGTGCTGGCTAACTCAAAACAACCTAATGATTAACTATAATAAGACGGAAGCAACCATCACGTGAGACTCAAGATTTACCCCCCCCCCCCCCCCCCCATCAACCTGAACACCAACACGATACCCATCAAACCTGAAGTGAAATACCTCTGAATCACACTGGACAGAAATCTGAACCTTCAATATCACATAAATAAAACTACCCAGAACGCTTAGCACAAGCTACGAGTCATCAGACGACTCAAACCACTTCTCTGCCTAGAAAACATTTGCACTGTTTGCCAAGCTATAATCACCCCCATCCTGGACTACTGCAACCCAATATACCTTGGGCTACCAAAACATGCACTCCGCCCCTTACAGATAGTACAAAATACTGCTGCCCGAATCATAAATGGAACTTCAAAGAATGGCCACATCACTCCCAACTTCAATGCTCCCTCCCTCCTCCTCCGTCCCCCCCGCTCTCTCCCAAAGATCGCAGAAAGCTGTGAGGGATCTGCCTGCAAGCCACTTTAAATGCAGTGTTGCAAAGCCAGCCAAACAGTTCCGGGGGAGTAGAGCTGAGCCTGGCAGAGATTCTCTGCCTGGGGCTCTCGGGGTGATTACTAAGGCTTGACCTCATCATTGTCCTTGTTGGGAGCTCTTGATTCCGTCTGTGAGGGATGAAATTAGGGGGTGACCGCTGGTGCTGAGTGGAGGTTTCCCACCATTTTCTGCACGCATTAATAGCATTTTCTCTATTGTGCGCCTGGCAATCATGTAGTCCTTGCCTGCATTCCGCCCAAGCGGCTCCAACACAAGCTCCTACCCTAGCACCTGTAACGTGCTCTATAGTACAACAGTTAATGTGTGCCCTTCGGGCTGCCGTGATCTAGGCACACACTGTTGTAGCACTTGTCTTAACTCTTATGTCGTCTTCCAAGTAACATTTGGCCTGTGGTCACCGTGGTGCCTCATCTCCGGCTTCTGGATTCTGCTCTTGCATGGCTGCTTCTGAGTCGTCTCTGGAGGTCCTACTCCCCCTCGCTCAGCTAGGGGATGCTGTTAGCTCGACCTGGCCTGCCTCAGGGCAGGAAGTGGCGGATGGCACTCTGGATAAGGATATTTAGCACGCCGGAAGGTCCTGTGGGCCTCTCCTCCTCCTCTGGGGCAGTGATTCCCAACCCAGTTTTCGGGTACCCCCAGGCCAGTCAGGTTTTCAGGATATATGGGAGGAGTGGCCTAGTGGTTGGGGCAAGTTACCTCAGGCCAGAAGGTCGGGGGTTCAAATCCCACTAGAGGACAGCAACCTTGGGCCGGAAGGACTGTGGTTTCTAGTCCCACAGGTGCTCCTTGTGGTCTTGGGCAAGCCACTTAACCCTCCATTGCCCATGTTCACTGTAAGTATTAGTGTATGTGTCTCATATCCCCTCGTGTTAAATATATCCCCCAATTGTGTTGTGACCACTTTGGTTGAAGGATAAGGTGGTATACAAAACTGTCTAAATAAATAAAATAAATCTTGAGCCCACCTCCACTGGCTCCCCATTAAGTCCCGCATCAAATATAAAACTCTATTGAACGTCTTTAAAATCAAACATCATCTCTCAGCAAACAGTCTGCAAACAATCATCACTACCGACTCCAGCAACAGACCCAGGAAACAACGTACCACAGACAAGATCACAACCCCCAGCACTTACACCAAAGTGAACCAGTCCACATCTGGAAGAGCAATATTTGCAGCTCCTGCGTTATGGAACTCTCTCCCAGACCAACCAAGATCCACTGAAGATCTCAAGGACTTTGAAAGCTGCTCAAAACCACACTTTTCATAGAACACTTTGGAGACATAACACAAGCTTGAACAGGAGTCAACATAACTACCTCTCAAATGCTCCCACCCACCTCCCTCACAATTCCCTCCGTACCATCCAAACCGCCCCCCCCCCCTCGCTAACTGACCCAGTCCATTGAATGTTTTCAGAATATACATCATGTAAATAGCTCATTTTGTATTTAGCTCACCTTGTACATAGCTATACTACAATATTCACAACTTGAACACACTGTACAAAGCCCCATTATAAGACCCCACTGCATGCCCCACACCCTCGTTCTATGTAACATGTTTAGTTTATTGTGAACTGCTTTGATTTAAGGATAAGGCGGTACAGAAATCCTTTTAAATTTAAAAAAAAAAAAAAAAAAAAAAGCTCAGCTGAGGAGAGGGATTTGGGAAGGTGAGAAAGACAGTCACACAGGTACAGTGGAGTGCTCTCAAAAGCTTTCCAATTGGATACTGGGGGGCATTCCCACATGGGCTCAGTCAGTACCGATGTCATCCATATGTGAAGACTAAATTCTTGCTGTCCCCAGAAATCACCTGTTACAGGTGAGTAATTGTGCTTTGCCTATGGTACTGTATAAGAAGACATCTTGTGGTTGTGTATGAGTATTGGTGCCCAGAAAAATTTATTTATTTAACAGGTTTTTTTAATACTGCCTTATCTTAAAATCAAGGCGGTTTTCATTGTAATTTCAATTTTACAGATAACTTGTGATAATTACAACTAACAATTTAAACATAACTGTACAACTTCATAGCATGCAGAGGGAGGGGGAACTTGGAGTGCTGAAACATTAATTATGTACAGGGTAATGTATAGGCAATTGATCATATGGAGTTGGGCACGAGATCTGAGTAATACTGTGGGGGATTAGGTGAGTTTATTGAAGTGCTTGTTGAAGAGGAGGGTCTTTAGCTGTTTCCGAATGTCTAAGTCTGTGGTGGTTCTTTGTCCAGGAGAGAGTTCCAGATAAGTGGGGCGGAAAGTGAGAGGGCCCTCTTTGCAGTGGAATTTTTGTTCTCCAGGACCAAGCAGGAAGTCAGTCCTCACTTATGGGTGACGTCGGCGCCGACGGAGCCCTCGCGGAGCAATTTTCCCCAGCTTTCAAAGAAAGCCTTTGGGAATTGCAGCGCGCATGCGCGGTAGTCTTCCCGCCCGAAGGTGCCATCTTAGCCAGTCTTCTTTTTTCCGCGGAGCCCTACAGACGTCCCCGTCTTGTCCCCGCGAAAAAGTTGATTTTCCTCTGTATTTATCCTTTTTTCTTTCGGTTCGACGCCGGTCGTTTTCCCGCCCGGACTCGCGACGCCGGTCTCGAGTCCTCTAACGGTTTTTCGGTTTTTCTGACTTAGTCAGCTTTCGTTTTCGTTTTTTTCCCTGGCAGCCCGGTCCTTTGACCTCGCAGGGGCCCTTTTTCCCCCGATGGCTGCCAGTGGCTTTAAGCGGTGTGGTCGGTGTGACCGAAATATGTCACTCACCGACTCACACGACCTTTGCCTCCGCTGCCTGGGCCCAGATCACGAGGAACTGATCTGTGGGCCCTGCAGCAAACTGTCCTCGAAGGCGTTGAGAAGTCGGCGGCATCAGCGCGAAAGAATCTTCGCTGACCCCAGCCGTACCCGGACCTCGTCGGAGGCCTCACTGTCGAAAGGCTCCAGTTCGGACCGTCGACGGAGCTCCTCCGACCGGGGTTCTCCCTCCGGGGACCATCGACGGAAGGAAAAACCCGCGAGGGCGGCGTCAGTGGACGCTCCTGGCTCCGCGAGGGCCAGGTCGCATAGCCCCGACAGCCGCCCCGGGTCCTTGGAGAAGGAACACCTCCCGAAGCGACCTCGCCTGGAGTCGGAGATGCCTGCCCGGGTAAGTCCTGTTGTCCTTCTGGACTCGCCTCCGCGTCAGCCGACGTCGGGCCCGACGCCGTCGGGGCCCGAGTCGGGGGCTGCTGGGTCGCCTGAGCTCGGACTCAGGTTGACGGCCTTGGAGAGCAGATTGTCTGCCTTCATGGACCAGCAGCGGGCACTGCTCGCTGGCTTCGCTGGCGTCGCTGCCCCGACCGCCGGGACGTCGACGTCCAAGTCGACCCCGGAGACCGAGCCGATCCTCGAGTCGATGAGAACTCGAGTCGATCCTCGGTCGAGGTCGCCCTCGGCCTCCCGTTCGGGACCGAGGTCGCCGACGCCGACTCCCTCGGCGTCGGGGCGGCTGGCGCCGCACCCTGCCCGAGCCGACCCCACCGAGTCCTCGTCGGAGTCGGTCTGGGAGTCTGAGGAGGAAGAGTCACCTGATTCTTTCCGGACTCGGTGTGTCCCATCGGACTCTCCGGAATCCGAGCCTCGGAAGCAGTCCCCCCCGGAGGATGCCCGGTTCTCGGATTTCGTTAGGGATATGGCCAAGGCTTTGGCCTTCCCTGCGGACCCCGAGGAGGAGCCTCGAGCCGAAGAGCTCGACGCCCTCCAGTATGACTCTCCCGCGAGGGAGCACTTTACTGTGCCGGTTCCTCCTATGCTGGAACGACTACTCTTCCGCATGTGGGAGAGTCCGGCCTCCTCGCCGGTCCTGAGCAAGCGGGTCGATTCTATCTATCGAGTCCGCAAGAGCCCTGGCTTTCAAAAGGCGCAGTTGCCACACCATTCCATGGTAGTGGAATCGGCCATGCATCGTCTTAAGAGCCAGAAGATGCACTCCTCGGTGCCTCCTGGAAGGGAGGCCCGTAACCTGGATGGCCTTGGCAAAAAGTGCTTCCAGGGCTCTATGCTCGCCTGTCGTGTCCAGACTTACCAGCTCTACATGGGCATGTATCTCAGGGATCTGGCTAAAGAGCTAGCCGGCTTCTCCGCTGGTTTGTCCGAGGAACCCTTGCGGAGGTTCCTAGCCTTGTCCACAGGTATTCGGGAATGCTCAAAGTTCATGTCCCGAGCAGCCTATGATGGCTTTGAAGCCTCGGCTCGAGTAGCCGCAGCCGGCATCGGTGCCCGCCGACAGGCTTGGCTTCAGTCGTCCGACCTTGAGCCCTGGGTACAGGACAAGTTGGTCGATGTCCCCTGCCGAGGCGAAAACCTCTTTGGCAAGCCCATGGCGGAAAAGGCTGCACAAATTGAGACTGAGACTCTCACCAGGACCAGGCTTTCTAGGAAGACCTCCGCCCCTTCCCAGAAAAAGAAGGGCTCGGGAAAAAAGACCTTTTACCCGAGGAAGGCGGCTGCCTACAAACAATACCCCCATTATCAGGCCCCTGCAGCTCCCCAACAGGGCCAGCAGGCCAAGGGACGGGGTAACGGGTCCCGTAGGCAGCAAGCCCCCAAGCCTGCGCCACCAGCCCCTGCTCAGCAGGGTGGGGGTTTTTGACTCGCTCAGCATAGCCTCTCCCCCCCCCGCTGGTCCCCCCCAGCACCGGAGGCCGGCTGGTTCACTTCGCCGACAGGTGGTCCAGCATCACCGCAGATGCCTGGGTGCTTCAGGTCGTGCGAGAGGGCTACCTTCTCCACTTCCATCAGGTCCCTCCCTCCTATTTTCCGGGAGAGCCTCCGCGCCCCCCTCTGCACAGGGAGTTGCTCCTTCAGGAGTTAGCAGGTCTTCTGCAGGATCAGGCGGTGGAACCGGTGCCACACCACCTGAGAGGTCAGGGCTTCTATTCAAGGTATTTTCTGATACCAAAGAGAACAGGAGGCCTCCGACCCATCCTGGACTTGCGCAACCTCAACAAGTTCCTTGTGCGGGAGAAGTTCAAAATGCTTACCCTTGGAATCCTTCTGCCCTACCTCCAGCAGGGAGATTGGCTATGCTCCTTGGATCTAAAGGATGCTTACACGCACATCCTCATCCACCCAAGCCACCGACAATACCTAAGGTTTGTGGTGGCAGGAAATCATTACCAGTACAGAGTACTGCCCTTCGGCCTGTCCTCCGCACCGCGAGTCTTCACAAAATGTCTCGCGGTCGTGGCGGCCCATCTCCGGCTTCACGGCCTCTATGTTTTTCCGTACCTCGACGACTGGCTCATCAGAGCAGCATCCGCTCAGGAGGTCACCACCGCCACGTGCCGCACGGTGACTCTGCTGCAGCACTTGGGCTTTGTCATCAACTTCGCAAAGTCCACTTTGCTCCCCTCACAGGATCTCGAGTTCATCGGCGCAAGGCTGCACACCCCTCAGGCGCGAGCGTACCTACCGCTCGACAGGGCTCAGCGGCTCATGGACCTAGCCGACCGCTTTCGCAGCCAGCCCCTGGTCTCCGCCAGGCGCTTCCTGAGACTGCTCGGCCATATGGCTTCCACCGTCCATGTGACCCCCAATGCCCGCCTGAATATGCGGCCTGCTCAGTGGTGTCTCCGCCAGCAGTGGCGACAGGCCACGGGCGGCCTAGCAGACCTGGTGCGCGTCTCCGAGCCGCTGGTCTCGTCTATCCGGTGGTGGCTCCGGCAGCCGAACCTGGTATTGGGAATGCCTTTCCAGTCACCTCAGCCGACCCAGGTGCTGACCACCGATGCATCCCTCCTGGGCTGGGGAGCCCATTGCCAAGAGGCACGTACTCAGGGCCTCTGGACCAAGTGGGAGTCTGCTCAGCAGATCAACTTCCTGGAGCTCAGGGCGATCCGCCTAGCTCTCAAGGCCTTCTCCCACCTGACCTCCCAACAGTCCGTCCTTGTCCAGACGGACAATCAAGTTGCCATGTTCTACGTGAACAAGCAGGGGGGCACGGGCTCCTTCCTCCTCTGCCGGGAGGCACAGAAGCTCTGCTCTTGGGCCGTCAGTCACGGCATTCTCCTCAAGGCAGTTTATCTCCCGGGCCAAGAAAATTGCCTGGCGGACAAACTCAGCAGGGTCCTCCAGCCGCACGAGTGGCGTCTGGACCCCTTGATCGTTCAGAAGCTCTTCCTCAGGTGGGGCCTCCCCACAGTGGATCTCTTTGCCAGTCCTCACAACCGGCAGCTTCCTCGCTTCTGCTCTCGTCAGCCTCACCCCCTTCGGGTGGCGGCGGACGCCTTTCTGATCTCATGGTCGGGGAGCCTTCTGTACGCTTTCCCTCCCATCCCGTTAGTCTCTCGGACCCTTTTCAAGGTTCTCCGAGACAAAGCTTTCGTGATCCTGGTGGCCCCTCGCTGGCCCAGGCAGCCGTGGTTTCCGCTCTTGCTGCAACTGGCGGTGGAGGATCCAATCCCTCTGGGGGTGCAACCGGATCTCCTCACCCAGGATCAGGGGTCCCTACTGCACCCCAACCTCAGGTCTCTCAACCTCATGGCCTGGCTGCTGAGAGGGTAGTCCTTGCTCCTCTCCTCTTGCCGGCAGAGGTGGAGGAGGTCGTCTTGGCTTCGCGGCGGCCTTCTACCCGCAAATGCTACGCCCTTAAATGGCGTCGCTTTGCAGTCTGGTGTACCCAACAGTCTCAGGATCCCTTCTCCTGCCCGGTGTCGGTGATCTTACAGTACTTGCTACACCTCTCTAATCTGGGACTTAAGTCCAACTCCGTCAAAGTTCACCTCAGTGCTCTTTCCGCACATCATGTGCCGGTGGACGGCAGACCTCTCTCCAACGACCCTCTCGTAGCGAGGTTTCTCCGAGGTCTCCTACTACTTAAACCACCTCTGCGCCCGCCAGCGCCTGACTGGGACCTGAATGTGGTTTTGCAGCGGATCACCTGTCCGCCTTTTGAACCTATGGCTACCTGCTCTCTCCGTTTTCTGTCTTGGAAAACGCTGTTCTTGATAGCCCTCACTTCCGCTAGGCGCGTAAGTGAATTACAGGCCCTCGTGTCTGATCCCCCCTACACTCGGTTCTACAAGAATAGGGTAGTCCTACGGACTCACCCAAAGTTTCTGCCTAAAGTGGTCTCCCCTTTTCACTTGAATCAGGAGGTGGTACTTCCAACCTTCTTTCCCAGACCACACTCCAGCCGAGCTGAGACGGTCCTCCATACCCTGGACTGTAGAAGGGCGTTGAACTTCTACCTTGACCGTACGCGGGAGCACCGTAAAGCTGCGCAGCTTTTTGTGTCCTTTGACCCCAATAAATTGGGGCTCCCGGTCTCCAAGCGTACTCTGTCCATCTGGGTTGCGGACTGTATCTCTTGGGCTTATGGGGCAGCCGGACTCGCCTTAGAAAGTCGAGTCACGGCTCATTGCGTTCGGGCAAAGGCCACGTCAGTGGCTTACCTCCGCTCTGTTCCGCTGGCAGACATCTGCCGGGCCGCTACTTGGTCTTCGAGCCAGACTTTTGCGGTCCATTACTGTCTCGAGAGGGAGTCCCGTAGGGACAGTGCTTTCGGACAGGCAGTCCTCCGTAATCTCTTTGAGGTCTGAGCAACTCCTACCCTCCATCCCGGATGTGGGCTACCGGTGGGTGATAATTCAGCGAAGATTCTATCCTTCTGTGCTGCTGAGCTAGAGGGAGCTCATTTTTGTGCTTAGGGTCTCCGGTAGCCTTGAGCTTGGGAGTCCCATAAGTGAGGACTGACTTCCTGCTTGGTCCTGGAGAAAGCGTAGTTACTCACCTGTAACAGGTGTTCTCCAGGAGCAGCAGGAATCAGTCCTCACTACCCTCCCTCCTCCCCTTGGAGTTGCAATCGTCTGCTTATGTTCTTTTTGCAAATTTTTATGCTGTCTTTTTAGCTATGTCATCTGACTGGCTAAGATGGCACCTTCGGGCGGGAAGACTACCGCGCATGCGCGCTGCAATTCCCAAAGGCTTTCTTTGAAAGCTGGGGAAAATTGCTCCGCGAGGGCTCCGTCGGCGCCGACGTCACCCATAAGTGAGGACTGATTCCTGCTGCTCCTGGAGAACACCTGTTACAGGTGAGTAACTACGCTGCCTTTACAAACAGGTTGGGTTTAGGTATGGTGTTAATGTTGCTGCTTCTCTCGGGTCTACTTTTAGGTTTTGTACATATAGGTTTCTGCAGGATATTGGCTATTATATTGTTTTTGATTTTAAAAATAGTAAGGGCTGATTTATACTTGGCTCGTGAGGAAACTGGCAACCAGTGGAGTTTGTACATGAGGGAAGTTTGATCACGTTGAGATGATCCCATGATGGTTCGGGTGGTGGTGTTTTGAACTAATTGCGGTGGTCGGATAGTTTGGGCAGACCTTGAAAGAGGGCATTGCAGTAGTCCAGTATTGGTTTTATGATGGATTGACATACAGTACGGAAGTGTTCTTGACTAAGGAGAGGCTTTAATCTTCTTATCGTTGCAAGTTTGTAGAAGGCAGTCTTGGAGGTCTTATTGATGTGAGCTTGTAGATTGAGATGCTTGTCAAGGATGATCCCAAAGTAGCGGACTTCATCTTTTATTGTAATTTGGGTATTGGCGATTTTAATTGAGGCAGGAGGGGTAAAATCCATATTTCTTGTGATGATTGCCTCGGTCTTCTTGATGAGGTTGTTTTTGGTAAGCCAGGTTATAACTTCATGGAAGCATGTTGACATAGTGGTAAAGTCTGGAGTGGCTTCAGGCTTCAGTTTTGCAGACCAATGTGCAGGAACAGCTTGCAGATGTCATGCCATGGGGAGAATCTCTTTGGAGACAAAGCTCAGGAAGCTAATACCATAATTAAGCAGCTTAGTGACATCTTGCAAACCCTCTTCATCCTACTGCTGACCCAGCCTCCTCGTCTAAAAGGTTTGAGTGGAGGACAGATGAGAGCCTGTTACTCAAACAGGCATAGGTACCCTCCCACTCTTCCCAAGCAAAGCACTCCCGCCCCAGGCAGCAGAGGGCTCCAGAGGCCTTGCTGGCTCCTTAATCATATGTCAAAACTCAAAAACAAGTTGCCTTTACTAAGTAGTACAGTCAGTAATATGCCACTTAGCTGATTGATGAGGAATTTCTTATTTGTTGCTTCTGCGAGTTCTGCTCTGCCAATAGAATACTGGGGTTAGAGGAGATGGCAGCTGCCTATGGGTGGTGGTGTCGTCGGCGTTGACGTTGAGAGTCTCCAAGTTGCTGGTGACAACCCTCAGGTCAGGGCTGGATTGGAAGTACTCAAGGAAAACCAATCAGCAGGTAAGTCCTAATTTCACCTTTCTGGTCCTCAACCTGCTACTGTAATCACTAGGCTATTCCTCCACTCCAATAACTTAAACTCTCAATAACTGTCATCATTTGATTCATTAGTAGCTATTATCGTAAATAGGCCTTGAAGGGAGGAGTGCGTTGTTTATTCACTTTTTTGCTGCTAGAATATATGTGCTCCTGATTTATACCATGTGACTAGGTATTTTAAAGAAGTCTTAGCATCTTACTAGAGGTGAATAAATGATTTTTATTGCTAATTGCAATTTCATGGGACTTCATATTTATATTTTGTTATATATTTATTGATCTGCCCCTGTCAACTTAAATATGTTGGCAAAACCATACGTTCTATAAGGAAGCATTTGTTAGAACACCGTTCACGTATTAATACACTACAAATGTCAGTCCCAATGGTTCCCCATTGCCAACAGCTGGGACATCGTTTTGAAGATCTTCAGTGGTTAGTGCTGGATCATATTCCACCTAACCAGAGGGGAGGTGTTTGTCAGTTTAGATTGTTTCATAAAGAACAGCAATGGATTTTTCGATTACAAACTGTGGCTCCTCATGGAATGAATGCTGACACAGATTGGTGGGGGTTACACTCTTAACTGCTGATCGTTACTTTCAGGATGTTCTAATTATAATCTGATTTTCTGACGTCATTTTCAGTATAAACAGGAACCGGATGCAGCAGGGTTCATTCGCCTGAGGAAGAGCTTTTGAGGCTGGATGGCTTGAAACACTACGTGGTGTTGCGAGGACCTTGCAGTTTTTTTCATTTTGTGATTAACCGCACCCAGAACCAGTATGGTGGTACGGTTGATATTACAGCCTGAAATAGTGCGGCAATCAGTAATATTATCACCGTCGTCGGCAGGGTGGTTCCAGATCAATCAGCTAAGTGACATATTACTGACTGTATTACTTAGTAAAGGCAGCTCATTTTTGAGTTTTGACATATGAATTGAGAAGTGGGAGTGTTGAGATTTTGAAGTCCCATTCATCACATCCCATATTGGAACGGCAGCTGTTTATGTAGCTGGGTCCGGATTTAGGCCTGTCTAGGTCTTTTTAAATTTGATTAAAATGGAGGACCCACTACGAGAGGGGGTTTCCCCTCATGGTGGGTAATCCAACAAAAATAACAAATAGTACTTTTTTAGTTTGGCCGGTTCTGAGAATATACTGGTTCATTTTTGGAAATCAATTTTTGTTTTGGGGAATATATATTTTTTATTTTATTTTATGTATTTTATTTATTTGATTTCAATTGGTTTATTATAGTTCATAATTAAGGACATGATTATTGGCATCCTTATAATCAATTCAAATAATTTTGAATAGAACCACCACATTCCCACTGCAGTAAAATTAGATAGCTGTGATCAATTGTCAATACTCACATGACTTGAATTAACCAATGAATGATGGTTCTGTTTAAATAGCCACATTCACTCACTGTTCCTTTTCACAGTAGTGAAGACAGCTGCTTCAGGCCATCCTAAAAGCCATTATCAAACTTCAAAGGGGTGCAAGGCCATCTCCAAAGATCTTGGGATTTCTGTGTCTACAGTTCGCAATATTAAATTTTCTGCTCATGGAACTGTTGAGACCCTCCCAGGACGTGATGGGAAAATTAATCCAAGAAGTTTCCGAAGGTTAGTGCAAATTTTTGGAAAATCACATACAACATCCATAGAGCTTAAGGCTGACCTGGAGCAATCTGAGTGGTGGTTTCAACCCGCACCATACACCACGCACTAAACAAAGAAGGACTTCATGGGTGAAGGCCAAGGAGGACCCACTGCTCAAAAAAGGACATAAGGCACACACCTAATCTGTGCCTAACCCTACTTAGGGAAACCACAATTCTTTTGGGAAAATGTTCTGTGGACAGATGAAACCAAACTTGCACTCGTTGGCAATGCAGGCTAGCAATACATTTACAGGCAAAGAAATGAAGCATATAAGGGAAAAAACACCCTTCCTACAGTTAAATATGGTGGAAGTTCCATAATGTTAGGCTGTTTTGCTGCCTCAGGAACTGGAGACCTGGAACATATTAAAGGAATCATGAAGTCAGAGGACTTCCAAGATATTTTGGAACTAAATGTGCTACCTTATGTCAGAAGTCTAGGTCAAAGTTCATGGATCCTCCAGCAGGACAATGACATAAAACATATGTCCAAAAGTACAAAAAATGGTTAAAAGGGAACAAATAGACTTTTAAACTGGCAAGCAACGAGTCCTTATCTCAATCAAATTCAGAACCTTTTGGAAAGAGCTGAAATCTTCCATTGGTAAAAGGAATCCTGGCAACATTAATGAGCTGGAACAAATCGCAGTTAAAGGGTGGGAGAAACTACCAGCAGACAGATGTACAAAACTTATAGATGTCTACAAGAAACGTTTGGAGGCTATCATCACTGCCAAGGGTTGTGCAACAGAACATTAGTGATGGGTGCCATTAATCCTGTCCAGGTCATATTTTTTTCTCAGAAATTACTACGTCTAAGTTGCACAAACATTTATTTTTTTGTTATATATCTTTGAACATACTATTAAAATATTATGATGACATACAATTGAAATTATTTCTCAAAATATTGTACACAACATACCTAAAATGCAAGGTTGTCAATAACATTGACCACAACTGTAAATGGCTAATTTTCTCAATGGAGAAAGTGAATACTGGAGTGCCCCAAGAATCTGTACTGAGCCTGCTGCTTTCTAACAAATTTAAAAATAACCTGGAAATGGGAACAAGTTAGGTGATCAAATTTGCAGATGAGCCAAATTTTTAAAGCTCTTAAAACCCAGAGGATTGTGAAAAATTGCAAGAGACCTTGAGAAATTGGGAGATTAGATGTCCAAATGGCAGATGAAATTTAATGTGTACAAATGCAAAGTTATAAACTTAACCCTTTCCAGGCCGAGCCCGAAACTCTTGGGATCCAAAATTCTGACTAAATATTCCTATCAAATGGTATATAATACATGACCATAGCAGAAGGAAAATCACTATTAGAACATACTGAATAAGACGGATACAAAAAATGTGGATTGAAAAATTAAAGTAGGCCTTGAAAGGGTTAAGAAAGATCCCAAACTATGGCTACAGAATGCAAGGTTCCAGATTAGGAATCATCACCCAAGAAAAGGATCTGATGTCGTCGTGGATAATACATTCAAACCTTTTACCCAGTGTGCAGTGAAATCAGCTTTGTTAATCATTGATCAAGAAAGTAGAGATAGCATCAGCAGTGCAGCATTCTCTCCTGTGGTGGTCCAACTTTGAAAACCTGAAGGAGGATTGTCCCTTCAGAAAATCACAATCTCAAATAATCCTCGCAACAGATGCATCTACAACCACCACCTCTTTCACCGGGCACCGCCTTCATCTCAGTACTTGTGGCAGCTGATTGAATGCTGAGACAAGGCTACCCATCATTCAGCTAGAGCTCAGTTTTTAATGGCCTCATTACTTTCCATCAGTGGCTTGAAAATGATGGAACAGATACTTGGTTATCTGTTTAAATCTTGATTATATGTCATTAAATGGGGAGGGTGCAATATCTAACTCATTTTCGAGAAGCAGTAAAAATTTGGAATCCTGCATGCTCTGAGTTCAATTTCAGGTAGAATATCTTCTGTGCGAAAGCAACCTTTAGTGACGCTCAGCCATCAGTCGAACCCGAAATAGAGCGTGGTCCTTAACGGAGCTGAGTAAAATCTCACTACATAAAATTAGCTCCAAACTAACAATATTTCAAAGTGGACTCTTTTTGATGTGGAAAGCTATTGGTTTTTGATATATATAAATTAAAAGTTAACCACCGTGACCAGAATTTATTTATTATTTATTTTATTACAGTTTCTTATATACCGCGCTATTTAGAATCAGCGCGGTTTACATCATAACAAAATTACCATTACGACAAACTGTCAGGTTTTACATTGAACAGGAGTACAAACTTGGATAACTGGGTTAACTATATACATAATCTATCTACATTGCAGTGTGCGGGAATGTCTCAGACCAGACAGCGCTAAGAATAAATCAAATACTTGGCATATTCAAATCTTGTGCTCAATCGCATCAAGAACTTTCTGGATTTTTTTATATGTAATCACCAATGCTCCACCACCATTGTGTTCAGATTGACATGAAAAATGATTCTTATCTCTTAAAATATCCTCAACGCCTCCCTCAGGCACCATTCATTGCATTTCACTCTCATAAAGAGTTTCTTCAGGAGGATCTGGAAACAAGAAATATCGATGTTATCCACCATGTTCCAAAAAATATATCCACATTGAAATAATGGTTGCAAAATTAGATACAATTGCCAGTTCCACAGTGAAGTAATGGTTGCAAAATTAGATACAATGGCCAGTTCCACAGCTGTCAAAACTTTTTTCTATCATTGTTGAAACTAGTTCTAAAAGCAAAAGGGGGAATTAACCAACAAACTTACTACAAAAATGCTGCCCACGTTCTCTTCTTTGGCCTGAGGTAGTCTGCATGCAAGGTGTTTTTTTCAAGTCAGATGCTCAAGTGCAAGCCAAAGAAGAGAACGTGGGCAGCATTTGTCTCTTTGTCTCAGCTATAAACTCAACTGGAGAGGGACAGTTGGGAAAGGCGGGAAGGCAGCATGCAGGAGCTGTGGGATGCTCCCAAAAGCTTTCCTATTGGATGCTGGGGAGCGTTCCCGCGCAGGCTCCGTCGGTACCGATGATACCCGTATGTGAAGAATAAATTCCTGTATTTCCCGGAGATCACCTATTACAGGTGAGTAACTATGTATCAAAAAATGTAGCACCACAGTGTTTCGCATTAACTTAAGGTGCATACAGATCCCAGTAGAATACTCTCAAGTGGTTGAAGGCGCCTCAGTCAAGAGGATAGCAATGCTCGTAGACAGCGTTTCTCTATCCTGCTACACTTCAGTACACGCTCGGTCGCCTCCTGGATTTTCATCCATTGGTTCCCACTAATGTTTTACAATTGTTTTTAATGCATTTAAAATTAAATTGAAAACACTTAACTTGCAGCTCGACAAGCCACTCTACTGAGTATTCCAAGGGATAATGCGTCCCCGAAGAGTTAGAGCTTAAGCTGTGAGTAGGTTCTGCAACAAGAAGTAGAGTGGGTGAAACTGGATTCTACGCTGAGCCCCTGAAGCGGGCCACACTTAAAGATTCTCCAGGACCAAGCAGGAAGTCAGTCCTCACATATGGGTGACATCGATGTCGATGGAGCCCCTGCGGAGCATTTCCCCAGCTTTCTATGAAAGCCTTTGGGAATACTGCACGCATGCGCGGTCCCCTTCCTGCCTAAAGGTGCCATCTTGCTCAGTCTTTTTCCGTGGAACCCGTCGGACGTGTGTCCTAGTTCACCCGGAAAATAGTTAGATTTTTTCTTCAATTCTTTGCAATTTCTTCGCGTTTTTTTCTCCGGTTCGATGCCGGTTCCCCTTCTCGCTGGGTTTGGTACACCGGTATCGAACCCGATCTTATTTTTCGGTTTTTGCCCTTCGTGGCTGGCGTTCGTGCCCTTTTTTTCCCTGGAAGGCCGGTCCTTTGACCTCGCGGGGACTCTTTTTTTTTTTCCCCGATGGCTTCCAGTGGTTTTAAGAAGTGTGATCGGTGCAAGAAACTAATGTCTCTCACCGACACACACGACTGCTGCCTTCGGTGCCTCGGTCCTGATCATGATCCTAAGATCTGTGGACCGTGTGGGAAAATGTCCACTAAGGCACTACTAAGTCGTCAGCACCAAAAGGAAAGGCTTTTCTCCGATTCGGCCCTCGTCTGAGGCCTCGACGTCTCGGAAGTCTGACCCCGAGCAGCGCCGGGGTTCCTCGGAGAGGGGGTCCCCTGAGCGGGAGCAAAAGAGGAAGAAGCAGCTCGAGAGGGCGGTGTCGGAGGAGGTCCCTGGCTCCTCGAGGACTAGGTCCCGGACCCCCGACCGCCGTCCCGGGCCCGTGGAACAGGAGAAGCCTTCAAAAGTACCTCGGCTGGAGCCGGAGTCTGCTGGACACGTAAGTCCTGTTGTCCTCGAGGACACTCCTCCCAGGGAGCCGACGTTGGGCCCGGCTGCTGAGTCTCCTGAGTGGGGTCTCAGGCTGACAGCCTTGGAGTGCAGACTGTCTGCCTTCATGGATCAGCAGCGGGTGCAGCTGGCGCATCTGCCCCGACCACCGGGACGTCGAAGTCGACCCCGGAGACCGAACAGATACTCTAGACTATGAAGGCTCGAGGTCGTCCTTGGTCGCGGTCACCCTCGACCTCCCAGTCGGGACCGAGGGCGTCGATGCCGGTGCCTTCAGCGTCAGGGTGGGTGCTGCCGGGCCCCGCGCGGTCGGAGCCCGACTCCTCTTCGGACAAGTCCGCCTGGGAGACGGAGGATGAGGAGTCCCCCCGATACCTTCAAGACTCGATGCGTCCCGTCGGACTCACCGCAGTCTGAGCCCCGGAGTAGGTCCCCTCCGGAGGATACCCGGTTCTCAGAGTTCGTGAGGGATATGCCACTGCTTTGGCGATCCCGGCGGATCCCGAGGAGGAGCCTCGAGCCGAAAAGCTAGAGGCCCTCCAGTATCACTCTCCTCCAAAGGAGGCCTTTACTGTGCCGGTTCCTCCGATGCTGGAACGGCTCCTCTTCCGGATGTGGGAGGCACCGGCCTCGGCGCCGGTTCTGAGCAAGCGGATCGATTCCATTTATCGACTCCGTAAGAGCCCTGGTTTTCAAAAGGCGCAGCTACCGCACCATTCCATGGTGGTGGAATAGGCCATGCATCGTCTGAAAAGTCAGAGGATGCACTCCGCGGTGCCCCCTGGCAGGGAGGCCCAGAACCTGGATGCGTTCGGTAGAAAGTGCTTCCAGGACTCAATGCTTACTTGCCGTGTCCAGTCTTACCAGCTGGCAGACACAAAGAGCAGGAGATGTTGGAAGAACAGAGGGTCTTTATTGTGCAAAGGGAACCCCAACGCGTTTCGGCAACGCCTTCCTCAGGGGGAGTAACACTAATAAATATAAAAAGTTGTATAAACATTAATAAATAACAATTAGAAAAACAAATAAAAATAAGATTAAAAATAAGGTTAAAAACAGTTAAAATGTGAAAGCACCGGCATGACATGAAACATAAAATAGTCTAATAATGACAATATCAACTCATTAGACCCTAACTTACAATTTGAAGACAACTATAGCAGTCAAGAGATTTCCTATCTAGACATTTTGATTAAAAAGTCCAATTCAGGTTTTTCAACGACTCTTTACCGTAAACCCACGGATCGCAACACATTCCTCAAATATGATAGTTGTCATAATCCATCTTTCAAAAATAACCTCCCAGTCAGTCAATTTTTAAGAATAAAAAGATTATGTACAGACAACAAAGATTTTGAACATCATGCTAAAGACATGATGAACAGGTTTGCACAACGTGGGTACCCTGGACCTTGTATTAAGAAAGCTTACCAGAGAGCATGTGCCACAGATCGCACTACTCTCCTTGAGAAAACTATACGTACACATTCTGATAGAATTGTTTGTCCTCTAACGTTTTCGGGCCTTTCCAAAGCTATTGTCAGTATCTTAAAACAAGAGTGGCACCTCCTTACCACCATACCTGCTTTTGCCACTAAAAGATTGATGATCGCCTATAAGCGTACTTCGAATCTATCTAATTCACTTGTTCCATCTGCTCTCACTGTTTCTAGACCTTCCCCCACTATTAAGGGTCATTACAGTTGTGGCAATTGCTCTGTGTGCACTCATGCAATTACAGTCAAAGATTTTTTCTTAGATAGTATTACTGGCCGTAAGCTCTTCTTACATCAATATTCTAATTGCAAAACTGCTAATGTTGTTTATCTTATACAATGCCCCTGTCACAAATTATACATTGGTAAGACCTTGAGACAGGTCCGTACTCGTATAATCGAGCACCGTAGTAATATTTTTAGGAAACACTCGGATAAACCATTGATTTCCCATTGGCTGGATAAGAATCACAACATTAGTGATATTAAATTTACAGTGCTCAAAACGGTTGTCCCACACTGGAGGGGAGGAGATATAGAAAAAACTTTACTGAGATTTGAACAACGTTTTATTTATGAATTTAATACCTTGGAACCATATGGTTTAAACCAAGAAGTAGACTTAACTGTTTTCTTGGGATGATTCCTTCCTCCTCCCCCTCCCGGTTCTTTGCTCTGCAGCACATTACTTCTATATGCACATACATTTTTTTAATTGTATTTTTTATGTTTTATTTCACCAATATGACCATGTTTTGTGTATGTTGTCTCCTTCACCCCCTTTTTTTGGACTTCTATTTTTAAAATGCATAGCACGCTTTAGACTCCTCCCCTAAGTATCACGTTGCCTGTAATTTGGCGCCAAAATCGGCGTTTAAACAGAAGCACAGAACGGACTGACTTTCTCAGCGTTTTTGAACGCGATCTCTGCGATACAGCTCCTTCACAAGTCTGATTTTGTACGGTAATCCTTGAGGGTTTCATGTTCATCCTGATCGTGAGTTAATCCTCTCATGGTTCGCATTCCACAGTGCTTTGCCCCCCCCTTTTTTGGGTCTGTTCATGCATTTTTACTTCTTTCACAGTAACAACGTGACTGGTTCCTTACTAGCCTGTCGTGGCATTGTCAGTTTGGTACACAAGTGTATGGGTGAGTGCTCATAGCCTTTCTATATATTCAGTGTGTCCTGTTTGCACAGTTTTGGGTTTACTGATACCATTCTACCTCTGTAGTTTCATTTGTATTTTTAAGGTCACTGAATTCGGCACGTCCGGGGTTTTATTTCAACAAATGGTTTAGAATGCGTCATTATTTTATTGGCTAGTTCCTTAATTCAATCGCATTCTGAATTCATGATTCATTTTTGTGGTTCGTTTTTGCCCCCCCCTTTTTTTAAGATTATGCATTCAACATGTTTGGCAGTTCCAATGTCCTTGTGCACATCCCCTCACATATTGCCAATTTTAGTTTTCCTTTTACCATTCACATACATTGTGGGCCATGATTACAAGTTCCTTTTCAAGTGTCTGTTCGCTGACCAGAAACTCACATTATAATTCATGTTTTTTCCCTCAAATTTGCTGTTCGTGTCTCTTATGCCCTTTCTTTGTGATTCATATTTTAAAATAATTGGCCTCAGTGTCATTTACAATTTATAAAATTACCGTGTTGACACGGCGTTTCACACTGGCCGTGGTTATATTGCAATTATTCTTGCTTGGATGTCATTTTTCTGCACTGCTCACAATTTTTTGGTTGAGCTTGGCATTCACCTTTGTTACTTTTGGCAGTCAGTTTTCCCATGCGATATTTGGAACATTGCCAACTCTCATGATGCTTTCAGTCAGTGTTTCACACTCTCATGGTCTGTGATGAGATCACAATATGTTTTTCACATTGGGATCAGTAACTAGTTTTATTAATCGCACCCTTCAGTTCAACTTTTATAATTATTATTTTTATTCTTGTTCTTTGTTACATAGTTCCTTTCCATGTTTTTACTAATTTTATATATATTTTTATACCTGGTCGCCTTGGTACACCATTGTTCTGCTTGGCTTATCAATCTTACATTGAGTTTTACTATTGTTCTTTGTCAATAGTAGTTAGCTGCTATTTGCTTGTTATCTATTATTTTTTATATGATGTTATCAACATGGTTTCCACTCTTATTTTTCTTTTTTATTTATGCATGTTTGGTATTATTATAATTACTGATATATTTATATTGCAATTTTATTGGTTAAGTTATTTATGATTATTGTCTTATTTATTTGCATATGCCAGTCTTAATTTTATAATATATACATGTTTTAGTTTTTGATTGTATTTTTATATTAATTTTTATAGTTTTTGTGTGTTTCATTATATTTTCTCCAATAATGTATTTATTTGTATATGCTGGTCTCATTTCATTATTATATATTAATTTTCTAGCTATTATAAATTTTAATGTGTTTTATCTCCGTGGTTGATTTTTTTAATTTATTTTTTTAATTTTTTAATTAATTTAATTTTTTATTAGTAATGTATGTTGGTCATATTTATTGTATTTTTATTGGTTCAGCCAGCGTTTTACATTTATATTTATTGTTACATTAATCACACATGTTATTCCTGGTTTTACCATTTTACAACAGATTACTGTTTCAGCTCTGTTTGCATATTTGCTTCTATAGTTTTTCATTTATTCCGTTGTATAATATGCAATCATGGGCTGTTATAGTGTATACATAGTACTCTTTCACACCTTTTTATGATCCAATTTTTATGATTCAATATTCTGTTTTATATAGGTTGGTACGCTTTCTGTTCCCTCAGCCCTGCCTTGTGTTTTGTTTATATTGTCATTATTAGACTATTTTATGTTTCATGTCATGCCGGTGCTTTCACTTTTTAACTGTTTTTAACCTTATTTTTAATCTTATTTTTATTTGTTTTTCTAATTGTTATTTATTAATGTTTATACAACTTTTTATATTTATTAGTGTTACTCCCCCTGAGGAAGGCGTAGCCGAAACGCGTTGGGGTTCCCTTTGCACAATAAAGACCCTCTGTTCTTCCAACATCTCCTGCTCTTTGTGTCTGCTTGGACTTTCTGCAGGAGGTTGCTCCTCCTTGTGTCTCCAGTCTTACCAGCTGTACATGGACATATACTTGCGGGACCTGGCAAAGGAGCTTGCCGGGTTCTCTGCTGGTCTCTCCGGGGAACCTTTGCAGAGGTTCAAGTCCTTGTCTTCGGGGATCCGGGAATGCTCTAAGTTCATGTCCTGAGCGGCCTACGATGGCTTCGAGGCCTCGGCCCTTGCCGAGGTGAGAACCTTTTTGGCAAGCCCATGGCCGAGAAGGCTGCTGAGCTCGAGACCGAACACCTCACGAGGACAAGGCTGTCTCGAAAGACCTCTGCCCCTTCACACAAGAAGAAGGGCTCGGGTAAAAAGTCCTTTTACCCGAGGAAGGCGACTGCCTACAAACAGTTCCCACCTTACCAGGCCTCCCCCCGCTCCCCCACAGGGTCAACAGGCCAAGGTGCAGGGACATGGGCCCCGTAGGCAGAAGGCCCCCAAGCCTCCAGCTCCTGCTCCCACTCAGCAGGGTGGGGGTTTTTGACTCCCAAGGCATAGCCTCTCCGTCTCTGCTTTCCCATCCCTGCACAGGAGGTCGACTAGCCCTGTTTGCCCACCGGTGGCCACCCATAACAGGGGACAACTGGGTCTTAAGCATAGTCCACAAGGGCTACCTGCTTCATTTTCATCAGTTGCCTCCTCCCTATTTTCCAGGAGAGCCTCCAAGGCCTCCTCTCCATACAGCCCTCCTCCTGCAGGAGCTTCAGGGTCTGTTGCGAGACAAGGCGGTGGAGCCTGTGCCTCCCCACCTACAAGGTCACGGTTTCTACTCCAGGTACTTCCTAGTATCAAAGAGAACAGGGGATCTCAGGCCCATTCTCGACCTCAGAAATCTCAAGTTCTTACAGAAGGAGAAGTTCAAGATGCTTACTCTTGGAACACTTCTGCCCTACCTCCAGCAGGGAGATTGGCTATGCTCTTTAGATCTAAAGGATGCGTACACTCACATCCTCATTCATCCAGACCACAGAAAGTACCTCAGGTTCATTGTGGGAGGAAACCATTATCAGTACAGAGTGCTGCCATTTGGCCTCACCTCCGCCCCCAGGGTCTTTACCAAATGCCTGGCAGTGGTGGCGGCCTACTTAAGGATTCAGGGTATCTTTGTCTTCCCCTATCTGGACAACTGGCTCATCAGGGGTCAAACGTGCCAGGAGGCCAGGCAAGCCACCCTCCAAACGATTTCTTGACTCAAACATCTGGGGTTTGTCATAAACTTCGCAAAGTCCACTTTGCTCCCCTCCCAAAACTTGGAGTTCATAGGGGCAAGGCTAGACTCTGCAGGCAAAAGCTTTCTTGCCAGAGGACAGAGCCCAAAGACTGATGACCTTGGCAAACCAGTTTCTCAGCAGGTCACTGGTCTCCGCCAGGCTCTGCCTGAGGCTTCTTGGCCACATGACTTCGACAGTACATGTGACTGCCAATGCCAGGCTTCATATGAGGCCTGCGCAATGGTGTCTCAGGACTCAGTGGTCGCAGGCCACAGGGAACCTCAGCGACAGAGTTAGGGTGTCCAGACCATTCCTGAACTCCCTACATTGGTGGCTGCATCCCCCCAACTTACTGCAAGGGATGCCTTTTCAGCCACCTGGGTCCACAGTGGTATTGACCACCGATGCCTCCCTGCAGGGCTGGGGTGCACACTGTCTGGGCAGGTGCACCCAGGGCCTGTGGTCTCCTTGGGAGGTCCAGCAGCAGATCAATCTATTGGAACTACGGGCTATTCGCTTAGCCCTCAAGACTTTTTCTCAAACCCTGGCCCACCAGTCTGTTTTAGTGCAAACAGACAATCAGGTAGCCATGTTTTATGTGAACAAACAGGGAGGCACTGGGTCCAGGCTCCTTTGTCAGGAGGCGCAGGACCTTTGCTTGTTTGCGCTCAGGCACAACATGTTACTCAGGGCGGTTTATCTCCCTGGCCAGGAAAATTACCTGGCAGACAGGTTGAGCAGGATTCTGCAGCCCCACGAATGGCAGCTCCATCCCTTGGTAGTTCAGAAGATCTTCCTGAGATGGGGGCTTCCATCCTTAGATCTCTTTGCCAGTCCCCTGAACAGACAGCTGCCCAGGTTCTGCTCCAGGCAACTGCATCCTCTGAGACTAGCAGCAGATGTTTTTCTGATTTCCTGGTCCCAGGGCCTCCTCTATGCATTTCCTCCCATGCCTCTGGTGGCCCAAACCCTGTTCAAGATTCTAAAGGATCAGGCCTCGGTCCTTCTGGTAGCTCCTAGGTGGCCGAGGCAGCCTTGGTTCCCACTTCTGCTTCAACTAGCAGTGGACACTCCACTACCTCTAGGGTTGCAGCCCGACCTCCTTTCTCAGGACCAGGGGTCTCTTCTGCACCCCAATCTCATATCTCTCAATTTGATGGCCTGGAAGCTGCAAGGGTAGTTTTGGCTCCTTGGGGCCTACCTCCTGAAATTGAAGAGGTCGTCCTGGCCTCTAAGAAGCAGTCCACTAGAAAAACCTATGCCCTGAAGTGGAAGAGGTTTTCTGTGTGGTGTCAGCTGCGTACAGAGGATCCTTTCTCCTGTACTGTACCAGTGGTGCTTCAGTACCTGCTGCACTTATCCAATCAGGGCCTTAAGTCCAATTCTGTTCGGGTCCACCTCTCAGCTCTAGCAGCTCACCACTCACTGGTGGAGGGACACTCTTTGTCGGTTCACCCCTTGGTGTCCAGGTTTCTCAGAGGCTTGCTCTTGCTAAAGCCTCCTCTCCGTCCACCAGCCCCTGAGTGGGAGTTGAATGTCGTCTTGCAGCAACTGACTCGCCCACCTTTTGAACCGATGGCTACTTGTCCTTTTCGCTTCCTTTCCTGGAAGACACTCTTCCTAGTAGCCCTTACCTCGGCCAGGCGAGTGAGTGAGCTTCAGGCCCTGGTCTGTGATAGGCCTTACACTCGCTTCTATAGGAACAGGGTAGTCCTTAGGACTCATCTAAAGTTCCTCCCAAAGGTTGTCTCCTCTTTCCACCTCAACCAGGAGTTAGTTCTTCTGACATTCTTCCCTAGGCCTCATGCAAGCCAGGCTGAAGCAGTTCTGCATACCCTGGACTGTAGGAGGGCCTTATCCTTCTACCTTGACCGTACGCAGGGGCATAGAAGAGCTACTCAGCTCTTCATATCTTTTGACCCTAATAATTTGGGGTTGGCTGTGTCCAAGCGTACCTTGTCCATCTGGGTGGCTGACCTTCCTTTGCAGGGTCGGGTCACGGCCCACCGTGTCAGGGCAGTGGCTGCCTCAGTAGCTCATCTCCGCTCTGTACCGTTGGCAGACATCTGCAGGGCTGCAACTAGGTCCTCAAGCCAGACTTTTGCGCCCCATTACTGCCTGGAGAGGGAGTCCCGTAGGGACAGTGCTTTTGGCCAGGCAGTACTCCGGAATCTCTTTGAGGTTTAGGCAACTCCTGCCCTCCAGCCCTCCGTTGGGCTACCGGTTGAGGTTCTTTCAGTGAAAAGCCTTTCTTTGCTGCTGGGACTAGAGGGAGTTCTCTTGTTCAGCCTTGGTTCCTTGGTACCCATATGTGAGGACTGACTTCCTGCTTGCTCCTGGAGAAAGAGTAGTTACTCACCTGTAACAGATGTTCTCCAGGAACAGCAGGAATCAGTCCTCACAACCCTCCCTTCTCCCCTGGGAGTTGCAGTTGTACATAGTTTATTTTGAATTTTTTGTGTGCTGTTTTTTACCTATGTCATTTGACTGAGCAAGATGGCACCTTTAGGCGGGAAGGGGACCGCGCATGCGTGCAGTATTCCCAAAGGCTTTCATAGAAAGCTGGGGAAATGCTCCGCAGGGGCTCCATCGACGTCAATGTCACCCATATGTGAGGACTGATTCCTGCTGTTCCTGGAGAACACCTGTGACAGGTGAGTAACTACACTTTCTCCAGGACCAAGCAGGAAGTCAGTCCTCACATATGGGTGACGTCGGCGCCGACGGAGCCCTCGCGGAGCAATTTTCCCCAGCTTTCAAAGAAAGCCTTTGGGAATTGCAGCGCGCATGCGCGGTCCTCTTCCCGCCCAAGGGTGCCATCTTGCTCAGTCGTCTTTTTTCCGCGGAGCCCTACAGACGTCTGTGAATACCCGCCGAAAAGTTGATTTTTTCTCTTTATTTCTCTTTTTTCTTAGGTTCGACGCCGGTTCTTTTCCCGCCCAGACTCGCGACGCCGGTTGCAAGTCCGTTCTTTATTTGTCGGTTTTTTGTCCTTCGTGACAGATTTCGCGCCTTTTTACTTTTCCACTGGCAGCCCGGTCTTTCGACCTCGCAGGGGCCCTTTTTCCCCCGATGGCTGCCAGCGGCTTTAAAAAGTGTGACCTCTGTAAGAAACTCATGTCTCTTACAGACACGCACGACTTCTGCCTCCGCTGCCTCGGACCCGATCATGACCAGATGATCTGTGGTCCATGTAGCAAAATGTCCTCTAAAGCGTTGAGGAGTCGGCAGCATCAGCGGGAATGTATCTTCTCTGACTCCGGCCGGGCTCGGACCTCGTCAGAGGCTTCGACGTCTCGGGACTCTGGTCCTGAGCATCGTCGGAGTTCCTCTGAAAGGGGGTCTCCTACCCGGGAACATCATCGGAAGAAGAAACCCGCGAGGGCGGGATTGGTGGACGCTCCTGGTTCCTCGAGGACCAGGTCGCATAGCCCCGATTCCCGTCCCAGGTCCTCGGAGGTGGAGAGGCCTTCAAAACATCCTCGACTCGAGATGGACTTGCCCGCTCACGTGAGTACTGTTGTCCTCGTAGACTCGCCTCCGAAGGATCCGACGTCGGGCCCGACGCCGTCGGGGCCTGAGTCGGGGGCTGCTGGGTCTCCTGAGCTCGGACTCAGGTTGACGGCCTTGGAGAGCAGTCTGACTGCCTTCATGGACCAGCAGCGGGTATTGATCGCTGGACTCGCCGGTGCTTCTGCCCTGACCGCCGGGACGTCGACCTCCAAGTCGACCCCGGAGACCGAGCCGATCCTCGAGTCCATGAGGGCTCGAGTCGATCCTCGGTTGCTGTCTCCTTCGGCCTCCCGTTTGGGACCGAGGTCGTCGACGCCGACTCCCTCGGCGTCGGGGCGGACGGCATCGATGCCTGCCCGACCGGAGCCGCTCGACGACTCCTCCGAGGAATCGGCCTGGGAATCCGAGGACGAAGAGTCACCTGGTTCCTTTCGGACTCGGTGTGTCCCATCGGACTCCCCCGAGTCCGAACCTCGGAGACGGTCCCCCCCCCCCCCCTGGAGGATACCCGGTTCTTGGACTTCGTGCGGGATATGGCCAAGGCCTTGGCCTTCCCCGCGGATCCAGAGGAGGAGCCTCGAGTCGAGGAACTCGATGCCCTCCAATATGACTCTCCCCCGAAGGAGGCCTTTATTGTACCGGTTCCTCCGATGCTGGAACGACTTCTCTTCCGCATGTGGGAGAGCCCGGCGTCATCGCCGGTGTTAAGCAAGCGGGTCGATTCCATTTATCGAGTCCGCAAGAGCCCCGGGTTCCAAAAGGCACAACTGCCGCACCATTCCATGGTGGTGGAATCGGCCATGCATAGACTTAAGAGTCAAAAAATGCACTCCTCGGTGCCCCCCGGTAGGGAGGCCCGAAGCCTGGATGCCCTCGGTAGGAAGTGTTTCCAGGGCTCTATGCTTGCTTGTCGAGTCCAGACCTACCAGCTCTATATGGGCATGTATCTACGAGACCTGGCTAAAGAAATTGCCGGGTTCTCTGCTGGTCTCTCCGACGAACCTTTGCAGAGGTTCCAAACCTTGTCAACTGGTATTCGAGAGTGCTCAAAGTTTATCTCTCGAGCAGCCTACGATGGTTTTGAGGCATCGGCTCGAGTAGCCGCAGCCGGCATCGGTGGATGCCGCCAGGCTTGGCTTCAGACGTCCGACCTAGAGCCATGGGTGCAGGACAAGTTGGTCGATGTCCCCTGCAGAGGTGAT
The DNA here is from genome assembly GCA_033557465.1 of Ichthyophis bannanicus. NCBI lineage: Eukaryota > Metazoa > Chordata > Amphibia > Gymnophiona > Ichthyophiidae > Ichthyophis > Ichthyophis bannanicus. The sequence continues at coordinate 66,856,858 of CM066034.1, forward strand.
AACCTCTTTGGCAAGCCCATGGATGAGAAGGCTGCACAGATCGAGACCGAGACTCTCATCAGGACTCATCTCTCCAGGAAGACCTCTGCCCCTTCTCAAAAGAAGAAGGGCTCGGGGAAAAAGCCCTTTTACCCGAGGAAGGCGGCTGCCTATAAATACTACCCTCAGTATCAGGCCTCACCAGCTCCCCCTCAGGGTAAGCAGGCCAAGGGACGGGGTAATGGGTCCCGTAGGCAGCAAGCCCAAAAGCCTGCACCACCGGCCCCTGCTCAGCAGGGTGGGGGTTTTTGACTTCATCAGCATAGCCTCTCCCCCTCAGCTGGTTTCTCTCAGCACAGGAGGCCGGCTGGTCCACTATGCCCAAAGATGGTCCAACATCACCACAGATACCTGGGTGCTTCACATAGTTCGGAAGGGCTATCTTCTTCACTTTCACCAGGTACCTCCCTCCTATTTTCCAGGGGAGCCTCCGAGACTCCCTCTGCACAGGGACTTACTCCTTCAGGAGTTAGCGAGTCTCCTTCAGGAACAGGCTGTGGAACCGGTGCCCCACCACCTGAAAGGTCAGGGGTTTTACTCCAGGTACTTTCTGATACCAAAAAGAACAGGAGGCCTCAGACCTATCCTGGACTTGCAAAACCTCAACAAGTTCCTTGCAAAGGAAAGGTTCAAGATGCTTACCCTTGGAATCCTGCTGCCCTACCTCCAGCAGAGGGAGACTGGCTATGCTCCTTGGATCTAAAGGATGCGTATACTCATATCCTTATTCATCCAGACCACCGACAATATCTCAGGTTTGTGGTGGGGGGAAATCATTACCAGTACAGAGTACTGCCCTTTGGCCTGTCCTCCGCCCCCAGGGTGTTTACCAAATGCCTGGCAGTGGTGGCGGCCTATCTAAGACTTCAAGGCCTTTTTGTGTTTCCCTACCTGGACGACTGGCTCATCAGAGCCCAGTCTTCCCACGAAGCCATTCAAGCCACTCATCGCACTCCAGCACTTGGGATTTGTCATAAACTTCGCAAAGTCCACTTTGCTCCCCTCTCAAGATCTCGAATTCATCGGCGCCAGGTTGGACACTCTTCAGGCGCGGGCCTTCCTGCCTTGGACAGGGCCCAAGGCTCATGGATCTCGCCAGCCACTTTCACAGCAATTCCCTGGTCTCGACCAGGCAATTTCTGAGACTGCTCGGCCATATGGCTTCCACGGTCCATGTGACCCCCAATGCCCGTCTGAACATGCGACCTGCTCAATGGTGCCTTCGCACACAATGGCATCAGGCCACTGGGAGCCTAGCGGACTCCGTACAGATCTCCGACCGGCTGGTCTCTTCTCTGCAATGGTGGCTTCATCTGCCCAACCTAGTACTAGGAGTGACTTTTCAGCCCCCTCCACATTCTCAGGTCCTGACGACCGATGCTTCTCTCCTGGGCTGGGGAGCACACTGCCAAGGGACATGTACTCAGGGTCTCTGGACTCCTTGGGAATCTGCTCAACAGATAAACTTCCTGGAGCTCAAAGCCTTCTCTCACCTGATTTCCCATCAGTCGGTGCTGATACAGACAGACAATCAGCAAGGCGGGACAGGCTCCTTCCTTCTCTGTCAGGAGGCACAAAAACTATGCTCTTGGGCTGTCCACCACGGAATTATCCTCAAAGCTGTCTATCTCCCAGGTCAAGAAAATTAGCTGGCCGACAAGCTGAGCAGGATCCTCCAGCCGCACGAGCGGAGGCTGGATCCGATGGTGGTTCAGCGAATCTTTCTCAAGTGGGGCCTCCCCACCATGGATCTGTTTGCCAGTCCTCTGAACAGGCAACTTCCCAGATTCTGCTCTCGACAACCGCATCCTCTCAGAGTAGCGGCGGATGCTTTTCTGATTCCATGGTCCACAGGCCTCTTATATGCCTTTTCTCCCATGCCGCTGGTGTCTCGGACACTCTTCAAGGTTCTCAGAGACAAAGCCTCGATGAGCCTAGTGGCTCCCCGGTGGCCGAGACAGCCTTGGTTCCTGCTTCTAATGCAGCTGGCAGTGGACACCCCTCTTCCTCTGGGGTTTCAGCCCGACCTCCTGTCACAGGATCAGGGGACTATCCTGCACCCCAACCTCCGGTCCCTTCATCTGATGGCCTGGCTGCTGAAAGGGTAGTCCTTGCTCCCCTCTGCCTGCCTCCAGAGGTAGAGGAGGTCGTCTTGGCCTCCAGGCGGCCCTCCACCCGGAAGTCCTACGCTCTTAAGTGGCGTCGGTTCTCCGCCTGGTGTGCTCAGCAATCTCAAGATCCCTTCTCCTGTTCAGCATCAGTGGTCTTGCAGTACTTGCTTTCCCTCTCCAATCTTGGACTTAAGTTCAACTCGGTCAAGGTCCACCTCGGTCAAGGTCCACCTCAGTGCTCTTTCTGCGCATCACATGCCGGTTGATGGCAGACCTCTTTCTAGCCACCCTCTGGTGGCTCGTTTTCTCAGAGGCCTCCTTCTCCTTAAACCACCTTTGCGCCCCCAGCCCCGGACTGGGATCTCATTGTGGTTTTACAGCGTATTACCTGTCCGCCTTTTGAACCTATGGCTACCTGTCCTCTTCGTTTTCTTTCTTGGAAAACCTTGTTCTTGGTAGCCCTCACTTCTGCTAGACGCGTTAATGAACTGCAGGCCCTGGTGTCTGATCCTCCGTACACTAGGTTCTACAAGAACCGGGTAGTCCTACGGACTCACCCTAAGTTTCTTCCCAAAGTAGTTTCCCCCTTTCATATCAACCAGGAGGTGGTACTTCTGACCTACTTTCCCAGGCCACACTCCAGCCGAGCTGAAACGGTCCTGCATACCCTGGACTGTAGAAGGGCGTTAACCTTCTACCTTGACCGTACGCGGGAGCACAGAAGGGCTGTTCAGCTCTTCGTCTCTTATGACCCCAATAAGTTGGGGCTCCCTGTCTCCAAGCGTACCCTGTCCATCTGGATTGTTGACTGTATCGCTTGGGCTTACGAGGCAGCCGGCCTCTCGTCGGAAAGTCAAGTCACGGCCCATCGTGTCAGGGCGAAGGCTACGTCAGTGGCTTACCTCCACTCTGTTCCATTGGCAGACATCTGCAGGGCCGCTACTTGGTCTTCAAGCCAGACTTTTGCGGCCCATTACTGCTTCGAGAGGGAGTCCCGCAGGGACAGTGCTTTCGGACAGGCAGTCCTCCGTAACCTCTTCGAGGTATAGGCAACTCCTACCCTCCATCCCGGATGTTGGGCTACCGGTTGGAGACGTATTCAGAGAAGATTCCTTCCTTCTGGGCTGCTGAGCTTGAGGGAGCTCATTTTTGCGCTTAGGGTCTCCGGTAGCCTTAAGCTTGGGAGTCCCATATGTGAGGACTGACTTCCTGCTTGGTCCTGGAGAAAGCGTAGTTACTCACCTGTAACAGGTGTTCTCCAGGAGCAGCAGGAATCAGTCCTCACAACCCTCCCTCCTCCCCTTGGAGTTGCAGTTCTATGCTTTCGTTTTTTTGCTAATTTTTTTCCGTCTTTTAGCTATGTCATCTGACTGAGCAAGATGGCACCCTTGGGCGGGAAGAGGACCGCGCATGCGCGCTGCAATTTCCAAAGGCTATCTTTGAAAGCTGGGGGAAATTGCTCCGCGAGGGCTCCGTTGGCGCCGACGTCACCCATATGTGAGGACTGATTCCTGCTGCTCCTGGAGAACACCTGTTACAGGTAAGTAACTACGCTTTTGCCTCAGCGTATCTTTTGCAGAGCTGGCCAGTTCCAGAGGGTTTGTGTATGCACTTCACTCGGGCGCAGGCATCCTTGAAAGCTGCTATGTCGTCTTCCCACCCAATGGAGACGTAGCTTTGATACCTCCCAATTGTCTGGACTGGTGTAGCAGGACAATATGGAAGATATTTTATTTTTTTGATGATGTCCTTTCCTTGAGTCCTGCTAGATCAGTCCAGGACCTGCCTCTCTGACCTGTTATAGTCTGCTGTATTTCTCTGTGGTTGGCCCTGCAGGCCCATATCGTCTTGACAGGTCTTCTGTCTGAAGATGATCCTCTACATAATTATGGTTCCCTTGTTCTGTTGAGCCTTGTTATCCTCACTGAGATTATGTGCTATCAAGGATTCTTGACCATGTGCTTGGGTACGAATACTGAGGTGTACCCCCTAGCTGCATCGACTGGTATAACAGGATGAGGTCATAAGAAAGTTCTGGAATTTTTTCTCTATCTCCTCCTTAGCTGGTGTAAAAGACAACCCACTTGTCTGGACTGGTCCAACAGGACTCAAGGAAAGAACATTATCCGGTAAGTAAAATGTCACTTTCTATGAATATTGAACTTAAACTTATCCTTAGGGAGATACCAATAAAACTTAAGAAATAATTAAATAGTCAAATGTAGACAAATGCCTTTCATAAAAACAATTAGCAGCAAGTTATCTCTTCTGTGTCAAACTGAGAGGAGTTGCTTCTTAATGTGTAGAAATAGGAATCACCAAACAAATTGCAGATTTCCTTTTTGAGTTCACTGATATCTACAAATAGCTTTCTAGATCTCTACTTCTTTCATTAGGTTAGTAGTGAAATAATGCAAGGACCGTATGTTTAAATAGCCAGCTAGGCATGAAGAATCAATATGAAATTAAAGTTGTACATGAGTGGGCTAAATTATTTTGTTATATAGGTGGACATCCAAGCTATACTTCCATTGTGATCTCTGCTGTTTTGTAGTCTTTTCTCAACCTCTTGATCTGTGAACATCTGTACAGCACTAAGCCTAATGGTCATTTTGCAGGTTTGAACTCCACTGAGTCAGGCAGTGGATGTTACTAAGTGATGATTGTTATTTGCAATGAGGGAAGCAGGAAGTAATAGCCAAGGCTAGGTGGACCTACATTAATCTCTCCAGAACAGGATGCTATTATGTTGACACAATTGTAAGACTGACAGAAGAAAGGAGTTTAAAGTAAATACCATTGCTTATCGCTTGCCAGACCAGTACAAAATGAATGGGTTATGCCCTGTAGCTAGCAGATGAAGACAGAGAACAAAGGCTTGTGAACTTGGCCCTATATTGGGCACCATGCAACTACGTGCTCCTCAGTATTTCTCTGTCTCCAGCAGATGGAAGAAGAGCATATCCTGCTCTGGTGGATGAAGGATTGGCAGAGACTCCTGAGCTCAGCTAAAGAAGTGGTAAGCCAATTGAGATATGACTGGAGAGAGGGATCTTTGTGGAAATTCTTGTTGGCCCTAGGGAAGTACCTGGAGTCCAGGTCCCTGTCCCTTTCCCTTCCTTGCTGGTAATTTTTACTCTGCTTGGCGGGCTTCCTCTCCTCTCCATTAAAAGAGAGAGAGAGAAACCTGTGATAAGGAAGATAAGAGAACCTTGGTGAGCTGGCTCCGGAGGATTTTTAAGGCCAAATCAGCTTCTGAGGGGACTGCTGAGGTAGGAGAGGCAGTGTTTCTGCACATTTCCAGCGCTGGAAGCAGCATGGTTGTAATGGGTACAGATTTGGAGAGAGCCTCTGCCCCATCCATTTTCCATCTCACTTGTTTGGTTTGCTGATGTGGGGAGCAATGGCATAGTTCCATCCACAAGAGAGTAAGATGATGCCACAAAGCATACCAAGCTTAGTTGAAACCCTTGACGAGGCCCGTCAATGTTCTTGCTATTTAAAGAGCTTTTTGTCACTGTATTGCCAGGAGCAGTTAAACCAACTAGCAGCCTTGCTAACATGGCTATGAATCAGGCCATGTGCCTGCAGTTTTTTTTTTCTTTTCAGAGCCTTGCTGGTTTTTACCACAGCAAGATACCAAGGTAGATAGAACCACATTACAAGCCACCATTTGGAAGATGGTCAACTTGGTGAGCCACTGTTTCTTGGCTCCTCAAGCCCTAGTTTTAGAGGGGGTAAGAGAAAGGGCTTACTGGGTCCGTCTAACAGGAGAGGGGGCCAGTGGAAGGAACATTGGGCTCCTTTGGGAGTTCTGTTTTTTCCTGGACTTGCGCCGTTTCTGCCTTTTGTTTAGTCATGATGGTAAATACAGTACCGTCTTTAATCCAGGGGATGGTGCTTTTCAGCTCATAGAGATTTTTCCCCTGGTGTTTTTCTATCCCTGCTTTAAACTGGTCAGCTGCACAAAACACCATTCCTTCGTAAAAGTGAGGTGGCCTTATATTCCTGGGCTATCAAATAGGCCTTTCAGCTCTTCTCAGGAGTATCTTACTGCTCTGGAGAGGAGGGCATAACCTTTTTTAGAAAGTGGAAAAGTAAAGGTCTGTGAGAGGCAACATAGTACCCCTTGGAAGACTAGGGGATTCAGTCTGTGACTTAGTCCAAATAGCCAACAGTCATAAAATTGGTCAAGGGGTGCCTCCTGAGAACTCCCGGTAGTCTCCTGTGAGTGACGGGATCTTCTTGTGCTGGTGTGTAGTTCTTCTCACACAGGAGCTTAAAGTAGTGATGCTATGCACCTATTATTGTGATCTCTGTGCTGGAGGGAACTGTTTTAGGCAGGATCGTACCGAGCTAGAAATGCACCCTGTGCTACTAACAAATCTGTTGCCCCCCTCCACCTACCTATGTTCAGTAACTCACTCTTTGAGCTTCCTGGAAGCCCAGTGATTTTGGCACTCTCTTCTGTGTTTGTGCCCTGTGCGGCCGTACTGCTCACATAGCCCTTGATACAGCCCTGGTCTTAAGGGTTCCTATTCTAGAGGCTTTGCTTAAGCCTTGCAAGTTTTCCAGATCTTCTGTTATTGGGACATGAATTATAGTGAAATGGGTCAATCTGTAGTCCTCATTTCACAGTTCTTATGGTGTTAAGTACATGGTACTCTTTAGCTCTGAAGTTTTGAACTAAGGTAAATTATAGTTGGTTGACTTGCTATATTCCACTCTTTCTTAATGCAAATTGCCTTGGTGCTTATTTAAAAAGCCTTGGTGTGACTGTCCCGGGGAAGACTTATCTATGGATGGTGCTGTCACTCTGAGGAAGCCTACAGGAGCAGAAGATTGTGACTTGATTTTTCTGTAGGCATTCCATTTGGTAGTTTTGTGGAATTCATAGTTTGCCCTGAGTCTGTTGGAGATAGTTATAAGATGGACCGAACCAAAAGGGGTGTTCATAGGGCAAGAGAAGTATCCTGGATGTAGACTGAGGTGGTGTAAGTTCCAGTGCCTTGTGTGATCTCTATGGTCATCTGCCAAGGAACTGGTGGTGAGGGTATTAGCGCACAAGTTGCCCTGGCTTTAGTTGGTCTGCTTTTAGGATTCACAAACTTCTCTTAGCTGTTTTTCCTGAGTAGGATAAGAGTTCAGAAGCTTGATACAGTTATGGTCAACATTATTATCACCCTTGCAATTCAGCCCCTTAATGTCCAAGATCTTCTAAAACAAAGTGGCCAGTGAAATGACTTTGGCCTATATATGCAGACACATTTGACACACAAAAGAATCAAATAAAACAAGACCAAATAAAAAGGGAAATAGTATAAAAACTAGGACAATGCCAGGACATGATTATTGGCACCCTTATAAACAATTCAAATCAGTTTGAACAGAAGAACCACATTTCCACTGCAGTAAAATTAGACGTACCTGTGATCAATTGTCATTATTCGCATGAGTTGAATCAACCAGTGTTTAAAATGGTCACATTTACTCCCTGTTCTATTTTCACAATGGTGAAGATGAGAGCTGCCAGAGACCACCAGAAAAGCCATTATCACCAAACTTCTAAGGGGTACAAGGCCATCTCCAAAGAACTTGGGATTCCTGTGTCTACAGTTCGCAGTGTTATTAAAATGTTTTCTGCTCATGGAACTGTCAAGAATCTCCCAGGACGTGGTGAGAAAAGGAAAGTTATTTCAAGAAATTTTTGAAGGTTAGTGCAAGCTATTGGAAAAACACCACGTATAACATCCAAAGAGCTTAAGGCTAACATGGGGCAATCTGGAGTGGTGGTTTCAACTCGCACTATATGCCATGCACCAAACAAAGGAGGACTAAATGGGCGAAGGCCAACGAGAGCTCCACTGCTCAGCCAGACATAAGGCACACCTGATCTTTGCCCAAACCCACCTAAAGAAACAACAATACTTCTAGGAAAATGTTCTGTGGACAGATGAAACCAAACTTGAGCTCTTTGGTAATGCAGACCCAGCGATACATTTATAGATGAAGAAATGATGCTTATAAGGAAAAAACACCCTTTCTATAGCTAAATATGGTGAGGCCTGGAATGTATTAAAGGTTCTCCAGGAACAAGAAGTCATCAGTCCTCACATATGGGTGACGACGCCGATGGAACCTGCATGGAGCATTTCCCCAGCTTTCAAAGAAAGCCTTTGGGACATGCTACCACGCATGCATGGTCCCCTTCCCGGCCAAAGGTGCCATCTTGCTCAGTCTCCTTTTTTCTGCAGAGCCCAACAGACGTCCATCCTATTTCCCTGGAAAAAATCTTCCAAAACGCCCTTAAAAAGTGTTTGTTTTCCCAATTGCATACCGGTTCCTCTTCCAGCTCGAGCCGGTGACGGTTCTGGCACTGTTCTCAGCTCCTTCCCTCATTTTTGATCGAGGCTCGCCTTGACCAGCATTCTTGCCTTTTTTTCGCCCAGGGGTTGTCAACCCCGGCCGGGTGTCTCCCACCATGTCTCCCTGTGAATTCAAAAAATGTGACCATTGCAGTCAAACCATATCTATTATAGGCAGCACAACTGCTGCCTACAATGCCTGAGCCCAGACCATGATAGTACCACCTGCAACCTGTGCCAGGCCATGACTCCGAAAACCAACAAGAAAATGTCAGTTGCAGGCGAGGATGTTCCCGAGGTCAGTCTTGGCACCGGCCTCCCCGATGCCGAGCTCCAAGCCCAGCACTTCCCGAGCATCCTCTGAGTCCCACAGCGGCAGCTCCTCTGAGAAGACCCCAGACCCCGATCAGAAAAAAAAAAAATCCTCAAAGCCAGTCGAAGTTCCACCAGTGAAACCCAGTAACGTCCTGTGGAAGGACTCGGGTGACTCCAAGCAGCGCCCCACTAAGGTCTCTAAGGAGGAGTCCTCGGCTGGCGGAGACCGTGCGGAGCTTCCTGAGGCCGTGGTCCTCGTCGAGGACGCACTCACGAGAGTGCCAGTGTCTGATTCAAGGTCCTCTGAGCCCACGCCGGAAGCCGCAGAGCCTTCTGGCCTCAAAACAAGAATGGCGGCCCTGGAACAGAATATTTTTGCTATCCTGGCCCTGCAACAGGTGATGAATGCTGGTTCTTCCACGTCATCCGCCCCTACGACCGGGCCCCAACTGTGGGGGAGTCCCCCGGGCATCGAGCCGGGCTCCAAGCGCCTCCAGCCTCGGGTGAGTCCTCTGCACCGTTCGAGGTCCCATTCTTCGGGTATCGAGCCCTCCCCAGCCAATTTCCGGGAATTGGACCAGAGGTCTTCTGAAGGGTCCCAGCTCCTCAGGGCCAGATACAAGACCGCAGGGCCTCGGAATCATCGACACCATCTGAGTTGGAGACCAACGTCGAGGCCTCCCCAGAAGCTTGCCAGCACCAAGACGTCCCCTCTGAGCTCTCTCCCCTGGCACCTCAGAGCCATTCTCCCCCAGAGGATGTGACCTTTCATGACTTCTTTTGGGACATGGCCCAGGCCCTGTCGGTTCTGACAGTCGTAGGAGGACTCTCGCACCAAAGAACTGGAAATCTGCCAGTATGAGTTCCCACCCAAGGAGACTCTTACAATGCCTGTGCAGCCGATCCTTAAATGGCTTCTACTCAGAATGTGGGAGACCCCAGCCTCTGTGCTGATGGTTAGCTGACACCTCGATGCCATCTACCATGTCAAGAAAGGCCCCGGGTTCCACAAGACCCAACTCCCACATAATTCAATGGTTGTGTAGTTAACCATGCAGAAGTTGAAGAGCCAGATGAACTGTCCCCCTGGGCAGAGAGGCTCAAGCCCTCGACGTCCTTAGGTGAAAATTCTACCAAGGCTCTATGCTCGGGTGCCGGATCCAGGCCTATGAACTGTACATAGGCATATACCTCAAGGCGCACTGATCCAGGAGCTCTCTGGCTTCTGGGCTGGGCTCACCGGGGAACCACTCCAGCTGTTCCAATCCCTAAAATTTGGGATTAGGGACTGCTCTAAGTTCCTTTCCTGAGCAGCCTACGATGGCTTTGAATCAGTGGCTTGAGTAGCGGCGGCAGGCATCGGCGCTAGGCCTGGCTATAGACCTCGGACATCAAAGTCACTACCAGCCCTTCTCGGGCCCTCAGCCTAAAGGCCAGAGCCAGGAACCCAAAAACCCCAGGCCCTGACTCCCACCCAACCCGTGGGAGCTTTTGACTCCTGGGACAGGACCTCTCACCCCCCCCCCCCTCGGGAGACTCTCCCCAGCCCACAGGGGGCCACCTGGCACTCTTTGCCCACAGGTGGGCCAGAGTTACCTCAGACCAGTGGGTCCTGCAGGTGGTCAAGGATGATGGGTACTTCCTCTGCCTGCAGCAGGTACCCCAAGGTTCTTCACAGGAGAGCCAGTGCGACCTCTCCTTCACCAAACTATGCTGCACTTGCAGGCCTACTCAGGGATGGTGCAGTGGAGCCTGTTCCCAAGCATCTGTGGGGAAAGGGCTTCTACTCAGGGTACTTCCTTGTCCCCAAAAGAACAGGGGACCTCAGGCCCATACTAGACCTGCGAAACTTGAACAAGTTTCTGGTGAGGGAGAAGTTCAAGATGTTCTCCCTTGGAACATTGCTGCCTTACCTTCACCAGGGAGATTGGCTTTGCTCCTTGGATCTAAAGGATGCCTATATCCACATCCTGATCCACCCCTCCCACAGACAATATCTCAGGTTTGTGGTGGGAGGAGGTCCACTGCCAGTACAGGGTGCTGCCCTTCAGCTGGCGGCCTTGCCAAGGGTTTTTACCAAGTGCCTGGCAGTGGTGGCCACCCTCTTGCGCCTACAGGGGACCTATGTCTTCCCCTACCTAGATGACTGGCTTATCAGAGGCAGCATAGCCTCAGAGGTCAGGCAGGCCACAGAGCGTATAATCTTCCTGCTGCAGCACCTGGGGTTCGTCATCAACTACCCAAAATCCCATCCCTCCCCAACCCAAAGCCTGAAGCTCATAGGGGCGCAGTTGGGCACATTACAGGTCAAGGCTGTCTTCCCAAGAGGGAGCAGACTGCCTCAGGCAACTGGCAGAAGAGGGGCAACACTGCTGCTTGGTACCAGCTCGCTGCCTCCTTCACCTGCTGGGCCTCATGTCACACCCCTAGCCTTCTTCCACATGTGGACAGCCCAATGATATCGCTGCTCGCAGTGGACTCAAGTAATGGGCCGATTACATTGCGGGGACCACTGCACACAAGGCAGCTGGTCCCAAGAGGAGTCGCTCTTACAAATCAGTCTCCTGGAGCTTAGGGCGATTTCCCGGCCATGCGAGTGTTCTGGCACTACCCGGTGCCAATACAGATGGACAACCAGGTGGTAATGTTCTACATCAATAAGCAGGTGGGCATGGGTTCATACTCCCTCTGCTAGGAGGCGGTGGCCCTTCTCTCTTTTGCAGTGCGCCATGGCATGCTCCTGCAAGCAGTATACCTTCCAGGCCAGGACAACTGCTTTGCAGACAGGCTGAGCAGGGTCCTTTGTGCTTGAACCCCAGGGTAATGAAGCAACTCTTCCACTGCTGGGGCAGGCCCGTGATAGACCTTTTTGCCTCCCCGTACAACGTGCAGCTACCACTTTTCTGCTTGCGCCAACTGCACCAGGGGAGAATGGCGGCAGATGCCTTCCTGATCTCATGGTCGGAAGGCCTACTCTGTTCTCATCGATTTTCCCCCCCCCCCCCCCGATCGCCAAGACCCTCTTTAAGATCTAGAGCAAGGGGGTGTCAGTGATACTGATTGCACATTGATGGCCCAGGCAGCCCTGGTTTTCCCTGTTGCTTGCCCTGTCAGTAGCGCTCCCCATCCCACTGGGTCGGGCCCCAGATCTCCTGTCCCAGGAGGAGGGCTCCCTTCTGTACCCTAACTTGGGGTCTCTAGCGCTAACAGCATGGCTGCTGAAAGGGTAGCATTGGCCCCTTTCAACCTCCCAGGGGAAGTCAAGGAGATCCTGCTGGCCTCCCAGAAGCCCTCCACCAGATGGGCTTACGCTTTTAAGTGGAGAAAATTTTCCGTCTGGTGTGCAGAGAAGGAGGAGAATCTCTTCTCCTGTCAAATGCAACTGGTTCTCCAGTACCTGCTGCACCTGTTGCACCACCGGGCTGAAATGCAATTCTGTTGAGGGTGCGCCTGAGTGTGATAGCTGCGCCCCACTACCCTATTGAGGGGAAACCTCTCTCAAGTCAGCCCCAGGTCTCCAGGTTCCTCCAGGACCTTCTGCTATCAACCCCCTCCCCTCGGCGGCAGAGCAGGACCTTAACGTGGTGCTCTCCCAGCTCACTAAGCTGCCCTTTGAGCCCCTAGCCACCTAAGATACTTGTCTTGGAAAGTGGCCTTCCTGGTGGCTCCCATGTCAGCACATAGGGTCAGTGAATGCCAGGCCACCATATACCACACACACATCTGTCCTGGGTGGTGGCGCACACCCCAAATTCCTCCTGAAGATGGTATCCCCCTTCCTCTTCAACCAAGAGGTGGTCCTCCCCATCTTCTTTCCACGGCCCCATGCCAGCAGGGAGGAACTGATACTCTACACGCTAGATTGTAAGTGGGCCCTGTCCTACCTGCAGCGGACCCAGGCCCATTGCAATGTTCAGCTTTTTGTGTCCTTTGACCCTAGCAGACTGGGGCTCTCTGTGTCCAAGCGCACTCTGTCCACTTAGGTGAGGGCAATACAGTCTACCACCAATCAGTGAGCTGGCCTCTCCCTTGAGCACCGGATCACAGTGCATCGTGTGAGGGCTATGGCCACATCTGGCCAACCTCTGCTCAGTGCTAGTGACAGATTTGTAAGGCTACCACATGGTCTTCAGTTCGTACATTTACAGCTCATTAATGCCTGGAGACCGAGTCCCGCAGGGACCAGTGCCTTGGCCAGGCAGTACTCTGTAATATTCTCGGGGTGTGGGCAACTCCTGTCCTCCGACCCTTCTGTGTTCAGACTACCAGAATGATAATGTCCCTGGATGCTAGAGTCTTGCAGAGTCTCTTAGTGGGGACTCACCTTCTGCAACTCACAGCTACCTGATTGGGCGCCATTGGTGCTGTCGTTCGGTCCTCTGCAGCCTGGACCTAGGGACTCCCATATGTAAGGACTGACTTCTTGCTTGTTCCTGGAGAAAGAGTAGTTACTCATCTATAGCAGATGTTCTCCAGGGACAGCAGGAATCAGTCCTCGCAACCCTCCCTCCCCTGAGAGTTGCCTCCCTACCTTGGTTTAGTTTTTTGCTGCTATCCTAGTTATGTCATCTGACTGAGCAAGATGGCACCCTTGGGTGGGAATGGATAGCATGTCCCAAAGGCTTTCTTTGAAAGTTGAGGAAATCCTCTGCGCAGGCTCCATCGACATCACCCATATGTGAGGACTGATTCCTGCTGTTCCCGGAAAACACCTGTTACAGTAACAATGCTAATCAGGAAGTAAGAGGACTACCAAGAGTGTTAATGAACAAACAAACCTTTTTCAAAGACTGGGAACTGTAAAACTAGAGGGCATAACATGAAACTGCAAGGGGGAAAACTGAAAGGCAATGTCAGGAAATATTTTTTCACTGAAAGGGTGGTGGATGCTTGAGATGCCCTGCCAGTGGAAGTGGTGGGGGTAAATATAGTGACAGAATCCAAAATGGCATGGGACAGATGCAGGGGATCCTTTTTATAGCAACAGGAAAAATCAAAATATTCTGCGGTACAAGCAGGAAGTCTGTCCTCACATATAGGTGACGGTGCTGAAGGAGCCCTCGTGGAAGCATCACCCCAGCTTTCAAAGAAAGCTTTTATCCATACACACGATTGCTGCCTATGCTGCCTAGGACCAGACCATGACCCTGCAGCATGTAGTCTTTGCAAAAAGATGTTCACCAAGGTTCTCAAGAGCCGCCAGCAGAGCACGATACGTTTTTCCACAGAGTCCCCGGTGACTCTGAAAGCCAAGGCCTCCTCTGAAGCCATGGAATCCCAGGGTGCCCTTGCTGACCCTGATCAACGCAGTGGCTCCTCAGAAAGGGGGCCCCCTCAAGGGAACATAATACGAAGAAAACCTCGAAGGTGGCGTCCCTGAAGGTTCAGACAGGTCGGGTAAGCCCCGAGCCAGGTCCCGCAGTCCTAGATGCTCATCTGAGGGATCGGAGTGGGAGCGGCCTACCAAGGTTCCCCCCCCCCCACCCCCCTGAAGAAATCGACCACAGATCGGCCTCGGGTGCCAAAACTATCCTCATTGAGAATGCCCCCTTAGGGGAGCTGACTCAGGGCCAGAGTTCCTCGGTGCCTGTGCCGATGGCTGCGGAGCCTTCTGGACTTGAAACCAGAATGACGGCCCTGGAGCACAGTCTGTCTGCCTTCATGGACCAGCAGCAGGCATTGTCCAGTACTACCGATTCATCTGCCCAGACCACCGTGCCATCAACTTCAAGGACATCCTTGGAGGCCAAGCCGATCCTTGAGACCATATTGCCTTGCGTCAATTCTTGGCTGAAGTCTTGATCCGGCTCCTTTTCAACGAGACCAAAGTCCTCCCCGGCTAGCGCACATGGCACCAGCCATGGGGCCTCCAAGGGACGCAGACAGGGCTGAGCCCACAGGCCGCTCTTCCTTGAGTCCTTGATCAACTGCTCAGAATGGGAGACTGAGGACGAGGAGTCACTGGACACCTGTCGCCACCGCAACATCCCCTCAGACTATCCTTCCTCTGAGACCCGGTATCTGTCCCCGAATGAGAACATGGCATTCCTCGACTTCATGCGGGACATGTCAAAGGCCCCCTAGCGTTCCTGACGGAATCAGAGGAGGACCCTCGGACAGAGAAGCTAGAAATCCTCCAATTCAAGACCCCTCCGAGGGAATCTCTCATGGTACCCATTCCACTCATCCTGAAATGGCTAATGCTCTGTATGTGGGAAACACCAGCATTGGTGCTGGTTGTGAGCAATAAGAGCCCAAAGTCGCACTCTTTGGTCCCGCCTGGTAGGGAATCCTGTGCCCTCGGGCGCAAGGCATACCAGGGATCCATGCTGGCATGCCACATCCAGGCTTTCCAATTGTATATGGGTATGTTTCTTTTTGACTTCGCCAAGGAGCTTGGCGGTTTTTCTGTGGACCTGGGTGTGGAGCACCTCCTCAGGTTCTAGACCCTCCTGAAGTCGGTCGCTGACTGCTCAAAATACCTTTCCTGCACTGCATATGACAGGTTTGAGTCTTCCGCCCGTGTAGTGGCAGCTGGCATCAGAGCCCGACACCAGGCGTGGCTCCAGTCATCAAACCTAGAACAGTGAGTCCAGGAGAAGCTCCTGGATGTCCCCTGCCTCGGCGAACAGCTGTTCGGCAAGCCCATGAAGGACAAGGCAGCCGAGATGGAGACGGAGTTCGTGATTCATACCAGTGTCTCTCGCAAAACCACCTCACTTCCACGGAAGAAGATGCACACCAAAAATCCTTTTTTCCACAGGAAAGGACTCACCTACCGGTGATACCCACCATACCCGCCTACCCCTGTGCTGACAACCAGCGCTCAGGACAAGGGGGGAGGGTGCTCAGGGTCACCGGAAACCTAAAGGGCCCAAGACCCAGCCATCAGCGCCACCCCAGCCAGCCCTGGGGCTTTGATGCCGAAAGCATAGCCTCTCGCCCCCCCAAGGACGCTTCTGCCCCTGGGAGAACACCTGTTCATTTTACGCCCCCGAATGGGCAACTATTACATCGGACACCTGGGTCTTGCAGGTGATCAGGGACAGGTATCGTCTTCGTCTAGACAGACTTCTTTCTCCCTTCTCCCCACCGCAGCCTACCCTGGCTTCCCTCACACCAGGCTTGCTTGCAGCAGGAGCTGAACAATCTCCTTGCTCAACAGGCGGTCGAAAGAGTTCCGCCGTACCTCCGGGATCAGGAATTTTATTCCTGGTACTTTCTCGTTCCAAAGAGGATGGGGGGCCTGCGCCTCATCATTGACCTCAGGAACCTGAACAAGTTTCTGGTGCGGGAGAAGTTCAAAATATTATCCCTTGGCATCCTGCTTCCCTACCTCAGGCAGGGCGATTGGCTATGCTCCTTGGATCTCAGAGATGCTTACGGCCCACATTCCTGTCCACTCCAAGCACAGGAAGTACCAGCGTTTCAGGGTGCAGGGAGAGCACTTCCAGTACAGAGTGCTTCCCTTCGGGGTCTCATCTGCCCCGCGGCTGCAGGGCATATTCGTCTACCCTCACCTAAACGATTGACTTGTCTCGGGCGCCTTGGCAGAGGAGGCTCATCTCTTGGCATCACACACAGTTCTCCTCGAGCGGCTCGGTTTCCTGTTCAACTACTCCAAATCCCATCTCACTCTGGTACGGACCCTGGAGTTCATTGGCGCTCTTCTAGACACAGAACGTGTGACTGGTTTTTCTCCCTTGAGCACGTGCGAATGGGCTCCACGTTCTGGCTGCCGAGGTCCAGGGCCGGCCCAGAGTCTTGGCGTGGGCCATGCTGCACCTCGTGGGACACATGGTCTCGACGTTGCACGTCGTTCCCCATGCTCACATGCACATGCAAGCGGTCCAATGGTGCTTCAGAGCACAATGGGCCCAGGCCTCGGACCACCTTCGAGACCATGTCCAGGTGTCTCGTAGCCTAGTCGAGTCCTTAGTCTGGTGGCAGGACCCCCCAGAGCCTCCTTCGGGGCATGCACTTCCAGGCTCATCCACACAAACTCATCTTGATGACAGACGCCTCGCTGTTGAGCTAGGGAGCCCACTGCAGCCACCTCTGTACCCAGGGGGGCAGTGGTCACCGGAGGAATTTCAGCATCAGATCAACCAATAAGATGATCTTTCCGACTTTTCCTCCCGAGACCTCACACCAACCGGGCATCAGCGGTCCTGCATACGCTTGACTGCAAGAGGTCTCTCGCCTTCTACCTGCAGGGAACCCTAAGTCATCACAGGTCCAACCGGCTCTTCATCGCCTATGTTCCCAACTGCCTGGGATTGTCAGTCACCAAGCGCACCCTCTCCATTTGGGTGGTGGACTGCATCGCCTTCACTCGGGCAAGGGCGGGCTCCCCGCTGGATCATCGGGTCACCGCGCACGGCGTCCGCACCAAGGCAGTGTCAGTGGCGTCACTGTGCTCCGTGCCTCTGACGGACACATGCCAGGCTGCGACTTGGTCTTCAGCGAATACCTTCGCTTCGCACTACTGCCTGGAGAGCGCCTTCGGCCAGGCTGTACTCCATAGTTTGTTCTTGGTATAAGCAACTCCTGCCCTCCGACTCTTCTTCTGCGGCTACCGAGAGCTTGCCCCGAAGGCCCGAGGACTTGGGCTCCCTTCGGACATTGGCTTCTGCTCACGGCCTTGCGGAGGCGTTTTTGGGTTACAGGTTCGGTAGCTTGTAGCTGGGGAGTACCATAAGTGAGGACCGACTTCCTGCTTGCTGCTGGAGAAAGTGTAGTTGCTCACCTGTAGCAGGTTTTCTCCAGGGATAGCAGGATCAGTCCTCACTACCCTCCCACCTCTCCTGAAGAGTTGCAATTTTTTTTTGTTCTTCCCTTGCTATCTGCTTAGTAGGGCTCTAGCTCTGGGAGCTGACTGAGCAAGATGGCACCTTTGGGCGGGAAGAGGACCATACATGCGTGTCAGCAATCCCAAAGGCTTTCTTTGAAAGCTGGGGAATTGCTCCACGCGTGCTCCATTGGTGCCGATGTCATCCATAAGTGAGGACTGATTCCTGCTGTCCCTGGAGAACACCTGTTACAGGTGAACAACTACGCACTCTCTCCTTTTCTGGGTGTCCCAAGACAAGTCAGGAAACATATGAACGGACAGACCTTTAAGCAAAACAGCTCTTTTTTTAAAATATATGTTTAACAGCCATTCCCGGTCAGAGATCAGTGCCAATGATATCAACAAAGTAGCAGGTGCAACAGAGTCAGATAGCAGTGTCCGATAAATCTGAAACATTCAATATGTCCATGGAACCAGACTCCACAGAAGCTTTCACGTATAAGTGCACATCTTTTTTCCCTGTAGGGATATAATAGACTTTAGAGAGGGGTGGATGAGATTCCAGTGGGACCCTAAGAGCCTCCAAAAGATAAGATTTAAACATATCCTGGGCCGTAACCACAGACAAGTAGGGGAAATTCAACCATCTCAAATTTGTAGATCTAAATTGATTTTCCAACATTTCAAGTTTCATTCTTTGACTAGTTACTGCAGAACATCACTTTTTTAATTGTGTAACTTTATTTTCCAAGGTAGAAAATTGAGAATTAACAGTAGCCACTGCGTCCAGGCAATTCTGAACATCCCCAGCATTAGCACGAATAAGCTGCAGTGTTGCATTAGTTTGGGAGACCAAACATTCACCAAGTTTTGTAAGGGCTGTCCAGATCGAATCTAAAGTAATATGCTCCAGTCTTTCCAGAAAGAAGGGGGCCATAACAGCTTGATTGATCCAAGTTACAACCGCACTTGCCGAAACTCCAGGCACCTCCGACACCAAGATGCCTTCCCGGGAGTCACTTAGCTTTGCTCCATGTTCCACACCTGCAGCCACATATGATGAACCTGGGCCCTGAACCAACGCTGATGACGCATCGAGCACACTCCCTCCCATCGGGACTGCAGCCTTCTCCACTTCGGAACCCACGGTCCCGAGTGGGCTCAAGTTCAAAAAAATCAGCAGGTAATGCAGGTGAACGCTGTAGGTCCCGGAGTAAGATCACAACCTGAAGAGGACGCCGGACTACCCAGTACTGGTGTCAACTCAGCCAGACTTCCTCCGGTTTCTTCCTGGCGTTCTTTGTGAAGCTGCAAGAAGGAATCCATTGGCCCGACTAAGCAGCCAGGCGCTGAAGTAAAAGGAGACGACAACAGCTTGGAGGGGGCTTCCCCCGTAGCTTCCCCTTTCGCTTCGGCATAACTAGAAAAGCAGCCCACTCAGTCAGCAGAGCAGAAAGCCATCTTGGATCTCCACAGGCAGTACCTTTGCTTCTTGGTGGGGGGTAGCCACTACCAGTTCAGGGTGCTACCCTTTGGCCTAGCCTCCATCCCCAGGGTCTTCACCAAATACCTGGCAGTAGTGGCCGCCTTCCTCATCTCCAGGGATTATCTGTCTTCCCCTCCCTGGACAACTGGTTCATAAAAGGAGGCATGGCCACAGAGGTGCAGCAGGCCATGGCACGTACCATCCAGGTCCTGCAACATCTGGGGTTCATGATAAACTACTTCAAATCCCACTTCCTCCCGACACAATGTCTGGAGTTCATAGGGGCAAGGCTGGACACACTTCAGGCAAAGGCCTTCCTTCCCCTGGACTATTCCGACCGTCTCAGGGCACTGGCCGTAGACATACAATACCATCCCTCTGTGTCAGCTTGGCTTCTACTGCGCTTATTCTTGCACATGGCCTCTAAGGTCCATGTCAGCCCAGACCCACCCGTCTGCACATGAGGGCCGCTCAGTGATGCCTTTGGGACCAGTGGACACAAGCCATCTCCAAGACGGTCTCAGTGACCCACCAATTGGCAGAATCTCTGACTTGGTAGAAAAATCTCTACCTTCAGGCAGGGATGCCCTACAAACACCAAGTCCTCTAAGGGTCCTCACTACAACCACCTCCCTACTGGGATGGGGAGCCCACTGCAAAGAACTCGCTCCCAGGGCAGCTGGTCACAAGCTGAGGGCAACCAGCAGATCAACCTCCTTGAGCTTCAGGCAATATATCTAGCCCTCCAAGCATTCTGTCACCACCTGAGGCACCAGCCAGTGCTGAGCCAAGCAGACAGTCAGGTGGCAATGTTCTATGTGGACAAGCAGGGGGTTACGGGGTCTCGCACCCTCTGCTATGAAGTGATGACACTCTGCTCCTACACTGTTAAATGGAATATTCCTATGGGCGGTATACCTACCAGCCAGGACAACGCTCTGGTGAACAAACTGAGCATAGTCCTCCAGCCACACAAGTGACAGCTGGACCCCAGAGTAGCCACTTGGCTCTTCCGGCTCTGGGGGACCCCCATGAGTGGACCTCTTTGCCAACCCAGACAACTACCAGTTGCCCGCTTCTGTTCTCTGCAGCCCCATCTGTCCTGGGTGGTGGCAGATGCGTTTCTCATTCTGTGACTGGAAGGTCTCATGTATGCCTTCCCACCCATGCCTCTGATTGTCGAAACACTCTTCAAGGCTCTTCGCAACAAAGCCTCACTGATCATGGTGGCTCCACTGTGGCCCAGGCATCTGTGACTCCTGCTGCTGCTCCGACTGTCACTGGAGACTCCAATCCCACTGGGGTGCTAACCAGGGCTCTTGTCTCAGGAGGAGGGCTTTCTCCTGCACCATCCTGGGGTCCCTATCTCTGACAGCAAGGCTTATGACCCTAGCCCCTTTCAATCTCTCCGGAGAAGTGGAAGAGATCCTGCTGGCCCTCCTGTAAGGCCTCCACCAGGAGAGCTTATGCCATCAAATGGCGTAGGTTCTCGGTCTGTTACGCAGAGCAACAGGTGAACCCGTTCTCCTGCCCGATGCAGCTGGTACTGCAGTATCTTCTTCATCTCTTGCAATCTGTGCTCAAATCAAACTCTGTTAGAGTGCACCTTAGTTCCCTGGCGGTGCATCACCACCCTGTTGAAGACAAGCCCCTCTGGGTCCTGCCTCTGGTGACCCACTTCTTGAGAGGACTTCTGCTGTCCAATACCACCCCCACCCCCCCAATTCACCCTCTGGCGACAGAATGGGACCTCAACATAGTATTGGCACAGCTCAGTCAACCACCGTTTGAGCCTCTGACTACCTGCCACCTGAGATTCCTCTCATGGAATGTCGTGTTCCTGGTGGCACTCACCTCTGCTCTCAGGGTCATCGAGCTCTAAGCCCTAGTGGCAGAGGTGCCATATAACAGATTCTATAAGAAAAGAGTCATACTACGTACACACCCCAAATTCCTTCTGAATGTGATATCTCCTTTCCACCAGGAGGTGGTGCTGCCACATTCTTCCCAAGGCCTCACTCCAGCATGGGGGGAGACTGTCCTTCACACCTTGGACTGTAAGAGGGCCCTGTCTTTCTACATTCAGTGTACCCAGGGCCACTGAAAAGCTGCTCAGCTTTTTTGTTTCCTTTGACCCCATTCGGCTGGGGGAAGCAGTGACCAGAACAGACACTGTCCACCAGGGTGGCAAGACTGCATTGCCCTAGCCTATGAGCAGGCTGGGCTCACACTGGATTGCTGGGTCACGGCAAACAGTGTCAGGGCCATGGCGGCCTGTGTGGCAAATCTGTGCTCCGTCCTGATGCTGGACATCTGCTGAGCCGCCACCTGGTCTTCAGTCCATATCTTTGCGGCTCATTACTGTCTGGAGAGGGCATCCCAACGGGACAGTGCCTTTGGCCAGGCTGTGCTCCATAATCTTTTTTTGTGGTCTAGGAAACTCCTGCCCTCCGACCCTTCTGTGTTCAGGCTACCGGAGCATTGGTTTCCATTGGACACAAGGGTCCTACTGCAGTCTATATCTGCAGACTCAATTGCTGTTGCTCACGGCTTCCTTTGAGGGCGCTCTTGTTTTTTTCCTACAGGCTTGCAGTAGCCTGTAGCTAGGGAGTCCCATATGTGAGGACTGACTTCCTGCTTGTTCCCAGACAAAGCGTGGTTGCTCACCTGCTGTAACAGGTGTTCTCCAGGGACAGCAGGAATCAGTTCTCACAACCCTCCCTCCTACCCATGGAGTTGCTGCTTTTATTTTCTTTTATTTTCTGTGGTCTTTTAGCTATGTCATCTGACTGGGCAAGATGGCATTCTTGGACAGGAAGGGCACCATGCATGAAAGCTGGGGAGATGCTTCTGCGAGGGCTCTGTCGGCACCAGTGTCACCCATATGTGAGGACTGATTCCTGCTGTCCCCGGAGAGCACCTGTTACAGGTGGATAACTACACTAACTTAACTATATCTTTTATCTCAAGAAATAGGGGTGACCTGCACAGAGTGGCAGGTGCCATCTACTCTTGCCCCCTTTGCTGGGAAGACTATATGGACCTTGCTGGTCTTTATTTGCCGTCATATACTATGTTACTATGTAAGGTATTTTGGAGCGAAATGTGCTTCTAGTATCAGAAAACTAGGTCTGGGTCAAAAGTCATGGGTCAGCCAGCAAGACAATGATAGAAAACATACACCCAAAAGTACAAAGAATGGTTAAAAATGAACAAATGGACTCTCTTTTTTAAAACTGGCCAGCAACAAGTCCCCATCTCATTCCAATTGAGAACCTTTGGAAAGAGCCGAAATCTGCCATTGGTGATATGAATCCTGGAAACATTCATGAGCTGGAACAAATTGCAGTTGAAGAGTGGGAGAAACTACCAGAAGACAGATGTAAGAAACTTATAGGTTTGGAGGGTGTCATCCCTGCCAAATATTAGTGAAGGGTGCCTTTAATCCTATCCAAGTCATATTTTGTTTTTTCCTCAGAAATTACTTTGTCTAAGTTGCACAGACATCTTTTTTTTCTTTTTTTTTGTTGTATACCTTTGAACATAGTATTAAAATATTATGATGACATACATTTGGAATATTTCCAATTTATGCAACATATCTATTAGTACTACTATTAATATTTTATATAACGCTACAAGTCCTACGCAGCGCTGTCCGGACATATATAAAAACCTGTCCCTGCTCATCAGGATTTACAATCTAATCAAGACAGACAGTACAATAAATGATAACAAGGGTGCAGTAGGGAAGGGTAATGAGACAGAAGGAGAACAAAGGATTAAGATCGAAAAGCAGCCTGAAAGAAGTGAACCTTTAGCATGGATTTGAAAAGGAGGAGATATGAAACCTGAGGTAAAGATACTGGTAGTTTGTTCTAGGCATAAATAGCAGCAAGGTGAAATGATCGAAGTCTGGAATTGGCTGTTGAAGAGAAGGGCATAGAGAGAATCAAGCCAGAGTTCACGAGGAGGGATGTAGGGAAAGAGAAGAGAGCAACGGTAGTGAGGAGCAATAGAATGAATGCACTTATAAGTCAGAAGGAAGAGGTTGTCTTGGATATGGAAATGGAAGGGAAGCCAGTGAAGTGATTTGAGAAGAGAGTTTGTATGAGTATATTGGGGCTGGCAGAAGGTTAGCCGCGCAGCTGAGTATTGAATAGATTGAAAGGAGAAAGATGACTCGGAGGGAGACCAGCAAGAGAAGTTTGCAATAGTAGAGGCGAAAAGTGACTGAAGAGTGGATAAGTGTTTTAGTAATGTGTTCAGAAAGGAAGGGGCAAATTTTGTTAATGCTGTAGAGAAAGAAACAACAGGTTTTTGCTATCTTTTGGATAAGTGTGGAGAAGGAGCGGGAGGAGTTGAAGATGACGCCAAGGTTGAGGGCTGAGGAAACAGGAAGCAGAAACATGTTATGAAATACCTAAAATGCAAGGGTGTCAATGTTGACCACAATTGTATCAGATTTCAGAAACATCAGACTACAAAGGCGGCTGAAGAACAAGGTCCTATAAAATCGCCCAGTGTTTGGTTGAGAGTCTCTTTCTCACTGAGTTGGTAACTGAACCGTTGACCCCTGATCTTGAGCAGGGAGATGGGAGTTTGTCAGACCAAGGGGTCCGGGTTTAGTTGTTTTGTGACTTTGAACTGGAAGTTTTACATTCTTCTGCAGATTTTTTTATTTTAGTTCTCCCTATATGGTACCAGTAAGGTGGGCAATGGAATCATAGTTTCTCCGGGAAGAAGCAGAAAGTCAGTCCTCGCATATGGGTGACGTCTGCACTGACGGAGCCCTCGCGGAAGCATCCCCCCAACTTTCAAAGAAAGCCTTTGGGAGATGCCACCATGTATGCGTGGTCCCCTTCACGCCCAAGGGTGCTATCTTGCTCACTCTCCTTTTTTCCGTGGAGCCCTTCAGACAGTCTACGACCTCACAGGGGTACTTTTTTCCCCACATGGCTTCCAGTGGCTTTAAGAAGTGTGATCGGTGCTCCAAAATTATGTCTCTGACACACACGACTGCTTTCTCTGCTGCCTCTGGCCAGACCACGACCCAGCAGCCTGCAGTCTCTGCAAGAGGATGTCCAGTAAGGCCCTCAAGAGCCGCCAGCAGCACAATTTCCCCAAGTCCCTGGTACTTCCGAAAGCCAGGGCCTTGTCTGAGGACCCAGCATCTCGGGTGTAGCCTTCCGAACCTGAGCCTCATCGTGGCTCCTCAGAAAGGGGATCTCCCTCAAGGGAACCCAGGAAGAAGAGCCTCGAAAGCGGTGTCCTTGGACGGTTCCAACTGGCCGGGTGCTCCCCGGGCCCGGTCCCGCAATCCGAAACGTTCATCAGAGGCATCGGAGAAGGAGCGGCCTGCAAAGGTCCCCCAGAAGGATCCTACCGCTTACTGGCCCCGGTCTGCAGACGCAATCCTCGGGCAGATACAAGGCCCCTCCATGGGAATTGCTCATGGTGCCCATCCCTCCCATCCTGGAACGGCTGCTGCTCCGAATGTGGGAGACACCAACTTTGGTACCGTGATGAGCAAGCGGCTCGACTCGATGTATTGAATGCGCTGGAGCCTGGGCTTCCAAAAGTCACAGCTGCCGCATAACTCTATGGTGGTGGAGTCAGCCATGCGTTGGCTGAAAAGCCAGAAGAGGCACTCCTTGCTGCCCCCCGGCAGGGAGGCCTGCACCCTGGACGCCCTCGGCAGAAAGTGCTACCAGGGCTCAATGTTCATTGGCCACATCCTGGCCTGCCAGCTATACATGGGCATGTACCTGAGAGACCTGGCGAAGGAACTCGCTGGGTTCTCAACTGGTCTCTCTGAGGAACCTTTGCAGTGGTTCAAGAACCTGGCCAAAGCAGTCCGTGAATGCTTCAAATTCATGTATAGAACCCTGTATTATAGCCCATGCTGTACCATAGCGCACTATGTACATTGCTTAACCGAAATCTAACACACTTACCCCCCCACGCAAATCATAACATTTCATTCACTGCATGAACTACACCTACACTACTTTTGATTGTATTGTTGTGACACCGCCTTGATTGTAGGATAAGGCGGTATAGAAATACTGTTAAATAAATAAATAAATGTCTCGTGCAGCCTATGATGGGTTTGAGTTGGCAGCTCTAGTAGTGGTGGCTGGCATCTGTGCATGCCACCAAGCTTGGCTACAATCATCTGACCTCGAGCAGTGGATTCAGGACAAATTGAGGCCGCTGAGTGGAGGAGTGGCCTAGTGGTTGGGGCAAGGTACTTCAGGCCGGAAGGTCGGGGGTTCAAATCCCACTAGAGGATAGCAACCTTGGGCCGGAAGGACTGGGGTTTCTAGTCCCACAGGTGCTCCTTGTGGTCTTGGGCAAACCACTTAACCCTCCATAGCCCATGTTCCCTGTAAATAGTTATCTCCAAGTTATAATGCCCTGTTCAATGTAATTTCAGTTTGTTCAATGTAAACCGCACTGATGCAGAATAGTGCGGTATATAAGAGAATATAAATAAATTGGTCGATGTCCCCTGCCAAGGAGAGAACCTCTTTGGCAAACCCAAGACTGACAAGGCTGCCGAGCTGGAGACAGAGTTCATGATGAGGACCAGGCTCTCTAAAAAGACTGCTGCCTCTCCCCTATGGAAGGGCTCTGGTAAAAAGCCCTTCTACCTGAGGAAGGGAGCTGATTACAGAAACTACCCACCTTATCAGGTCTCCCCAGCTCCCCAACAGGGTCAGCAGGCCAAGGGACATGGGCATGGCCCACGTAAGCAGAAGGCTCCAAAACCCCAGGTACCAGCTCCAGCCCAGCCAGGGGGCAGTTTTTGACTCCTTGAGCATAGCCTCTCTACCCCAAGGAGATCAGCAGCCCACAGGAGGACATCTGACCCTCTATACGAAGAGGTGGGTGACCATCACTATCAATTCCTGGGCACTAAGGGTAGTCGGGGACTGTTACCTCCTCCACCTGATTCAGACACCTCCCCCTTATTTCCCGGGAGAGCCCCTAAGGTCTCCCCTCCACGGGACCTTTTTCTGAAGGAGTTGGTAGGTCTTCTCGAGGACAAAGCAGTGGAACCGGTGCCCCACCACCTCAAGGGCAAGGGGGTTCTACTCCAGATACTTTCTCGTGCCAAAGAGGACAGGGGGCCTAATTCAACAAATTCCTGGTGACAGAGAAGTTCAAAATGCTCTCCTTTGGAACATTACTGCCATACCTCCAGCAGGAAGACTGGCTATGCTCCTTAGACCTCAAGGATGCTTATACCCACATCTTCATCCACCCCAACCAAAGGGCAGTACCTGCGGTTCGTAGTGGGGGGCAGGCACTTTTAGTACAGGGTGCTCCCCTTCTGTCTAGCCTTTTCCCCAAGAGTCTTCACAAAATGCCTGGCAGTCGTGGCTGCCTTCCTCCGGCTCCAGGGGATCTTTGTCTTTCCCTACCTGGATGACTGGCTCATAAAGGGAGGCACAACCTTAGAGGTGCAGCATGCCACCGCACGCACCATCCAGGTTCTGCAACACTTGGGCTTTGTCATAAACTACCCCAAGTCTCACCTCCTCCCGACAGTGTCTGGAGTTTACTGGGGCAAAGATCGACACTCTCCAGTTGAAGGCTTTCTTGCCCAGGGACCGAGCTGATCGTCTCGGGTCTCTAGCTTGGGACATACAGTACCGTCCCTCAGTGCCCGCCCGGCTTCTTATGCGCCACCTCAGGCTCATGGCCTCCATGGTCCATGTCACCCCAGACGCTCACCTCCACTTGAGGGCAGTGCAGTGGTGTTGCCGGGACCAGTGGTCTCAGGCCACAGGCCACTTCCGAGACAGGGTTTTTGTGACCCGCCAGTTGGCAGACTCCCTGGTCTGGTGGCAGTCGCCCCAACTTCTCGAGGCAGGCATGCCTTTTCAGGCCCCAAGCCCCTCGAGGGTCCTCGCCACAGACACCTCCCTGCTAGGCTGGGGAGCCCACTGAAGAACTCTGCACCCAGGGCTGACTGGTCAGCAGACAAGAGCACACAGCAGATCATCCTCCTGGAGCTCCGTCCATATACCTAGCCTTGAGGGTCTTCCATCACCATCTGTGTCACCAGCCAGTTCTGGTCCAGATGGACAACCAGGTGGCAATGTTCTACCTGAACAAACAGGGGCATGGGGTCTCGTACCCTTTGTCAGGAGGCACTGGGCCTCTGTTCGTACACAATCCAACAGGGTATCCTCCTGCGGGCAGTGTACCTGCCAGACCAGGACAACCTGCTGACTGACAGGCTTAGCAGAGTTCTTCAGCTGCATGAGAGGCAGCTGGCGCCCAGGGTAGCCAGTCGGCTTTTCCAGCTCTGGGGGGAAACCAGTGATGGACCTGTTCACCAGCCCGGACAATTTTTAGTTGCCCCACTTCTGCTCCCGGCAGGCCCACCCCTCCAGGGTGGCAGCGGATGCATTCCTGGTCTCATGGTCGGGAGGCCTCATGTACGCCTTCCCTCCTACCCTGCTAATCGCCAAGACCTTGTTCAGGACCCTCCGCAACGGGGCCTCTCTCATCCTGATAGCTCCTTGGTGGCCCAGCTAACTGTGGTTCCTGCTGCTGCTTCAGTTGACGGTGGACACCCCGACCACCTTGGGATGCCTATCTCAGGAGGGGGGCTCTCTCCTGCACCCCAATCTAGGGTCCCTGTCGCTGAGAGTGTGACTCTGGCCCCCTTCTACCTCCTGGTTGACGTGGAGAACATCCTGCTGGCCTCTCGCAAGGCCTCTACTAGGAGGGCTTATGCCCTCAAATGGCGCAGGTTCTCTGTTTGGTGCACCAATCACAGGGCTGACCTTTTCTCGTGCCCGGTGGCTCTGGTGTTACAGTACTTTCTCCACCTCTTTGGGCTCAAGTCTAACTCCATCCAGGTGCACCTCAGTGCCTTGGCGGCGCACCACCATCCAGTGGAAGGTAAGCCCCTCTCGGTCCAGCCATTGATGACCTGTTTTCTTCGGGACCTGATTTTATCGAAGCCCCTGGTTCGCCCTCCAGCAACCGAATGGGACCTCAATGTGGTGTTGGGGCAGCTCACTCACCCGCCCTTTGAACCTCTTGCTCCCTGCCACCTCCACTACCTCTTTTGGAAGGTGGCTTTCCTGGTCGTGCTTACCTCCACTCACAGAGTTAGCGAGCTTCAGGCCCTTGTGGCGGAGGCCCCCAATACCAGGTTCTACAAGAACAGAATGGTGCTTCGCACGCACCCCAAATTCCTGCCAAAGATTATGTCGCCCTTCCATCTCAACCAGGAAGTGGTGCTCCCTACCCTCTTTCCAAGACCTCACTCCAGTCGGACAGACAGTCCTTCACACCTTGAACTGTAAGAGGACTTAGTCCTTCTATATCCAACGCACCTGGGGCCACTGCAAAGCTGCTCAGCTTCCTCTCCTACGACCCCAGTAGGCTGGGGGAAATGGTGACCAAGCGTACACTGTCCACATGGGTGGCAAAATATTGCCCTCGCTTACGAGCAGGCGAGGCTCCCGCTGGAAGGCAGCATCATGGCGCACCGTGTCAGGGCCATGGCGGCCTTGGTGGCAAACTTGCGCTGTTTCCCAATTGTAGACATCTGCTGGGCCATCACCTGGTCTTCAGTCCATACCTTCACAGCCCATTACTGCCTGGAAAGAGAGTCCTGATGGACAGTGCTTTCAGCCAGGTTGTGCTCTGTATAACCTTTTCAGGGTTTAGGCAACTCCTACCCTCCAACCCTTCTGTGTTCAGGCTACCAGTGCTGCTTTCATCAGACACAGGGGTCCCACTGTGGTCTGTGGACACGGACTCATTTGCTGCTGCTTGTGGCTCCCCATGAGGGAGCCCTGTTTTTGCTATAGGCTTTCAGTAGCCTGTAGCTTGGGAGTCCCATATGTGAGGACTAACTTCCTGCTTGTTCCCGGAGAAAGCATAGTTACTCACCTGTAACAGGTGTTCTCCGGGGACAGCAGGAATCATTCCTCGCAATCCTCCCCCCTCCTCTTGGAGTTGCTCCTTTACCATCTTTTATTTTTGCCATCTTTTAGCTATGTCATCTGACTGAGCAAGATGGCACCCTTGGGTGGGAAGGGGACCATATATGCATGGTGGCATCTCCCAAAGGCTTTCTTTGAAAGCTGGGGGGATGCTTCCGCAAGGGCTCCATCTGTGCCGACGTCACCCATATGTGAGGACTGATTCCTGCTATCTCTGGAGAAACACCCGTTACAGGTGAGTAACTATGCTTTCTTTTTCCTAAGATGTTTCTGCCCTATTGGGACCTCTTGTGGAATATCAGATTGTTCCAGTTGTTGTTTCAGACTTACCCTTTGGGTTTCACTACAGTTTCTGCATGTTTTCTAACATGAGGTAGTACTGACCATTCAGAGGTGCATGCTTTCCTGGATGACTGTCTCATTTGCAGTAGGAGGCAGAGGATTGACCGCTTTGACCTGGTGAAAAGCAGGATATAAATGCAGCTAAATAAATAAATAAATAAAATGAATCTTTTAGCACAAGTGAAACGTTTGATGCAGGATCTTGGTAGGAATTTTGGCCTTGTGTAGGGTCAACTGAAGCAGCTGCAGTGCCTGGAATACCTTGGGGTCTGTTTTGTTTTTCATTGTTTACCTCTGTTCTTGGCCAAACAGGGGAAGATTAGCTTGTAGTAATTGAATTTTTTTTTTTGCCAAAGATGACCCTACAAGCATGGAGTCCCAAGCAATGCCTAGGGTCATTATAGATCAATTGATCCTGGTCCATGAGGCACGTTGCCTCTGCAGCTGTTTATAGCGGTAGCTGCTGGACTGGGGTTTTCATAGCAGAGATGCTGCAGGCTTTTAGTCCAGCTTGGCTTAGTAACTGCTTGAGATGGTATTGCTGCTAGTCCCCAAACAGATTTAGTATGGCAGATGCCAAACTGGTCTCTGAGGAACATGTCTGCTAGGTGGCTGAGTGTCAGGGTTTGTGGCCGGTTGGTTGATGAGCTGATTTGAAGTGAGGGCTTTTTGCAGATGACTACAGGACTTTATTCCTGGATCCAAGACGATCCTTTTATTTGAAGTCCCAATAATGTGGGGAGCAATAAAACAAATTCAATCAGGAACCCCAACTCCATATCACTCGCACATTATTTTGAAAATATTCTTTTATCTGACCTCACACTAAAAGGTATATAGCTATCAACAGTTTGCACCATCCCCTAGTGAAGTACATTTTACTTTCAATTTAGACAACTGAACTTACACCATACTAACTTAAAACCTAGTCAGAAGAGCCACATGATAGTCTTTTACAGTTTATGGTTTTGCTGGTTGAATAGCTCTTATGAGTATTTTCAGATCCCCAGTGATGCTTTACAGTTTTGCTGAACAAGTGCCTCTGCTGGTTCTTTTCAAAACACCCTCTGAAGGGATAGCATCAGTGACATTTTTCAGAATCCCCTATATGTCGTATGCATGCAATCACATTTTGATATCCCTGTTTCAGGGGCACTTAAGTTCCAAGTTATTCCTCTCTCTGACAAAACCTCTACAATTACTATCTCGGCATCCTAAAATCTCATTATTCTTTCAGCTTCCTGAAACAGCCCCCCCCCCCTCCCCGTTCTCATATTTCCAGGGGCAACTCAGAGGTGTTGATGTCAATGGGTATATATCTGCTGATGTCTGTGAAAGGTTAGCTAAGTTCCCCCATATGTCAATTATGGCCAAATTGTTTTTTCTCAGCAATCAGCTCTTGGTTCCAGGGAAGTAGTAGGCCTCCAAGAAGGCCTTAGGTCTTACTGGGCTTCAGTGAAGTGTTCCGGCAATGGGCTCGATAGTGTCAGGAATCATTTGTAGTTTCTATTTATCAACAGTCAGATTGGATGTCAGTGGGCGTGAACATCTTACTGCACCTGTAGCTGGCCTTGAGAATTGGATGCATTTTTCTTCTGGAGATGCCATTTGGGCACTTCTGTCATGGATTGCAGGGCATCCCAGCATAGTGACCTAACTGATAGTAGCTTTGCCTCAGCACCCATGGTATGCAGATTGTCTCCAGGAGCACCAGCTGCTTCAGGAGAGCAGTCTCCCATTCCAGAAATCGTTCTGATGATTGGTGCATTTTGCTTCTTTCTTAGGGCCTGGCCCTTGTGGAGTGTGCCAGGCTAATGGGGCTCTCAATTGTAATGGATTCTGTCCTTCTGGCAATGACATGTTCTACCTCTGTGGGAGTTGTCAGAGCATGAGCGTCCCTCTTTCGTTCGCTGTTTTAATTTTGGCAATCTATGGCTCATAGTTTAGTCTCTTTTTTGCAGGAAGTCACAGTAAGGCTTTGACCTTTTGCTCTATGGGCCAAGGGAAATTCCCTTGCCTATTTGCAACAATTCTTAGAGATCCTTGTTGGTTTCCTTTATGGATGTATTGTGTGTTTGGACAGATTGTTGCCTTTTTGACCTCCATCTCGTCAGGTGGTTCCAACTTAGGAACGTAACTCTAAGCTCTAGGCACTGTTGATCCTCTCCCCTCCTAGCATTTTGGTGGATATTCGTGACTATCTGATAACCTGTTCTTCAGTCAGAAGAATGCAAAATATATAAGCTTTTCTTGCCAATAATGTTCCTTTACAATTCCATAGGGACACAATTTGGCTTAGGACAATTCTTTCCTTCACATGGGGCTTTCACCCTCCATGTGATTCTGTATGTCATGCTTTCCAACATTGTAAAGAGCACTACAGGGAAGATCAGCAGGTCTTGCGTATGTTGAATGTGCCTGTTTCTTTTGTCTGGTTTGCTCAGAGGTGTTTTTCTTATTTTTCCTCTGCTTCTTTCCAGAGCACCAGGTAGATCCTGTAGGTGTATGTGCTCTTTAAGCTAGGGTATTTAGGGAACTTCCAGAACGGAGGTGTCCTATTTTGCCTGAGTCTATATTATAGAGTGGTGATATAGATGCCCTTGCTTTTCTTACAAAGTACTTTGATTTAGAGATCATGAGGTGGCATGGGTTTGGAGCAAGGGTGCTAGAATCCTGCTTGGTGTTCAAGACTCCCCTTGCATCTCATTTGTTCTGGACTAGTCTGGCAGTTAAGGAAGGAAAAGTTTGGTCTTGCCAGATGATTTTCTTTCCTTTTAGTCCTGCCAGACCAGTCTAGAGTCCCCACCCTAGCTAGATATTTTCTCAGTTCATTCTGGTTTGAGGTTAGACCGCTTCACTGGCATATAACTGGTTAGGAGAAATCTATTTTTCACCTGGAATGATTGGCATGAGCTCATAATTCCACCTCTTTTCCCTGTCATTTTGGGATGAGAGGGGTGTGTTCTTCCATTAGCTTTGATACAGATAATACTGAAAATCATGTAACTGTACAGTGCCCTGTTTAGTGCAGAGTCAGATGCCTTTTGTTCTCTCTTCCTCTGCTGGCTGAGGGACATAACCCATTCATTCTGGACTGATCTGGCAGGACTCAAGGAAAGAAAATAGCAGGTAGACCAAATTTTTCCATTCTTCTGATGATTTTCTCCACAGAGGTAATGACTGTGTGCAGGGAAATACAGCAGCATGCTGTCATTCTCTACTTACCTGTTTTTAATTAAGTATTTTAATTTGATTTTAGGTAGTCCTACACCAGTACCACATGAAATTGTGACTGTAGGTGATCCTGTACTGTCTTCTGGTCTTCGTAGCATTGGCTCCAGGAGACACAGCACGTCTTCACTGCCGTCACAGCAATCAAAGCTCAGAATGACCTCGCCAACAAGGACTGGAAATGCTTACTCAAGGCACAGTGTGTCATCGGTGTCTGCCCATATTGACTCCTCTTCCAATCATGAGTCAAATGCTAAAAATGTTGAGAACTTCCTAAGGTCTCCTCATTCCAACACATCAAGCACAATAGGACCAGGTCCCACCATTTCTTGTTGCCCAAAAATGCAAGTGGGTAGAGATGGAGGGAAAACTGTTCAAATGACCGATTCTCATTCTTCAGATATGAAGCATCCTGGTGCTTTGGACTTGTTGCCTAAAAGCACGTCAAAAATAGAGAAGGCAAGATTGTCCGACTCAAAGGACTTGGATCATTTGGTCCCTAATTCTAAACTGTCTTCCCAGTCTGACAATACATTGGCTCCAGATACAGATGTTAAAGCTGGAACTTTGTCAGATCCCACCACAATGGTATTTAATTCCAAAGACCTTCCAGCATCCCATTCTTCACAAGCAAGAGGCTCAAAAAATAAGGACCAGCACTTAGCCTCCTTACATGCTGAGAAAGCAAACCTTGAAGTTGAGGACATCACTGCAAAGAACTTGCAGTCTTCCGGGGTCCATGGCATCTCTTCTCTAGTAGGTGAGCAAGCCCTGTCCAGTCCTAAACACAAGCGGCAAAAAGCAAGGAAACCACCAAAAGAAAACTTCAAAGACATGCATTCTGACAAATATTCTACAGACTTCAGTCATATAGTGGCAAACCGTGAAGGAAAAAAATTAGAGTTCAGATTGGATAATCTAGCAGCATCAGATGAAAATGCTAGTCAAAGGTCAGCCACTAATGTTTCTGGTGAGAAAACTGGAAACAGCACAGACTCTCTTGCACATAGTCCAAATAGTCAGACAGTGGATACTGAAACTGTCTCAAAAGAACAGCACCCGCCTAGAAAGCGCACTGTTAAGGTAACACTAACACCTCTGAAAATGGAGACGGATGGTCTGTCCAAAAGAACTATAAAAGAGGCAGCTTCTGCATCTCCCTGCCATGCTTCAGAACCAACTGCCTTAGCAAAACCCTTTTCATCTTCTGAAAACCTAGCAGATAGTTCTGTGGATCACTTAAACTCAGCTAGTACCTCAACCAAGGAGCCTCAAGTAGGTAATGCATTTATTAACCTTCCAGAACAAGAGAGAGACTCAATGCTTCAGGATGGCAATAAGACACAAGAAGACAGTTCGTACAAGCGGCGGTATCCTAGACGTAGTGCTCGTGCCAGATCTAATATGTTTTTTGGGTTGACTCCATTGTATGGTGTGAGATCTTATGGGGAAGAAGACATTCCCTTCTACAGCAATTCAACTGGTAAAAAACGAGGGAGAAGGTCAGCAGAAGGACAAGTGGATGGAGCTGATGATCTAAGCACTTCTTCAGATGAAGATGATGTGTATTACTACAGCTTTTCTCGCACTGTGATTGCCTCCACAACAGAGGAGAGACTTTCATCACATAGTTTGTTTAGGGAAGAAGAACAATGTGACCTTCCCAAGATATCTCAGCAGTTGGATGGTGTGGATGATGGCACAGAAAGTGACACCAGCATCAAAGCAACTACTGGCAAGGTAAATCAGGTCTCCAAGAGAAACAGTAAAGAAAATGGAACAGAAAGCTTGAAGCTTGATCGAGCAAATGAAACTGGAGAAAAAGAGCATACGACTAAAAGCTCCACAGACCCCAAAGCTAATGAGCCAAAGGTGGAGAACTGCCATTCAGTGAGTAGGGTGAAGTCCCATAGCCAGGATTGCATAGAGGCTCAGCTAAGCTCCTTAGAAAATAGTCGAAAAGGACATGCAGGTACACCTTCAGATAAAAACATTCTGGACACCTTTAACACTGAGCTGCTAAAATCAGACTCAGACAATAACAATAGTGATGATTGTGGAAACATCCTACCCTCTGACATTATGGATTTTGTTTTGAAAAATACTCCTTCCATGCAGGCTTTGGGAGAAAGTCCGGAGTCCTCTTCATCAGAACTCCTTACTCTTAGTGAAGGACTAGGCCTTGATAGTAATCGTGGAAAGGATATGGGGTTGTTTGAAGTGTTTACTCAACAGTTACCAAGCACAGAGCCAGTGGATAGTGGAGTTTCTTCCACTATATCAGCTGAAGAACAGTTTGAGCTGCCCTTAGAACTTCCCTCTGATCTTTCTGTTCTGACAACCCGTAGTCCCACTGTACCAAGCCAAAACCACAACAGACTTGCTGTAATTTCAGAATCTCAGCTCTCCTCTCCAGGAGAGAGATCTATACTATCTCTGCCTTTAACAGAGACTGATGATAAAGGAATTGTGGTCTCCGAAAAATCTGTTGCATCCAATGAAGAAGACTCTGCCCTGCTGGGTCAAAGTGTGGGCTCAACTCCTGAGAGGCAATTGACCCCTGACCCATTTATCCAGAGTCACATGGATACAGAACACCAGGTGGAGCTAGGCCATGGGGGAAAACCAGACTTGGCCAGAAATAGTGGAACCCCTGGTCTCCAAGTGCCAGTGTCTCCCACTGTACCACTCCAAAGTCAGACGTACACTCCAAGCTCTTCTGAAAGCCCTTCTCAGATTTCAAATGCTGCTGTACAGACACCTACCCATCTCAAGCCTGCTACAGAAAAGCTCCTGGTGGTGAACCAGAATTTGCAACCACTTTATGTTCTCCAAACACTTCCCAATGGAGTTACCCAAAAAATCCAATTGACTCCTTCAGTTACTTCAGCAGCAAGCACAATAGAACCTAGCGCATCTGTTTTGGGCTCAATAGGAAGTGGTGTCACATTGACTGCAGGGTTAAATCCAAGTTTACCACCACCTCAATCTTTATTCCCCTCTGCTAACAAAGGATTACTCCCTATATCTCATCACTCGCATCTATATTCCTTCCCAGGAGCCACCCAAACTAGTTTCCCATCAAATCTCAGTAGTCCCACTTCTAGTCTACTCATTGGTGTCCAGCCTGCTCCAGATCCCCAGCTCTTGATTTCTGAAGCTAATCAAAGAACAGACCTTGGAACGTCAGCGTCAACTCCAACTCCAACCTCTTGCCTCAGTAAGAAAAGGCCAATATCTCGTCTGCACTCTAGAAAGAATAAAAAGTTGGCACCCTCGGGATCGTCATCTGCCATAACTCCTCCTGATGTGGTTTCCAGCATGACACTGATTAACTTTACCTCCTCTCAGCTAGCAGGGAGTATACCAAACCACCCAGGTTTAATTGATGTGGGAGCACTTGGAAATGCCACTTCTCATAGAACGGTTCCCAACATAATCAAACGATCTAAATCTGGGATTGTCTATTTTGAACAAGCTTCTTTGCTTCCACAGAACTCTGGAACATCCACTGCAACCACCACCACTGTTGGCTCCTCATCTGGGCTCATTGGGACAGAGGCCAATCACCTTACAGCTGGATCTGTGTCAGGGTTGACTTCAAGTTCACCTGTTCTCAGTGTTGTATCTATGCAGGCCGCAGCCACAACAACTTCAGGCGGATCTGTTCCTGGGCAGGTTTTGGGACAGAATTCAGTAGCATTAACAAGCCCAGGATTGCTGGGTTCTCCAGATATAGGATCCATAGGTAATTTATTAATTAAAGCCAGCCAGCACAGTTTAGGGCTTCATGAGCAACATATGACTTTATCACCAGGCTCTGGCATGTTTCCACAACTGGGAGCATCTCAGAGCCCAACTACTGGAGCCATGACTGCTACATCAAGTATATGTATGTTGCCTTCAACGCATGCTGTTACCAAGGCAGTTACCCAGTCGTCCTCTGACCCAGAAGGTCCATATGAACTTCAGCAGCACATGACACAATTACTGAGTAGCAAAACCACAATCATGTCCTCTCCAAAAGACCTTGCCAGCCCTCCAGCAGCTCCCCTTTCTACTTTTTCACAACTGGCTGACATTGCAAGCAATGCCGGACTTGAGCAGAACAAGGTTTCTTCATTGGTGAGACATGCCAGTTCAACACCTCTTGGAGGTTCGCCATCATCAGGACAGCAATCTGCAAGTAGCATGGGAGCTGCTGCCATAAAAACCAAGCAGAAAATGAAGAGAATACAACCCTCCATAGACAAAGGAAATGGGAAGAAGCACAAGATATGTCACACGTGTGCAAGCACCATAGAAGCGCACATTCAAGACTCTGAAGCCAAGACTCGGCCCATCCTTTCTACTACAGGGTAAGAGCATGTGAGAGGATTAATCTAAACTCCTTGACTTTTAAGGAAACTAGAACAAAGCAGCTATTCAGCTTTTAGTCGTCCAGCTTAAAACAAAGGCCAGAGAATCAGTATATATGATAATGCAGGGTTGATGCACATAGTCAGGGAAGTGTAACTGCTTTTGATATTCTATCTTTATCTGTGATAAGTAGAGTAAACAGAAAAAAAGTATTTGAATTTACTTGTGTTTTCATTGGTAGCTGAGAGTTAAATTTGGATATAGTTGTTAAGTACTTTGTTCTTCCTAGAAGGCTTAAAATCTGAAGCCTTTATGTACTAACACAAGATAAAATAGCATGTGTATATGCTGCTTTACCAAAAGAAAATTTACCACAGGATTCACTAACCCATGGTAAATAGTTTTTGTGTTGCTTTGTCTGGGAACATGTGCCCCTGGCTGCAGCAACAATAAAAATAGTGGAAGACTGTCCCTCATCCCTAAGTAAAAATAGTTGATAGGGTAGTGATGAAGGGTGCAATTCCCTTACCACCTGTGCTCACATCAGGTATGTAAAGCTGTCTCTCAAATCTACCTCCCCCAAGTCCTGCCACCTACTGGCTCTCCCTGGGGATCTAGTTGGGGCATGAGCCAATCCCTGATCACTCCTGCCACTGCAATTGCATTTTCAAAAATGGTGCTGCCTGAACTCCCTAGTGATTGTCTCAAGAGTTTCACATACCACATGGGGTTGAATTCCCCTCATCACTACTCCTCCAACAGGTTTGTTCAAGGGATAGAAAGGCCTCTTCAGTTAAACAGTTTTCCCCTTTAAGTTGCCCCTGGGGTAGGGGAAGTGCTAACCTTTACAAACTGCATTATTCATGGAAAGTTAACACAAGTTGTATTCATTTTCATTAAGTATCTTTACATGCAAAACAGCTCATTGTTTCAACACGTTGGAGTGAAAACTTTTTGTATGAAGCTGTGTTAATGGCAGACATGTTATTGCTATAGTACAGCTTTGTAAACCAGTCAATTTTCACCTGAGATAAAGGGTGATGTAACTTTCCTGCTGATGCACCTTGTGACCTTGGGCTTTGAACCCTGGCTTCCCCTATCTTCAACCCACTGTTCTAACTAGTAAACGTTTCTAGATTGCAGCATTTTCATTTTCCTGAGCATGATGATGATTTTTGGAGAAACTGTGTTTTATGCAAACTTTAGTGAGTAACCTGTTAGGCTAAGATTGCGGCCTATAAATTTGTAAATAAAGGTCCTGCTGAAAGTGAGAAACTTAGATACTGAATTTGATGAAGGCCCTCTATGGACAAGCAGGAATGAAGTCCTCACGTATGGGCAACATCATCTGATGGAGCCCATGCAGGAACACTCCCCAGTTACTAACTGAAGCTTTTGAGAGAGTCCACTGCGCATGCATGCCATCTTCCCACCTGCTTCAGTGGCGCCATTTTAGGACAGTTTGTTTTTCTGCAGAGCCCATTGGATGAGTTTTTCAAGTTCTCCGCCATCACTTCCATTTTCTTTCCTTCCTACCTGCCTGTTACAATTTTTCTTCTTTTTTTCCTTTAGTTAGTTTGTTCTAAATTTCCTTTCATTTTCCGCAGCACCTCTGCCCCCTTAGGCTCCAGCGCTCCAGCCATGAGTCCTGCTCTTTTTCAAGACATTTGATTTTACTGCGGCCATTTTTCTGGTCAGTATGTCCCAAAAACTGGCCAGCGGGTTTAAGGAAGTGTTTCTGGTGCTCAAGGACTATATTCGCCATGGATACTCACAATTGGTGCTGTCAGTGCCTAGGACCCAATCATCAGCCCTTTTCTTGTAATTGCAGATGACAAAAAGAGGACTCGAGGGTCGAGAGAAATGGCGCAAATCACTTTTTAGCGCTCACAAGTCTGATCAATCTGCATCGGCAGCACCAGTCTTGATGTCTTCGAAGACTGCATCAGATGCTGGCAGTTCATCAACATCAAGGAGTTCTCTGGCTGGCAAGATGGCGCCGGTAACGGACGTCCGCTGACAGCGCTCCGGTGAACTCCCCCCCCCCTCCCCCTGTCTTTTTCCAGTACCTTTTCTTATCTCTTTGCTGGTGAGCCTTCCTGATGCTGCACGCAGGCAAGAAAAGGAAAGCCAAGCTGTCGACAGCGACAGGGAAGATCCTGGGCGCAGAGAGGACGGCAGTTTGCGGGCCCATGGACTCCTTTGTATGGCCTGCTGGGAAGAGTGAGTTGACTCCAGGGCGCCCGCTGGGCGCTCTTGGGGCGGAAGAAAGGCCCTTAGCACCGAAGGGTTAGAGGTTTCCCTCAGCCCGGAGCTCGAAGTGCCACCGGTGCAGCTGGAAGAGGAGAGCTTGCCTGGGATCCTGAGTCTAGGCGTGGGTGAGGTGATTAGCCTGCCTCCGGTGTCTCAGAGGCAGTCGCCCAGCCCCAGAGGAGGTCAACGGGAACTGGTGTCTCTGGCTGTGGTTCCTGGCGTGAAGGGAGTGAAAGGGGAAGGATTGGTTTCAACTCTGCATTCTTCGTTGGAACTGCACCCGACATTGGATAAATCTTTTCAGCTGCTTGGGAATGAACAAGGACACAGTCTGGTGAGACCTGACATTGTTACCTCTGATAGTTTATGGGAAGCCTTCTCATCTGTGCACCTCATTTCATCTCAGCTCCAGTCTATTTTGCAGCAATTTCAGGTGTTTGGGCAGCAGCTAAAGTTGTATGAATTGGGTCAAACTGAGCTTATTGCCAAAGTGGCTTCATTTGAGGGGCGTCTGGGGCAAATACAGGAGGTCTCCCAAGCCTTTGTTAAAGATTTCTGGGGTTATTCATAAGAGGATGGAATTTTTGGAAAATGCTGGGAGGAGCTGCAACCTGCGAATATTGAACTTTCCTAAGGTTCCGTCAGTGTCTGCCCTGGAACTTTTCAAAAGGTTTCTGGTAACTTCCCTTAAGGTTTTGGTTGATTCTGTGCCACCTATATCGAACGCCTTCTATTTGCCAACTTCAAAGGCTAGTCCTGTGGGTAAAGATGAGCACCTTTTGTTATCTTCGGACAGTTTGGATTTATCTAGATTTTTGGAGCGGTCCCCGTCTGATGCAGGGATGACTGCTACATTGTTGGTCACCTTTGCTCTTGAGGCAGACAGAGATTGGCTGTTGAAGTTGTTTTTCAGGTCCCCATGTAAAATGTTCTTGGAGTCCCATCTGAGAATATTTGCTGATGTTTCTAGAGCAACCCAAAAGAGGAGGAGGCAGTTTCTTTTCTAGCGTCCTGGGGTGCTTCAGTTGGGAGGGTGTTTTTTCTTATGTTTTCTGTGTAAATGTCTGGTGAAGTTAGCTGGGCATAGTTACCTTTTCTTTGAACCCTCTCAGCTGGCTGCCTTCATTGCCTCTAAACTTGTGCGCAGGTCCCTTCTCTTCCTCCCTCTTAGGGTAGTCCCCCTAGTTAGGAGGGCTAAAATTGGAAAGTAATGTTTGCACTCCTCCCTTTTCTGTTTATTTTCCTGTATTTGCTTTGGAAACAATTTGTCCTATATATTGTGACCTATCTTTCCATTGTATTGTGGACTTGTGGGCTCATGCTTATTTGATTTTGTGCTTGGAGGAAAGTTTCTCCTGTATTTCCTTGTTGTGCCCTTTCTGTACAAGTTTTCTTCTTGTGCAATTTGAAAAATTGCATAAATAAAAAATATTTTAAAAAAAAAGAAAAATCAAGGAGTTCTCGAGCCCAGTCGGAGCTGAGCACCTCTAGTGTCCTGGAGCACTGGCCATTGATCAATCTTCACCCGAGGATGAGGAAGGATTCAGCTTCATCTTCTGCGCCACAAGGTGATCGTGCTGAGCACGGAGTAAAGGCTGCAGTGCACCAGTGTCAAAGCCCCTTGAGGCATGGTGTCGAGAGCAATGAGTGTCCATGAGAGCACCCCTCCAAGCTTCCCCAAAGAGATGAGAGCTCAATCTCCAGGAACAAGCAGAAATGAGTCTTCACATGTGGGTACGTCGGCGCCGACGGAGCTCGCAAGGAAAATGCTCCCCAGCATCCAATCAGAAAGCCTTTGGGAGCATCCCCCGCGCCTGCGCGGTGACTTCCCGCCCCTCCAACAGTCTCTCCTCAGTTTTTCGTTTTCCGCGGAGCCTACAGGACGTACCTCCTGTAACCGCAGAAACCTTTTTTTCTTATATCCTTAATTTTTTCTTGTTTTGTGCGGTCGCGGCGGTCTTCCCCGTTGATATCACTCTCTTTCCTTTGAGAAATAATTCCCTCGTCAGTTTTTTCTTTGTTTATCCTTAAGGCCTACTAGGCCCTTTTTTTCCACATGGAGCCTTCTTCCCCTTTGAAGTGCCCCCACTGTGGAGACTTGGTTTTCTTTTTAGACTCCAAGGCCTGGTGTCTATCCTGTTTGGGCCCTGACCCTTTTTCCCCGGGTCCATGGGGGCCTTAGCGTCGGGAGAAGACCTTCTCTTTTTCGGGTATTCCTCGATGCCGTTTTTCCTCCTCGGGTGAGGTCCTCTGTTTATTCTTCTCTCCAGGATCAGGTAACCCACAAACAGTCTGTTAAGACTAGCCGATCCTTGAAGGGCAAGTCTCATGCCCAGCATGATGACGGCTCCGGCCTTGCCCTCAAGACCACATCGGCAATAAAACCCCGGCGGGAGTCCTCGGGCTCCAAAGCATTTACGGGGTTTCAGGTTGTTCCTGGGGTTCACTCCTCACAGAACATACCTGAGCCATGCTCGGGGGTGGTATCCGATTCGGGCGGTACCGATTCCCCGCGCCCCAGCCATGCACGGGGTTGGCACCGGCTCCCCCGGCGTCGGCATCGAGTGTTCCACTCGCCGTCGGGGATTGCGGTCTGGCTTCGAGCGGTACCGCTCCCCCGGCATCAGCACCGGTGTCGAGGGCCCCACTCCTCACCGAGGATCGTCGTCTGGCGTCCTCGATACCTTCGGGGCCGGCCGGTTCGACCCCGACTGGCGTGCCTGCATCCCAGCCATGCGCGGGGTGGGTACCGTCTTCGAGCGGTTCCGCTCCCCCGGCATCGGCCCCGATGTCGAGTGTTCCACTCGACACCAGGGATTGCGGTCTGGCTTCGCGCGGTACCGCTTCTCTGGCATCGGCACCGGTGTTGAGTGCTCCACTCTTCACCGGGGGTCGGCGTCCGGTGTCCTCGGTAACCCCAGGACCGTTTGACCCGACCTGGGCTGGCTCTTCGGCCTCCCAGCCTTGCGTGGGGGTGGTGCCGCCCTCGAGCGGTGCCGGATCCCCGGCATCGCCACGAGTGTCGAGTGCTCCGCTCTCCACTAGGGATCGCCCTCTGGAACCCCCAGTACCTTTGGGTCCAATCGACGCGGACCAGGCTAGCTGGCCTGTATCTGGGCCGGCCGCGGGGCGGATGCCGGCTTCAAGCGATGCCGATGTCCCGGCATCGACATTGGTGTCGGGTGTCCCACTCTTCACCGGGGTTCGTCACCGGGTTTCCTGGTCAGAGCCGATCGATACGCCCCGGAGAGACGTCCATCTCCCTTTGAGGGGGGTACCGGCTTCAGGCGGTGCCGATGCCCCGGCGTCGGGGCCGGTGTCGAGTGTTCCTCCCGTCCCGGGGCATCGTCTTCGGATGTCCGCGGTGCCTTTGGCACCGACTGCTCCGATCCCGATCGCCTCTCATGTGGGGGCATCGCCGATACCACCACCGACGTCGGTGCCTTCTCGGCGTGCTTTCATAGCCCCGCTCGCTTCGATGCCCAGTCTAGAATCAATATCCAGTCTAGATGACTTGGTTGCGGCATCGCCGATGCCACCTCCGACGTCGGTGTCTTCTCGGCATGCACCGATAGCCTCGCCCTCTTCGATGCCCAGTCTAGAATCGATATCTAGTCTGGATGATTCGATTCCGATGTGGTGGGAAACCGGTCCAGGTCGTCTCCGACTACGCAGTACCGAGAGTAATCTTCAAAGCTCTTTGGTTACCTCGGTGCCGTCTCGGCAACCCTCGCTACCTACTCAGCTGGCACCGATGCCGGCATCGGTATCGAGGTCGATTCCTGCTGCTCCATCGGTGCCATCGATCCTTTCGATGCCTAGCTTGGAATCGATACCGGGTGCTGATGAGGCAATACTGACTGCCTCGAATCGGAGCTGTCAGTACCGTCCCCCATATGGCAGAATTCTTTCTCTGCACCAGTCCCGTGGGTCTTCTGGTATCCATGGCCCGCATTCTGCCTCGGCCGACCCGGCAATAACTTCTCTGGGGATCCTTCGTTTCAGAAATTTCTCCTTGACATGGCTACTTTTCTTGCCATTCCTATTCCTGGCCCTGCCCCTACCCAAGATTCGGCCAAACAGGGGACCGTCATGCTTCCTTTACATCATTCCTTGCAGGACCACCTTCTGAGGATTTGGGAATCACCTTTGAAGGTTCCTGCGCCCTCTGCGGCCATGAATGTTCTGTATCAGGTGCCTCCCTCTCCGGAGTTTCAGAACAACCAGCTTCCGCATCATTCCCTTGTAGTGGAATCAGCGATGAGGAAGGTCAGAAGTAAGAAGAAACACTCTTCTTATCCGCCAGGTCGTGCATCTAAAGCACTCGATACCTTTGGCCGTCAAACCTTCCAAACTTCTATGTTGGCTTCCAGAATCATGTCTTATATTTTTTATATGAGTCTAACACTTCAGGAGGTCACAGAGAAATTATCTCTTCTGTCTCCCTTCTTGTCAGAACCTAAGGCCTCTGACTATTCCTTGCTTCTTAATCATAGCAGGAACATCTCTTGGTTTCTTTCCCGTGCTTCCCTAGACTCTTTTGAGTCTGTTAGCAGATCCCTGGCTATTGCCATTGGAGCACGTCGTACTGCGTGGCTGCAAGCTTCAGGCTTGAACAGATGGGCACAACATACACTGGGTAACTCTCCTTGCACTGGAGAAAATCTCTTCAATAGGGAGGCTTTACGTCAGGTTGCTCGCTGCTCCACTGACTTCCCTGGCTATGGAGACCATCCCAAGCCTCCTTTTTCCCCGGGACATGGGAAGTATCCTACGAACCCTTCTCTCCCGAAGAGGAGGAGGGTTCGCCCTTCTGCCCATTCCCCCGGTGTACCCGAGCAAGGGACGTCTCCTAGCCTGAAGTCTCCAGGCTCAAACCAGTCTACTCGTACCAGCGCCCATAGGTTCCGGCAGGGTGCGCCATACAGTTAACTTCTTCTCTGCAGAAGTTTCTTTCTCAAACCCTACGCGGGGTTTTTTCTTTTCCAGTATGCTATGCTCTTGGGATACTCTCTCCATGGGTCACTGACTTCTCCCATTCTTCTACCATGAAGGAAGGTTGCAACTATCCCAGGATAGTTTCGGTCCCCACTTGGACATCTTTCCTTCAGCGGACTTACCACATGGTGGGTCACTTTCCTAATCCCTCTCTTCCAGGTTTCCCCTGCTTGAGTTGGTGCCATACTGAAATACTTCTTTTCTTTCCAGCGTAGTCT
The DNA here is from genome assembly GCA_033557465.1 of Ichthyophis bannanicus. Classification (NCBI taxonomy): domain Eukaryota; kingdom Metazoa; phylum Chordata; class Amphibia; order Gymnophiona; family Ichthyophiidae; genus Ichthyophis; species Ichthyophis bannanicus. Next base: position 66,901,346 of record CM066034.1, read on the forward strand.
GGTTGTCTTCCTCCAACGCATATTCTGAACAACTCATCCGGCAGGGTCGGAGTCTCCGCCACCCTTGCCTGCGTTCTCTCTGTCCTTATACAGGAGAATCCCCTCTATGGTTTTGTTCAGTTGCTGTCGGTTTTATCTTATAATTCTCTCGCACAATGCCCTCTGCATTCTTCGGAGAAGCTTTCTTTTATTGGCCCTTGCCACAGAGCATCGATCTTGGTCTCTGCGGGGTTTTTCTTACAAGAGACAAGTTCCTTTGCGTGAATGTACACGGAGCTCTCATTCTGACCGGAATATACCCCTGCTCCACAGAAATGGAGCCTCCATATCTCTTCCGGTGGGTTCACCCCTTTTGTTGGACCGTCACATTCCCCATGTGAAGGATTTTTCTGTGGCTCAGTGGCAGGCATGTCTTAAGATTATTTCATGTATGCCTTCCATATGCATATCTATATCTATCTATCTATCTGTATGTATGTATGCGCATGTCAGGAGATGTCCATAGCGCCCTATGTCATGCCTCCCTTCATGACTGTCGGTGCTTAGGTTTATTTTTCTATGAGATCAAGACAGTCACCTTGCCTGTTTTTTATGGCTCAGTGACTGGGACTGGTTTTTCTAACCATTACTGCTGTGACGTCAACAGCTTCTATTTTTGTTATACATCTCCCTGTCTATGCAGCCTTCCCTCAATGTCTTCCTATCTCTGGCCAGTTAGGAAAGACAGTGTGCGTCTTCCGTATTCCTGAGTTCACTTCGGTTCTCCTTGGGAATGGGGGCTTTTTTTCCATACCCCTTCTTCCCTCCCGGACTGGGACAATTACCAGATCGGTCAGTCTCCCTTTTTTTTTAGTCCTCACTGTTGATGACTCTGTGCCTGAACGAGTCCCAGCTTTCCCGTAAAAGCTTCCCTGTGGGGACCTGCCGATCTTTTCCTGCCCCGGTGGACACCTGGGTCTCCTGCACATTCCAGTCTGGGACTTCTCCTCACTGCTGTGGAGTTTCCTTGAAGATTCCGCTACTGCATCTACTGTCTACTTCCTACAATCCAGTAGGTAAGCTCTACTTTGTGCCAGTTCATTAAATTTTTTTTAATGATGCTTGTCATGCCTTCTAAAGACTTTTCCCTGTAGTCTTTAGTTTCGCTGTTCCTCTACAGCTCTGCTCTACTCAACTCCTACCCCCCATCCCTCGGGGGATGCCGGGGATCCAGGTTGGAAAATGCCGTCCTGTCCGGGATACGCATTTTATGGGATCTCCCCTGGCATCCTTAGCTAGGGAGTCCCCACATGTGAAGACTCATTCCTGCTTGTTCCTGGAGATAGCATAGTTACTTACCTGTAACAGGTGATCTCCGGAACAGCAGGAATTAGTCTTCACAACCCACCCGCCTCCCCTAGGAGTTGTCTCTGTCTATTTCCCTTCCTCTTCTCTCCTTATGTCTCGGCTATGAAACCCAACTGAGGAGAGACTGTTGGAGGGGCGGGAAGTCACCGCGCAGGCGCGGGGGATGCTCCCAAAGGCTTTCTGATTGGATGCTGAGGAGCATTTTCCGTGCGGTCTCCGTCGGCGCCGACGTACCCACATGTGAAGACTAATTCCTGCTGTTCCGGAGATCACCTGTTACAGGTAAGTAACTGTGCTTTCTCCAGGACATCAGAGGGTCAGCAACAGCCTAATTATAGCCAAAACCAAGCTGCTGATAACCTCTTACCGATTCTGGGTAGATTGGTTGAGGTTGCTGAGGCCCCGCAGCCATGGAGAAATGCCTTCTGCTGGCTCTCAAGGAACGGATTGTGCACTGTTGGCCATGCAGCAGGCCGGACCTCAACATCCACAGCCACCCACCTGATCCTCGAGATGCATGGCTTGCCTGCAGGAGAGGCATCTACATCGGGGCATCAAAAGGCCTCAATAGGGTGCCTGCCAAGCTGATATCACACTCTAGTGTTTCAGGGTCCAATGCATCAATTCTCCTCCAAATTTCATGTGTGCATCATTGCTCCCGAAGGTCAGGAGAGAGATCCAAGCAGAGACTCAGAAGTACTTTGACTTCCTCTCTTGAGTCTGACTCAGAAGGCTGGGTCACAGATGTCCAGTCCGAAGACTTGTCTGAGGACAAGTCTCCAGAGCTTCTATCGGACCACCTAAGATTTTGTCAGGGATATGGCCAAGGCCATAACATTTTCTTTAGACTGAAGATGAGCCCAGGGCAGAAAATTGAAGGTCCTTTAGTACTCTTCAGCTCCTAAGAAAGTGGTGACAGTGCCCATGCACTGCATCCTTCAGAGAGTATAGATGAGAATGTGGGAGAAACCCCCTCAACGTACTTCCGGTCAGTAGAAGACTTGACTCAATGTATAAAGTTCAGAAGGCTCCTGGGTTCAAGAAGTCCTAGCTTCTGCACCATTCCTTGATGGTTGAGTCCACCCTTAAGAGATCCAAAAGTTCCAAGACGAGCTCCTCGGTGCCTCTTTTTTTTGGGAGAAGGTATTTTCAAAGTTCCATGCTCATGGCCTCTTACCGAGCTGTACCATGGGCATGTTCTTGAAGAACATCATGTGGGACCTTGCTGATCTGTCCCAGCATCTCCCTCTAGAGAAATTAGAGCAGTATCGTTCACAGCAAGGACTGTTCGAAGTTCATGGTCCAGGCAACTTATGATATCTTCAAAAAGTCATCGAGAGCTTCTGCCATAGGTATTGGCACCCAGAGACTCGCCTGGTTCTGGTCTAAAGACCTGGAACAATCCGTGTAGGACAAGCTTGCTGATGCGCCATGCCTTGGAAAGAATCTCTTCAGAGAACAAGTCAAAGAGAATGCTGGCTGCATTGAAAAGCAGCATATCACCCTTTGGAATCTCTCAAGGTGCACATCCGAGCTGGCTTCCTATTGCAGGAAGTACCAAGGAGGAGGCCAGAAAACTCTCATAGGTGTAGGTACTTTCCTGAGTCCTAAATCTCCCTACCAAAACAGACTCCTCAACACAACCACGGCAGGAGAAGCCTCAACCTGCTTCTCATCCAAAGCCTGGGGCAGAGCATAGCCACACTACCAGTAACCACAATGGAAAACTCTGCTGTCGGGGGAAGGCTCACTTTTGCCCAAAAGTGACCCCTCATAACCTCAGACACCAGGTTCTGCAAATAGTCCAAAGCGGCTACAAATTACATCAATTTGATTACCTCCGTATTGCCCCCTGAGGGTGCATCACATCAGCCCTCTGCATCAGGAAGTGCTTCAGAGAGAAATCACTGCCATCTTGGGGGATCTTGCAATCAAGCTTATGCCACCAGAGCAGAGAGGGCAAGGATTTTATTTCAGGTATGTCCTGATTTCCAAGAAAACAGAGGAATGCGGCACCCTGCTCCCTTATCTTTTAAAAAGGAGATTGGCTGAGCTCCCTGGATCTGAAGGATGTCTACACCCACATACACATACAACCCACTCACAGGAAGTAACTCAGATTCGTCCTCGGTGGATAACATTTCCAGTCAGTATCAGGTGTTGCCCGTTGGCCTAGCCTCAGCACCACATGTTTTCACAAAATGCCTAGCAGTAGCAGCTTACCTCTGGACAATGGGAGTGTTTGTCTTCCCCTATTTGGACGATTGACTGATCAAGAGTACTACCCCAGAAGGAGTTTGAGAATCAACACAGTTGACCATTTGGATACTGGAACAGAGATCGTCATAAATTACCCAAAATCCCATCTACAACCTACCCACAATTTGAATTCATTGGAGCCCTGCTCTACACAACTCAGGCGAGAGCCTTCCTCCCGCATGACAGACTCCAGAAATTGACAGTGCTGGGGCGGGAGACTTAATTGAGTCAGCAAATCATGGCTTGCAAAATGTTAACTGGACTAGGTCTTATGGCCTCTATGGTACATGTAACACACTTGGCACGTCTCCATATGAGACAGGCTCAGTGGACCCAAGCCACATGTCGACACGTGGATTGTCTATCATAAATCCACTCGTTCAGTCATTGTAATGGTGAACAATCCATCACAACTTGCTCAAAGGTCTCCCTTTCCAAAGTTCTTTACCTCAAAATATTTTAACAGACTCATCCAAACTGAGTTGGAGAACTCATCTCGATGGGTTTCATACTTGGGACGATTGGTCCTTCCATCTGATCAATTTGGAGTTAAGAACTTTAGCGAACACTCTAAAAGCTTTTAGGGATAGACTGTCCAATCAAATTGTTCGGATTCAGACCTACAATCAAGTAAGTGTTCTACATCAACAAGCAGGGAGGAACAGACTCATGCCTCCTGTATTGGGAAGCAGTCAGGTTGTGGAAGTTTGCCAGTCATGTCACAGCTCACAATGTCAGAGCCATGGCTGCTTCGGGTACCAATTTGTGCTCGGTCTCCATGAAAGATGTGCAGAACTGCAATGTGGTCTTCTTCCTCAGTTCACATCTTGCTACTGTCTAGAAGGAGATTCTGACGCGACAGCAACTTCAGCCAATCAGTACTTCAGAATCTATTTGGGGATTAGAATGCAACTCCATCCCCTCTAGGCCCATTCTTTTCTATTCAGACTACCTAAAAAAAAAGGACTGGGGGAGTAAATGACAGCTTGTATTGTACATAGTTATGTATTTCAAAATACAAAGGCCTATTGCCAGATGGGCTTAGTTGCCCTTGGGCTTGTCTGCACACTTATTAGCTTTTCATAGCCTGTAGCTAGGAAGTCCCAATGTGAAGACTTCATTCCTGTTTGTCCAAAGAAAAGGTAGTTCCTAATCATCCCTCCAGTCCAGTCCAGATGTGCAGGTTCTGCTCATCCACCAGCAGATGGAGACTGAGAAAACACAACTGAGCTGAAGCAACCCATAAGGAGCCTGTAGCACCCTCACTCAGCCAGTATTTTCTTAATATCAGCAGATGGTGGATGTGCATAGCATGTGCTGATATGTACTGTGAGATTTAGTTTAATGTATTATTGGCCTGTGGTTTGTTTTTTGGCTTGCTGGTTCCCAAGCAAAGGGATGCAGAACCCGGTGACCTGAGGCCTTCCCCCAGCTGTACTTGGGGCTCCTCCTTTCCCCCTCCCCAACACTTGGAGAAGGTCCCAGAGTTGAGTGGGGTTTTCATGCTTTAAAAAAAAATACAGAGAAAACCATTGAGAGAGTAGTGCAGGGAGCTGCTGGCTCTGCAGGCAGAATTCAGGAGGCCGTTCTGCTGTGCAGTGGAGTCCCGGTAAGGACAGGGCCATTGGGAGTGCAACTAATGTGGGGGAGTGAGGCGCATCGCAGCAGTCGCGCATGGCCAACCCAGAGGTTTGCGGCCAGTGTACCACATGCGGATGTCGGCAGGTGCACCTCTCAGCTGTGCTCCCAATGACCACAGCCACGTGATTTTGAGTGATATTGGGCCCAATGGCATGCAGGGAGCCTCTGGAGTTACCGCCTGTAGCTCATGCTGCATTTGGGGTCTCGAGGGTAACCCCTACGTCAGGTTTTCCTCTTTTTTTTTTTTGCTGGTGTTTGTCCTGCTGCAGCAAGGCCAGGAAGGGGGGGGGGGTCCATGGGTAGGGGATATCCCCTGGTGACCCAGGAGAGGCCTTCCCCCACAGCACTTAAGCTGGCTAGAAGAGAGCCACTGGATAAAAAGGAGGACATGGCTTCTGTGAGCTCACTGGACTCCTTGGGAGCCCTGGAGGAGGCCTCTCCAGAAGACATGGAGGAGGGGGATCTCCCTGTGGGAGAAGTTCTGACAGTGGTTCAAGTTTTCCACAGGGATGAATTGCCCTCTTATTTCTCATACCCTGGCTGCGGGTCTCCGAGCAGACTGTCGGTGCCAGCTGACATGTCCGGTGATCTGATCTTGTAGGGGATTCGGAAGCCTCCTAAGGCCTTCCCCTTCCACAGTGCTGTGAAGCAGCTTATTGAAGTTGAGTGGAAGGTGCCAAGCACAGGCTTGTGTGTGGACAGAACCATGGCGCAGCTTTATCCTATAATTTGAGAGGTAAAGGAGAAGTCGTGCCTGTCATGGGTAGACGCTCTGGTGGCGGCGGTCACCAGGATGACCACTTTTCTGGTGGAAGGAGGTGCTGCCTTAAAGGAGCCACAGGACTGCTTTATGGAGGCCCTGCTCAAGCAGTCTTTTGAGGTTTCTGCCTTGGCCTTGCAGACTGGCCTGCGAGGCCTATGTAGCAAGGGCCTGTCTCCAGTGGTTGCAGAGGGCTCCTTGACAGAGTCGGCGGCCCTTGCCAAGGCAGCTCGTTTGGAGTTGTGCACCGCCACCTTGGTGGATTTTCTCTGATCTCATTTGGATCTCGGCTAACAATATGGCTGCAAGACATTTTTTGTGGCTCTGAAATTGGTCGGCGGATGTCACTTCTAAGACACGGCTCAATAAATTTGCCTGTTTGACACGGTCCTTGAAAAGTTAGGTATTCTATGTGGTCTTTCTCTGCCATCGTGTTTCTATGTAAGCTGGTTAAGGACCTCAGTGAGTCAAATGTCCCTCAGCTGCTGGAGGATAGACTCAAGGGCTCTGGGAGCGGGGGGGTTCCTCCCAGGGCAGGGGTCGGGAGTTAGAGATTTAGGATGGGACGAGGTGGTAACTCAAAACGGTCCAGTTTCTCCCTCAAGGCCAGTCTTTTCAGGGGGGATGCTGGGGTGGCAGAGATGCCCCAGTGGGGGCTCAGGGGTCCCCAAGCTGGCCCAATGATGGTTTGGGGGCCCTAGCAGGCCTGCTGCCCATAGGTGGCTGCTTGCAGCATTTTGACCATGCTTGGTCCATATTACAGCAGATGTTTGGTTGCTGGAAGTCATCCACAAGGAGAATGCACTAGAGTTCGCACAGCCCCTTTCAGGCGCCTATATGGTTTCTCCATACCCCAGGGATCTGTGCTGGGTCCGCTGCTTTTTGACCTATTCATGAATGACCTGGAAAAGGGAATGAGTGAGATTATCAAATTTGCAGATGAGACAAAACTGTTTAAAGTTGTTAGAACCCATGAGGATTGTGGAAAATTGCAAGAGGATCTTGATAAATTGGAAGACGGGGCATCAAAATGGCAGATGAAATTTAATGTGGACAAGTGCAGTTATGCACCTAGGGAAGAACAACCCAAACTATGGTTACACGATGCAAGGTTCCACATTAGGAACCACCACCCAGGAAAAGGATTTAGGTGTCATTGTGGATAACATGTTAAAAACATTCCGCCCAGAGTGCAGCGGCAGCTAAGAGAGCAAATAGAATGCTAGGTATCATACGGAAAGGAATGGAAAATAAAACAAAGGATGATATAGTGCCTCTATCGTTCCATGGTGCGACCGCACCTTGAATATTGTGTGCAGTTCTGGTCACCGTATCTTAAGGATATAGCGTTCTTAGAAAAGGTTAAGAGAAGAGCCACCAAAATGGTAAAGGGGATGGAAGGAAACCCCTATGAGGAAAAGCTAAAAAGGTTAGAGCTCTTCAACCTTGAAAAGAGACGGCTGACGGGAGATATGATAGAAGTCTATAAATTAATTAATGGAGTGGAATGGGTAAACGTATATCGATTGTTTACATTATCATAATATAGAAAGTCTAGGGGACATGCAATGAAGCTACTAAGGGTAAACTATTTAAAACAAATAAGAGAAAATAATTTTTCACTCAATGTGTAATCAAACTCTGGAATTTGTTATCGGAGGATGTAGTAAAGGCTGTTAGTGTAGCTGGGTTTTAAAAAGGTTTAGACACATTCATGGAGGAAAGGTCCGTAAACCACTATTAAAAAGGGACCCAGGATATCACTGCTTGACCCAATACAAGCATTGTGGAACCTGTGTCTTTTGGGGAAACTGCTAGGTACGTATGACCTAGATTGGCCACTGTTGGAAACAGGATACTGGGCTTGATGGACCTTGTTCTGACCCAGTATGGCATATCTTATGTTCTTATATTCCCTGTCAAGCTCCCGGCAAGGCCTGGGCGCTTCAGGACACGCTGCAGCTTGAAGTGGTAGTGCCAGTGCTGAGTGTGATCTTGGTCGATCGTAATATAGTATATGACGGCAGATAAAGACCAGCATGGTCCATCTAGTCTGCCTAGCAAGGCGGCAAGAGTAGGTACACCTGCTGCTCCATGCAGGTCACTCCTCCCCGTGCCTTTGTTTAGGGGTATACCCACTGCTCAGTGTAGGTCACCACTATTTGTTGAGCTATAAGAGATAGTAATGTTTATTTTGATTTTATCCTGTTGCTATAAAGGGATCCACTGTCTCTGTCCCAAGCCATTTTGAATTCTGTCACTGTATTTGCCCCCACCACTTCCATCAGGAGGGCATTCCAAACATCTGCCACCCTTTCAGTGAAAAAGCATTTCCTGACATTGCCTTTCAGTTTACCCCCTTGCAGCTTCATGTTATGCCCTCTAGTTTTACAACTTCCCTGTCTTTGGAAGAGGTTTGTTTGTTCATTAATACTTTTTAAATATTTAAAGGTCTGAATCATATTTCCCCTGTCCCTCCTCTCCTCCAGAGTGTAATATTTAGGTCTTCTTCATAAGTCTTCAGGTGCAGGTTCCAAATCATTTTATCACCTTCCTCTGAACTGTTCCAGTCTCTTTATATCCTTTGCTAGATATGGTCTCCAAAACTGAACACAATATTCCAAGTGAGGCCTCGCCAGCGACTTATACAGTGACATTAGCACCTCTTCCTTTCTGCTGGTAATTCCTGCCGGTATGCAACCCAGCATTTTTCTGGCTTTTGCCACCGCCTTGTCGCGCTTTCGCCACCTTGAGATCCTCGGAAACAGTCACTCTGAGGTCCTTCTCCTGTCCCATGCACACCAACCTCGCGCCCCCTATTGCATATAATTCCCTTGGATTTCTGCTTCCCAAGTGCATGAAACTGCACTTCTTCACATTAAATCTTAACTGCCAAGCATTAGACCATTCTTCCAGCTTTTGTAGATTTTTCCTCATGTTCTCCACTTCCTCAGGGGAGTCCACTCTGTTGCAAATTTTCATGTATTCTGCAAAAAGACACTTTTCCATTCAGTCCTTCAGCAATATCGCTCACAAATACATTTTACAGTATCGATCCCAGGACCGAACCCTGGGGCATACCGCTGATCACCTTCTTTTCATCAGAATGAGTTACGTTTACTATCGTCTTCTGTTGTCTGTCAACCAATTTCTGATCCAGTTCACCACCTTGGGACCCATCCCCAAGTTGTTGAGTTTGATAAGCCTCCTATGAGGAACAGTATCAAAGGCTTTGCTGAAATCCAGGTAGATAACATCCATCGCATGCCCTTGATCTTGTTCTCTTGTCACCCAGTCAAAGAACTCAGAATAGTTTGGCAAGATAGTCCTTTGGTAACACCATGTTGCCTTGGATCATGCAACATGTTAGTTTCAAGAAAGTCCACTATTCTCTCTTTCAGGAGCTCCTCCATTACTTTTCCCGCCACCAAAGTAAGGCTTACTGACCTGTAGTTTGTCACTTCTTCCCTATTACCGCTTTTGTGAAGAGAGTACCACATGAGCCCTTCTCCAGTCCTGTGGAACTTCTCCTGTCTCCAAGGTTCTATTCAGAACATCCTTAATAGCCCTGCAAGAATGTCACTGAGCTCTTTCGGTATCCTGGAATGTATCCCATCCGGTCCCATGGCCTTGTCCACTTTCAGTTTTGCAAGTTGTTCTAACACATCTTCTTTGAATGGTGAGGTATTGTATCTTCTCCGTTCCCATTTGTAAATTTGTCAATCACAGGTGGTCCTTCTCCAGGATTTTCTTTAATAAAAACAGAGCAGACGTATTTGTTTAGCATTTTTGCTTTTTCAATGTCACTTTCCACAAATCTGTTCCCAGCAATTTTGAGTCCTGCAATTCCTCCTCTGTTTATCATCCTCCTCCCGAATATACCTGAAGAAAGTTTTGTTGCCACACTTCACATCTTTAGCCATGTTTTCTTCTGCCTTTGATTTTGCTATCCTTATTTCTCTTTTTGTCTCTTTTTAGTTTGATTCTGTATTCTTGTCTGTGTTCCTCTGTTTGTGAACTTCTGAATTTTGTGAAAGCTGTGGTTTTTTTGCCTTTATTTGTGCAGCCACTTCTTTGGAGAACCAAATAGGTTTCCTTTTCCTCTTGTTTTAATTTGCTTTCCTTACATATGTATCTGTTCCTTTTATTGCCTCCTTTAGTTTAGCCCATTACAATTCCACTTCCCTTATCCCCTCCCACCCTGCCAACTCCTCCTTCAGGTACTTGGCCATTTTACTGAAGTCAGTGTGTTTGAAGTTTAGGACTTTGAGCTTGTTGTGTTTGGACTCCATCTTGGATTTATCTCAAACCATACTGTGTGTTGATCACTGCTACTCACATGGGCACCCACCCAGATATTCAACACGCTATCTCCATTGGTGAGCACTAAATGCAGCAACAAGCTTTCCCTGGTCGGTTCTATCACCATTTGTCTAAATAATGCATTTTGGAAAGCATCCACAACTTTTTTTTTTTTTTTTTTTTTTTTTTTTTTACTTTCCAGATTTGCAGAAGGAATACTCCAATCCAAATCGGGTAAATTAAAGTCATCCAATATTATTACTTCCTCCTTTGTGGCTATCTTTGCAATATCAATAATCAATTTTCTATTTCTTCAGTTTGAGTTGGAGGCCTGTAGACTACACCAGTATGGATGACAGTACCATCTCCTCTTTCCAACACAATCCACAGCGCTTCTTCTTTTCCCCATGTCCCCTGCATTTCAGTAGCTTTAATATTGCTTTTGACATATAGGGCTGCTACTCCTTTTCTACCAGTAGTTCCCAAGGAGGCAACTTGGCGCCCAGTTCTGGACTTAAAAAGGGTCAACAAGGTTTGAGGGTCCTCTGGTTTCGTATGGAGACCCTGTGCTCAGATTGTGGCGGTGCGAAAGGGGGAGTTTCTCACCTCCCTAGATCTCACCGAGGCTTACCTGCATATTTCAATTCATCCCGACCATCAGCGTTTTCTCTGCTTCATGGTCCCAATGGGGCATTTTCAGTTCCAGGCCCTGCCGTTCTGTCTGGCCATGGCTCCTCGGGTTTTCACCAAGATTATAATTGTGGTGGCGGCAGCTTGTACACCTTTATCTGGACAACCGATTGATTTCAAGCAAAGTCACCACAGGAAAGTCGAGAGGCCACCAAGCGGGTTATGCGGCTTCTGCAGGAACTTGGCTGGATGGTCAACTTTGCCAAGAGCAGGATTTTGCCTTCACAGTCTGAGTATCTGGGAGCCTCTTTTGATACCCAGAGGGGCATGATGCTTCTGCTGGAGGGCAGGATAGTCAAATCGAAGGCCCAGATTCAGGCCTTGCTGAGAGGTTTGCACCTGAGGGTCTGGGAATTACCTGCAGCAACCTTGGAGCTTGTGCTTTGGCTGTGCCTGCTCATACATCCCTTGCAAGCAGCGCACCTGTCCCATTGGTCCCTGCAGACTCATTCAGTGGAAGTGCGGCTGGCATTAGAAGCAGCCAGGGAGTGTCTCCATTGGTTGTTAAACTCTGCCCAGCTCATGGCAGGAATGTTTCTCAAGCCCCCAGACATAAGAACATAAGATATGCCATACTGGGTCAGACCAAGGTCCATCAAGCCCAGTATTCTGTTTCCAACAGTGGCCAATCTAGGTCATATGTACCTAGCAGTTTCCCCAAGAGACACAAATTCCACAATGCTTGTACTGGGTCAAGCATTGATATCTTCGGTCACTTCTTAATAATGGTTTATGGACCTTTCCTCCAGGAACTTGTCCAAACCTTTTTTGAACCCAGCTACACTAACAGCCTTTACTACATCCTCCGGTAACAAATTCCAGAGTTTTACACGTTGAGTGAAAAAATATTTTCTTTTATTAGTCTTAAATAGTTTACCCTGTAGCTTCATTGCATGTCCCCTAGTCTTTCTATATTCTGATAACATAAACAATCGATCTACGTTTACCCGTTCCACTCCGTTCATTAATTTATAGACTTCTATCATATCTCCCCTCAGCCGTCTCTTTTCCAGGTTAAAGAGCCCTAACCTTTTTAGCCTTTCTTCATAGGAGTATCCTTCCATCCCCTTTACCATTTTGGTGGCTCTTCTCTGAACCTTTTCTAAAATTGCTATATCCTTTTTAAGATACGGCGACCAGAATTGCACACAATATTCAAGGTGCGGTTTCACCATGGAACGATATAGGGGCATTATAATATCTTTTGTTTTATTTTCCATTCCTTTCCTTATCATACCTAGCATTCTATTTGCTCTCTTGGCCGCCGCTGCACACTGGGCTGAGGGTTTTAACATGGTATCCACAATGACGCCTAAATCTTTTTCCTGGGTGGTGGTTCCTAATGTGGAACCTTGCATCGTGTAACCATAGTTTGGGTTGTTCTTCCCTAGGTGCATAACCTTGCACTTGTCCACATTAAATTTCATCTGCCATTTTGATGCCCAGTCTTCCAATTTATCAAGATCCTCTTGCAATTTTTCACAATCCTCTTGGGTTTTAACAACTTTAAATAGTTTTGTGTCATCTGCAGATTTGATAACCTCACTCGTTATTCCACTTTCCAGGTCATTTATGAATGTCAAAAAGCAGCGGACCCAGCACAGATCCCTGGGGTACACCACTATTCACCTTTCTCCATTGGGAAAATTGGCCATTTAGCCCTACCCTCTGCTTTCTATCTTTTAACCAGTTCCTGATCCACAATAGTACACTGCCTCCTATCCCGTGACTCTTTAGTTTTGCCAAACATCTCTGATGAGGGACCTTGTCAAAGGCTTTCTGAAAGTCCAGATACACATCAACCGACTCACCTTTGTCCACCTGTTTATTCACTCCTTCAAAAAAACATAACAGATTAGTAAGACAAGATCTTCCTTGTCTAAAGCCATGTTGGCTGTCTCCCATTAGGTTGTGACTATCTACATGCTGAGTAATTTTATTCTTTATGATGGTTTCTACCATTTTTCCTGGTACTGACGTCAGGCTCACCGGTCTGTAGTTTCCCGGATCACCCCTGGAACCCTTTTTAAAAATTGGTGTTACATTGGCGATCCTCCAATCTTCAGGTATTAGAGATGATTTTAATGATAGTTCACAGATTACTGATAGCAGGTCTGCAATCTCATATTTCAGTTCTTTCAACACCCTTGGATGTATACCATCCGGCCCAGGTGATTTGCTACTCTTCAGTTTATCTAATAGTTGTAAGACATCTTCCCGATGTATTGATATTTCCTTCAATTCTTCCGCACCTTTAAATACCACTTCAGTCATGGGTAACATCCCTACATCTTCCTCAGTAAAGACCGAAGCAAAGAATTCATTCAGTCTCTCCGCTATCGCCTTGTCGCCTCTTAGTGCTCCTTTAACCCCTTTATCATCTAATGGACCAACTGACTCTTTCACAGGTTTTTTGCTACGAATGTACTTGAAAAGGTCTTTATTTCGCGTTTTTGCTTCCGCAGCAAGCTTCTTCTCAAATTCTCTTTTTGCCTGCCTTATCAATGCCTTGCATTTGACTTGCCAGTGCTTGTGCTGTTTCCAGGTTTTGTCATTTGGCTCTTTTTTCCATTTCCTGAAAGATGTTTTTTTGGCAACAACAGCCTCTCTGACCTCACCTTTAAACCATGCTGGCAGTTTTTTGGACTTCCTTCCACTTTTCTTAAAGCGTGGAATACAGCTGGTCTGGGCTTCCAAGATAGTATTTTTCGACAACACCCAAGCTTGATGTACGTCTTTAACCTTTGCAACTGCTCCTTTTAGTTTTTTCTTAACTCTTTTCCTCATTTTATCATAGTCTCCCTTTCGAAAGTTAAAAGGTAGTACTGTGGATTTCCTTACTATCCCTCCTCCACTAATTAAATCAAAGGCGATCATGCTATGATCACTATTGCCAAGTGTCCCCAACACCCTTATCTCTTGCACTAGATCTGGTGTTCCACTAAGGACTAGGTCTAATATGGCTTCCCCTCTGGTCGGTTCATGAACCAGCTGCTCCAAGAAGCAGTCATTTATTTCATCTAGGAACTTTATCTCCCTAGCATGTCCTGACGTGACACTGACCCAGTTGATACTGGGGTAATTGAAATCGCCCATTATTATTACTGCGCTGTAACGTTTGTTAGCTTCCTTGATTTCTTTGAGCATTTCATCATCCATTTGGTCATTCTGGCCAGGTGCTCCATAGTACACCCCCACTGCCATTGCCTTCCCCCTTTTATATGGAATTTCAATCCATATAGATTCTACAGCAGATTTTGTTTCCTGCAAAACTTTAATCCTTTCTGAGTCAATACTCTCTCTAACATAGAGCGCAACCCCTCCACCAATTTGATCAGCTCTATCATTACGATATAGTTTGTACCCAGGTATCACAGTGTCCCACTGGTTGTCCTCCTTCCACCATGTCTCTGATATTCCAATCATATCTAACCTTTCATTTAGTGCTATATATTCTAACTCTCCCATCTTATTCTTTAGACTTCTAGCATTTGCATACAAACATTTTAGAGAATGTATTTTATTCATGTTAATTTGGCTATTGTTAGACATGGGTAAATTGGGTTCTTTAAGCTCTGTCTGCTCCATACTTGAGGGCATTTGGGCTACTTTACTCTTTTGTGGAACCTCTCTGCTTTTGGTAGTATCCTTCAAGGATACATTCTTCCGAACCATCCGCTCTTGGGCGACTGTCGGCTTTCCCCTAATATCTAGTTTAAAAGCTGCTCTATCTCCTTTTTAAAGGTTAATGCCAGCAGCCTGGTTCCATCCCGGTTAAGGTGAAGCCCATCCCTTCGGAAGAGCCCCTCCTTTCCCCAGAATGTTCCCCAGTTCCTAACAAATCCAAAACCCTCATCTCTGCACCATTGTCTCATCCACGCATTGAGACTCCGGAGCTCTGCCTGCCTTTTGGGTCCTGCGCGTGGAACAGGAAACATTTCGGAGAATGCTACCATGGAAGTTCTGGATTTCAACTTCCTACCTAAAAGCCTAAATTTTGCCTCCAGAACCTCCCTACCACATTTTCCTATGTCATGTGGGTGCCATCTGTGGTAGCCACAGATGCCAGTCTCCTGGGCTGGGGAGGCCATTGTCAGTCACAGGTGGCGTAGGGGCGGTGGTCCCCAGCGGAAAGTCAATGGTCTGTCAGTCGGTTGGAGACCAGGGTGTGTTTTCCTCTGGTACGAGGCAGGGTGTTAAGAGTCCTCTCCAACAATGTGACTGCATTCGCATAAATCAATCTCCAGGGGAGTACCAGAAGTTTGCTGGTTGCAGCAGTGGCGCTCCCACTGTTATAATGGGCAGAGCATAATCTAGCCCTCTCAGCAGCCCACATAGCAGGGCATAGAAAATGTTCAAGTGGACTTTCTGAGCCGGCAGATGCTTGACCGGGTGGAGTGGTTTCTCTGAATCTGTGTTTAGGCAGCAGTGAGGCATTCCCATCACAAATCTGACGACGACGGTATCCATTGCCAAAGCCCCATATGTGAAGAGAGCACATATCGTAAGGGCTCTACGTCCTGGTCCAGCCCTGGCCCATGGCCAGGCTGCTGTATGTGTTAACACCTTAGCCCTCTGTCAGCAGAGTGCTTCAGTGAGTCCAAGTGCATCCGGGTTTGGTGTTTTTGTTGGCTCTGAATTGGCCTCTGCACATAGAAGTGATGTGTATGCTGGTAGCAGGGCCCCTTCCCCTGCCAGTGGAAGGGGGACCATTCGAGCCTATTTCAAGCGGCTTCTCTCAAGGATTTTATGCTAAAGGTGGTGTGTTTAGTCATAATTTAATTGGCATGCCACATTTCTGAGCTGCAGGCTTTGTCCTGTAGGGAGCCTTATTTAATGATATGCAAAGAGAAGATAGTGCTGCGTTCAATTCCTTCCTTTCTCCCTAGAGGGGTCTCAGCCTTTCATGTTAATCAGGTAGTTACGCTACCATTTTTTTCTGGAGACAGTATTTGGCAAATCGTAGATATTGCACTTGTTGGATGTGCTTTGGACCCTCAGACGTTACTTGGGGGTCACACAGGAATTCTGGAAGTCTGTTCATCTCTGTGGTGTTCGGCGGGCCGAGGAAAGGGGAGGCAGCATTCAAGACCTCCATTTCCCGATGGATCCGGGAGGCCATTGCTTCAGCTTATTTGGTGAAGGGCTTCTCCGTTCCAGGGGTTCTTCAGGCCCATTCTACTTGTGCTCCGGCCTCTTCCTAGGCAGAGTTTGGTCTTGTTCCACCTCAAGATATTTGTAAGGCTGCCACGGTCTTCTCTTCATTCCTTTGCATGGCACTACCACTTGGATGTGCAGGTCAGACTAGACATGGTGTTCTGGTGTTGCAGGTCGGTGTTGCTAGTCCTGCCCATCGTTAGTACTGCTTTGCTACATCCCACACATCTGGACTAGAGAGATGATTAGGAAGGTGAAATTAGACCTTAGCTGCTAACCTTTTTTTTCCTAGAGTCTCTTCAGTCCAGTCCAGAACCCACCCATAATTTCTTATGTTTATTGGGTAGGCCTGCGCTGACTCGAAGGATTAAAGTGTTGGCATGCCCTGTAGCTACCTACTTCAGTCCTGACCTGTTTGTGGGGGGCTCGGCCATATGGCACTGTGGTGAGCCTCTTGATTGGAGAATAGATCCAGTGGAGGACTGGAGTGTCTCGTTTCCTTTTTGTTTTTTCTAATAGGCTGGTGGAGGATTGGATGTTGCGACTCCTGTTCAGCTTTGCTACAGTCATACTGGCTGAGTGAGGGTGCATAGGCTCCTTATTGGCTGCTTCAGCTCAGTTGTGTTTTCTGTCTCCATCTGCTGGTGGGTGAGCATAACCCATGCATCTAGACTGGACTGGAAGGGACTCCAAGAAAGAAAATTAGCAGATAAGGTCTAATTTCACTTTACCTGTAGCAGGTGATCTCCAGGAACAAGTAGGAATGCAGTCTTCACTTATGGGTGAAGGTCGCCGATGGCGCCCGCAGGGGGACGCTCCCTGGTGTCCAATAGGAAAGCCTTTGGGAGTACTGCACTGTGCCTGTGTGTCTGCCTTCCCTGCTTCCCCACCCCCCTCTGTTCTCCGTTTTTCGAGGAGCCAATAGGACGCTTCGTCCTGTCACGGCTGAAAAATATCTCTTATGTGCCCTTCAGGGTGCATCATGCTGCTGCCTTCATTGAAGCGAGTTCCGTCGAATCAGACACGGGTCCCAATCATTTTCTTTTTTTTTTTTTCAAAATTTTCTTCTGATTCTCCAGGAGTTCTCGCCACTAAATTAGGCCTCCATAGCCTTCTCTTCAATCTTGACAAAAACTTTTCAGGCATGGAGAAACCAAATCAGCAGTTTTAAAAAATGTACCAAGTGTGCCCGTACTATTTCAGTCACTGACAAACATGACTGGTGTCTAAAATGTTTGGGTCCTGAGCATGAACCCCCAGCTTGTCCTTTCTGCCAACAAATGACAAAAAGAGGCCTAAAGAACTGAGCCTTGCGGTTTGGATTATTCTTTGCCTTGAACTCTGTCTCGGTGGCTTCCACTTCGAGGGCATTAAGCCAGGGAAAAGTCCCATCATAAGCATAGAGACTCCCCTAGAGGTGCTTCCGATGCAGACCAGCCAGCCAAACAGACCTGGCGGGAAGATCTGTCCTCCAAAGCACAAGTGGGGCTCCGGGATGCTCCCAAGGCATCGACCTCCAGAGAGCTTCTGGTTCCATGTTCTGGGACAGTGGCTCAGAGCCCCAGTACATGATTCCACCCAGACATCGGCCATCTCCCTAGACCAGCGCATGCTGGCTCTTAGGAAGAGTTTGGTAGCACTCCTGGCAGCCTCAATACCGATAACATCAAAAGCTTCAGGAGTGCGCACTTCGGCACCAAGCCTACAGCCGGATGTATCGGGCCCAATGCTGCCCCTCAAACCGCCATCATCGGAGAACGCAAGGCAGATTCCTCTTTTGGAACCACTCGATACCCCCAGTATCCAACACTCAGGCTCCCATGCCTCTCTGTTCCATTACCTCGGAATATTGGTATCGGCATCGAGCATCAACTTTCTCGAAGCATTAAGGTTGAGCACAAGACTACTGATACTTTGATTTCTTGCCGGACTGATTCAGCTTCATCAGAATCTGATGTGGGGTCACTCATTTCCCGAGAACTTCCCGACATCCCTTCGGACCCTTTGCTGCCTCAGGAACGGCATCCATCCTCACCAGAAGATGTGTTCTTTCAGGGACATGGCAGGAACAGAGGTGGAGGATTTGGAAATACTCCAAATACCCTCCCACACCCAAAGAGGCAACTACCTTACCAGTGCATCATATCCTGCAGGATCTTATGCTCCGCATGAGGGAGGCCCTGCTCACAGTTTCACCTGTCAGCAAAAGACCTGATACCATGTACTGAGTACTAGAGTGTGCCCAGGCTTTCAAAAACTTCAGCTCCACCACCATTTAATGGTGGTGGAATCGGCGAAGCACCAAATAAAAAGCTCAAAAGAAACATTCATCCATGCCTCCTGGCAGAGACTCAAGGACACTCTATGCCTTCGAGTGTCTGTGTTTCCAAACATGCATGTTGGTCTCCACAATCAACTCTTACATGCTATACATGGGCATATTTCTGAAGGATGTCACTAGGGATCTGGAGACTTCCACCCCCATGCTTCCTGAAGATACAAGGAGTGCGTTCCAGACACTCATCAAACAAGACCAGAACACTTCTAAGTTTCTTACCAGGGCCTCTTTTGATGCTTTTGAATCCACAAGCAGAGGTCCAGCAGTCTGCATTGGGGCTCACAAAATGGCCTGGTTACAAGCATCAGATCTCAAGCAATGGATCCAGGATAAACTGGCCAACATCCCATATACTGGAGAAAACCTCTTTGGCAAAGATTGGAGGGAAAAAGCAGAGGAGATTGAAACAGATGATCTCACCCTAAAACGCCTTTCCAGGAAAACAGCTGACCCATCCAAAAGGAAGGTTCTTCCCAGGAAGTCTCTTTATTCTAAGAAAAGAAGATACTATCCTTCTTACCTGCCTTCTGCTGCCTATCGACCTCAGCAGAGGCAGCAGGGCCCTCACCAACCCCAAAAAACCAAGGCTCCTAAGCCTCAATCAGCTGCACAGACATAGCCTGCACTTGACTTTTGACTCCTTCCTAGAGAGCATTGCCAATCTGCCCCTGGAGGGTCCCCAGCCCCTCCCCATTGCAGACAGACTTTGTCACTATGCCCATAGATGTCATCTCATGACATAAGAGCAGTAGACACTCCAGATTGTCCAAAGGGATTATTTGCTTCACTTTGAAACCTTACCCCCCCCCCCCCCCACACCTGCTTCACAGGGGATTATCCAACACAATCCCTGCAAAGCACACTCTTAAAAGAAGAGGTGACCTCCCTGTTTTCCCAGGGTGCCATAGAAAGAGTTCCTCCTCCTCAAGAAGAGTTGGTATTCTACTCTCCATACTGTCTCTATTCCAAAGAAGACAGGAGACTTCAGGCATGATCTGAAAGAAATTTGAAATGATTTCACTAGGAACTCTTCTACCATATCTCCAGAGACACGATTGGCTATGTTCTCTAGATCTCAAAGAGGCATACATGCGTATACTGATCCATCCTTTGCACAGATAGTATCTGCGCTTCATGTTTCAAGGAAACCATTATTAATACTGGGTCCTCCCTGTCTCTCTAGCCTCTGCCCCAAGGGTCTTCACAAAATGCTTGGCAGTCGTCACTGCCTACCTACAAACCTTGGGGATATTCGTCTTCCCTTACTTAAACGATTGGCTGATCAGGGTCACAAGAGGTAAGACATTCCCTTCATCGCACCATCACAGTGCTCCAACACCTGGGCTTTGTCATAAACTTTTCAAAGTCCCACCTCGCTCTTATCCAAAGTCTAGAGTTCATTGGAGCGCTTTTAGACACTCGCAAGGCCCGAGTTTTCCTTCCACAGGATTGCTGTGTCCACCTCATCGAACTGGCAAAAGGGGTACAACAGCAAAGCCACTGAGTAACAGCTCAAGAGATGTTACAACTATTAAGACACACGGTCTCCACGGTCCATGACACCCCCTCCGCTCAATTACATATGCGACAAGCACAGTAGACTGTCTTCTCAATGGACACAAGCAAGGGGGTCATTTCAGAGACAAGATCCACATCACCCCTCAACTGATCAAATCCCTTCAGTGGTGGAGTCTCCCACAAAACCTACTCATCGGGTCATCTTTTCAGATGCTTGCACCACGATGTACCCTGACAGATGTTTCCAAGCTGGGTTGGGGTTGTGCATCTAAATGACCTGACCACATATAGGGGCTGTGGACATCACAGGAGTTTGCCCTGCATATCAACCTGCTAGAACTACGAGCACTGACAAATGCTCTTTGGTATTTTCAACCCCAATTATCAGGGCAACCTGTTCTAGTTAGAACAGAAAACCAAGTTCCCATATTTTACGTAAACAAACGGGGAAACAGGGTCCTGTCCCCTCTGAGAAGAAGTGATTGGCCTATGGTCCTTGTACCTTCCAGGCGAACTCAATGTCCTAGCAGGCAGGCTAAACCGTATCCTCCATCCACACGAATGGACCTTGCATCGAGAGGTGGCTGCTCGGATCTTCCGTATGTGGGAAACCCCACTTTGCAAAACACACAGCTTCCACTCTGTTGCTGCACTGATAGGCCCCAGATGCTTTCCTTCTCCATTGGGGACAGGGACTACTCTGCCTTCCCTCCCATCCCCTTGATACACAAGACGCTGTTCAAGCTACAGGCTGACAGGAGATCGATGATTCTCATAGCCTCCTTTTGGCCCCGTCAACCGTGATTTCCTCTGCTTTTTTGCCTTGTGCAGACTCAGCCACTCAACCTAGGATGTGCACCTGAACCTCCTCTCTCAGGATCACGGGATGCTTCTCCATCTCAGTCTCCACTCCCTATGCCTGACAGTATGGCTTCTAAAGGGCTGGTGCTCATCAACCTCAACCTACTACAGTTAGTCAAGAATGTCCTTGCATCTCGTAAGGATTCCACCAGGCGATCTTATGCCTTCAAATGGTGTAGGTTTGCCCTCTGATATTCCCAAAAGGACAATGACCCCTTTTCTTGCCCAATGGAGACACCTCTACAGTATCTCCTCCACTCATCCTTGAAAGGTCTTAAAACTAACTCAGTGAGAGTTCACCTTAGTGACACTGCGGCCTCTCTCAGACCAGTGGATAGATAACCTATCGCCTCACAGTAGAACACTTTATGCAGGTTCTCCTGCTGTCTCTGGTGGCCTGGGATCTGAATGTGGTTTGGGCACGTCTAAAGCCACCTTTCAAACCTTTAGCCACCACGTCACTGAAATTTCTATCTTGGAAGGTCATCTTCTTTATTGCTCTCACATCAGCTCGCCACATCAGTGAGCTGCAAGCTCTAGTGGCAGATCCCCCCCCCCCCCCAATACTTGATTCTACCATGACAACGTGGTTCTCCGTACCCATCCACATTTCCTCTTGAAGGTGGTCTCCTCTTTCCATCTAAACCAGTTGGTAATCCTCCCCATTTTCTTCCCGAGACCATATGCGCCTCGGGCTGAAGCAGCGCTACACACTTTAGACTGCAAGTGAGCACTGGCCTACTACTTGAATAGGACTAAAGATTACAGAAAATCCTCTAAATTTGTTTTCTTTGATCCCAGTTATCTGGGTCTACCAGTAATGTAACATATTCTCTAAATGGATAGCAGATTGCATTTCATTTGCTTGTGCACAAGTAGGGCTCTCATTGGAGGGTCATGTCACTGCTCATAATGTGCAGGTTATGGAAACCTCTGTAGCTAATCTTCGTTCAGTAGCCATTGAGGACACTTGCTGGGCAGCTACCTGGTCTTCCATTCACACTTTTGCTGCACACTAGTGTCTGGACAGAGACTCCTGTCGGGACACTGTCTTTGTCCAAGCTGTGCTCTTTGGGACTTACTCAACTCCTACTCTCTGTCCCGGACTTCTACAAGATAGCAGGCAATCATTGGGGGAGTATTGCCTCCTGGAATAGAGTCCAATGACCCACAACTCTTCCAGACTCTTCAGCTACATGTTTTTTTACCTCAAGTATCTCATTACTCTCCCCCCATATCAGTCTGGTACCTGAGAGCTAGTGATTCGCATAAGTGAAGACTTTATTACTGCGTTTTCCTGGAGATAGCATAGTTACTCACCTGTAACAGGTGATCTCCGGGAACAGCAGGAATTAGTCTTCACAACCTGCCCTCCTCCCCTAGGAGTTGTAGGGTTCTTTTGGTTTTCTTCTCAGCTACATACTCAACTGAAAGAGGTGTTGGGAAGGCAGACATGCAGGCAGGCACAGTGGAGTTCCCCAAAGGCTTTCCTATTGAACGCTGGGGAATATTCCCGCACGGGTTCTGTTGGTGACGATCACCCATAAATGAAGACTGATTTCTGTTGTTCCCAGAGATCATCTGTTACAGGTGAGTAAAGAATAAGTCCTCACAACCCTCCCACCTCCCCTGGGAGTTGTGTTCTACTATAGCCATAGTATCAGACTGGTCTAAAATGGCGCTGTGGCGGCAAGCTAAAAAATGGGGTGCATTGCAGTGGAACCTCCGAAAAGCTTCAGTTAGTAGCTGGGGAGCATTCCCACATTGGCTCCATTGGATGATGTCACTTATACATGAGGACACCTGCTACAGGTGAGTAACTATCTCATCATGGCTCAGATCATACTGGAATCGGTTAAAACTTGTCTTGTTTACTGGGCGGGCAGGCATTTTGCAGGTGTATTTCTGCAGATAGTCTAGCAGTAGGCAATTTTTTATAAGCTTGTTAATGTCCATAGCCATCTTGCAGGTCTCAGTAGATAAAAGCATATCATTTGAATGATGAAGTGAAAACACTTATGTTCCACTTAAAACTGGCTTTTTTTTCTTCTTCTTTTTTTTTTTAAGAAGTTCAGTGGCTGTGGATTCAGATCCACAGCAGCAAGCTTGTGAGCAGCCAGAAGGGTGAGCAAAAATAAAGCCTAGATATGCTCATGTATTGTGTGGTTGGATGCTGTCCTCTTCCCTCTCTATTTATTCATTCTGAATGTGAGATTATTCCTCTGTGAACAAGTATTTATTTTTTCTTTCTTTCTTCGTATTTTTATACCGCTTTTTCCAACAGATCAAAGGCAGTTTACATAGAATCAGATACATGTAACAGTTCAACTATATACAGATAATAACAATTAACTATATATAAAGAATCAGACATAACTATGATACACTATGCAATATGATGTAGATGATCAAGTAGGATATAATCAGCCAAACACATAGGTAATATCATCTCTCATTGTGCCAGGTTGGACCTTCTCTCCCAGAGCTTATCAGTAATTTGTTGGGTTTTTTTTAAACACTCTGGACAGGAGTAAGTGGTTTCTCCTGCATAACCACCTCTGCCTGCCCTTCCTCCATTCTTCATTTGTAGATATCTGCAGAATGAACTCTCCCTTCTCTTTACACAATTTTTACTTTATTTTCTTTTCATTAATTTCTTTTTCGTCAGATTAAACCAGAATATTCCCTCTGCATCTAGATCAATAACGGATCATCTGTTTCTTGACTCTTCAGCCTGCCTTTCATCTCATTCACTAATATCAGAATCATTGCATCTTCCCTCAGTCATGCTATCTGAAGCAGTTCCCCTGGCAGTGGAAGTTCATGAAAAACAGGGCCTTTACATTTTGTGTTTCTCTCATCCTTGCTGCACGGAGCAATTCCTCTCTGGCAATGGCAGTACTGACAAGAATGCCAGTGCATTTTGTTTTCTCTACCAGCAGTGCCTCAAACAGTCTGAGCGCTTCTTTAGCTGTGCTTTTGGACTGGCTGCACAAGCCGGAGAAGATTCTCCAGCAGTGGGAGCACCAGCAGCATGACTTCTCTTTTTGTCCCTTAACTGCAATTGCGGCAACTTCAGATTTGCTTACTATGCCTGAATTTTCCAGATGTACCAGCCGAAGCATTTACCCTCAGGTGGTGACGGCATCAGAAGTAACACTATCTTATTCCTCTATCTCTGTACCAAACCAGTCCAGATGAGTGGATTAGAGTCTCCTGCTAGCTGCTGGAGATAGAGAAAAAGAGACCAAGAATCTACAGGCTTTATCAGCCCCCTGAAGTGCCACTGGCAGTCTTTTTTCTCTTTTTCCAGCAGATGGTGCAGATGCTCGTCACTGATCAACTGTTGACTTGGACAGGCAACAGGCCTAGCTTCTCTTCTCCTAACCCTGGTGGATAGAGGCTGTGGATTCTGGGCGGCAGTTCTGAAGGTCTGATATCCCATTCCCTTTCTCTATGGGAGACCCTAGGAGAGGGTCCACGTCAGTAGCAAGATGCCCAGAGCTGCTGGTTTGGATAGAGGCTGTGATTTCGTGCCATGCTGTATAGTTAAAGAAAAAGACCATCACAGTCCTTGGCTGGAGCCGTAAGAGCATGTTCCTTATCGTCCCTCCAGTCCAGCCCTGCACCTCTGGATAGTGTACCTCTTCCAGCAGCTTGGAGACTGAGCATGTCATCTTTTTGATGACAAAGTGTATTTATGCAGCTGGCATCACCTACCAGCCCCAGTATGCTCAGTCTCCAAGCAGCTGGAGGAGGTAGTGAGCCAGGGTGCTGGATTCACTGAAGGGACAACTAAGAAGATAGGTTTAGTTAGTTTCCTTTTTATTTCCCCCTGCTAAGATGCTGGTTTCTCTGTTTTTAAAGGCAGGCAGAAGATAAAAATAAAAACAGACGGATCAGAAAGAACCTGGGGAACAGCAGGGCTGAGGAGAGGAGATTTCTTCTCCCCCCAAGATTTTGGGGGGGGATTCTGTGGAGGCCTTCCTCAGTCTGAGACTTCTGGCAGCTCCCGAACCAGTTATCGGATGAGGAGCTGTCGCGGGGGCAGCAGTAGATTGACAGGAGTGAAAGCCGACAGCCCCAAGTTGCCCCTCTCAGCACCGAAGCCAGGAAGGAAGGCTGAGGGTGAGGGGTAGAAAAGCCACGTGGCAAAGAGGCTCCAAGGTAAGAGCAGCAGGGGGGGGGAACCCCTAGCAACTGCCAGAACAAGAGGAGACAGAGAGAAGCCTGTAGCCACGTGTTTGGAAGCCTGCAGCGGTGAGGGAAACTCCCCCTGCTGTATTTAGGTGCGATTTCTTCTTCAGGCCACATGCGTATTAACCCCCCGCTGTGTTTTGGGTGCCCGGGAGAGGCAGCTACCGTAGATTAAAGTAGGACAGAGCAGCTTCTTCCTAGGGGGCCATTTGCCGTTTCCTTTCAATTTCAGTTTGTTTGCTAGATTTTATTTTATTTTAGTTCAGATATTCTAGTGCTCCGTGCCTGAGCCCGTGGACGTGCACTGTGGTGTACAGCTTGAGGGCATTCCTGGGTAGTACCTGCAGCCCTTCCCATCATGCCGGCCAGACCGCAGTGCTGGTATATGATGGTATCAAGGGGGGTGAACCCCACCTCATACTACATTCTTAAACATTCCTTGTGTTATACAGTTCAAAACGTAATCAATGCACAGTGACTTGTGGCAAAAGCCTAACTAAATGTGCCATTGTCTTGTTGCTGAGCAGATTTCAGAGAGCCGTTGTGCCTCGTCAGGTGTGTCAGAAGATGTAAGTGACAGTTTGTTGAAACATTGTGACTTGTTTCCTGAGAAGGATCAGGCAAAAAGGTCAGAGACAGAAATAAATTAAAGATAAGCGGGGAAAAAGTGCTGAGTAGCTGTGTGTAGCCACAGTTTTGTTCTGTGAAACAGGAAGCACCTGTTTCTCCAGGACCAAGCAGGAAGTCAGTCCTCACTTATGGGTGACGTCGGCGCCGACGGAGCCCTCGCGGAGCAATTTTCCCCAGCTTTCAAAGAAAGCCTTTGGGAATTGCAGCGCGCATGCGCGGTCCCCTTCCCGCCCAAGGGTGCCATCTTAGCCAGTCTTCTTTTTTCCGCGGAGCCCTACAGACGTACCCGTCGTGTCCCCGCGAAAAAGTTGATTTTCTTTAGAATTACTCTGTTTTTCCATTCGGTTCGACGCCGGTCTTTTTCCCACCGGACTCGCGACGCCGGTCACGAGTCCTCTTCTTATTTTTCGGTTTTTCTGACTTAGTCAGTTTTCGTTTCGGTTTTTCCCTGGCAGCCCGGTCCTTTGACCTCGCCGGGGCCCTTTTTCCCCCGATGGCTGCCAGTGGTTTCAAGCGGTGTGGTCAGTGTGACCGAAATATGTCACTAACTGACACACACGACAATTGCCTCCGCTGCCTGGGCCCGGATCATGAAGAAATGATCTGTGGGCCTTGTGGCAAACTATCCTCCAAAGCGTTGAGAAGTCGGCGGCATCAGCGGGATAGAATCTTCGCTGACCCCAGCCGTACCCGGACCTCATCGGAGGCCTCTGCGTCCAGGGGCTCCAGCTCGGACCGTCGCCGGAGTTCCTCCGACAGGGGTTCTCCCTCCGGGGACCATCGACGGAAGGTGAAACCCGCGAGGGCGGCGTCGGTGGACGCTCCTGGCTCCGCGAGGGCCAGGTCGCATAGCCCCGACAGCCGCCCCGGGTCCTTGGAGAAGGAGCACCTCACGAAGCGACCTCGCCTGGAGTCGGAGCTGCCTGCTCGGGTAAGTCCTGTGGTCCTTCTGGACTCGCCTCCACGACAGCCGACGTCGGGCCCGACGCCGTCGGGGCCCGAGTCGGGGGCTGCTGGGTCACCTGAGCTCGGACTCAGGTTGACGGCCTTGGAGAGCAGACTGTCTGCCTTCATGGACCAGCAGCGGGCACTGCTCGCTGGCTTCGCTGGCGCCGCTGCCCCGACCGCCGGGACGTCGACGTCTAAGTCGACCCCGGAGACCGAGCCGATCCTCGAGTCGATGCGAACTCGAGTCGATCCTCGGTCGAGGTCACCCTCGGCCTCCCGTTCGGGACCGAGGACGCCGACTCCCTCGGCGTCGGGGCGGCAGGCGCCGCGCCCTGCCCGGGCCGACCCCACCGAGTCCTCGTCGGAGTCGGTCTGGGAGTCTGAAGAGGAAGAGTCGCCTGATTCTTTTCGGACTCGGTGTGTCCCCTCGGACTTACCTGAGTCCGAACCTCGGAAGCAGTCCCCCCCGGAGGATGCCCGGTTCTCGGACTTCGTCAGGGATATGGCCAAGGCTTTGGCCTTCCCTGCGGATCCCGAGGAGGAGCCTCGAGCCGAAGAGCTCGACGCACTCCAGTATGACTCTCCCGCCAGGGAACACTTTACTGTACCGGTTCCTCCCATGCTGGAACGACTACTCTTCCGCATGTGGGAGAGTCCGGCCACCTCGCCGGTCCTGAGCAAGCGGGTCGATTCTATCTATCGAGTCCGCAAGAGCCCTGGCTTCCAGAAAGCACAGCTACCACACCATTCCATGGTAGTGGAATCGGCCATGCATCGTCTTAAGAGCCAGAAGATGTACTCCTCGGTGCCTCCTGGCAGGGAGGCCCGTAACCTGGATGGCCTTGGTAAGAAGTGCTTCCAGGGCTCTATGCTCGCCTGTCGTGTCCAGACCTACCAGCTATACATGGGCATGTATCTCCGAGACCTGGCTAAAGAGCTAGCCGGCTTCTCCGCTGGTTTGTCCGAGGAACCCTTGCGGAGGTTCCTGGCCTTGTCCACTGGCATTCGGGAATGCTCAAAATTCATGTCCCGAGCAGCCTATGATGGCTTTGAAGCATCGGCTCGAGTGGCCGCAGCCGGCATCGGTGCCCGCCGACAGGCTTGGCTTCAGTCGTCTGACCTTGAGCCCTGGGTGCAGGACAAGTTGGTCGATGTCCCTTGCCGAGGCGAGAACCTCTTTGGCAAGCCCATGGCTGATAAGGCTGCACAAATTGAGACAGAGACTCTCACCAGGACTAGGCTTTCTAGGAAGACCTCCGCCCCTTCCCAGAAAAAGAAGGGCTCGGGAAAGAAGTCCTTTTACCCGAGGAAGGCGACTGCCTACAAACAATACCCCCACTATCAGGCCCCTGCAGCTCCCCAACAGGGCCAGCAGGCCAAGGGACGGGGTAACGGGTCCCGTAGGCAGCAAGCCCCCAAGCCTGCACCACCAGCCCCTGCTCCGCAGGGTGGGGTTTTTTGACTCCTTAAGCATAGCCTCTCCCCCCCCGCTGGCTCCTCCCAGCACCGGAGGCCTGCTGGTTCACTTCGCCCACAGGTGGTCCAGCATCACCTCAGATGCCTGGGTGCTTCAAGTCGTGAGAGAAGGCTATCTTCTCCACTTCCACCAGGTCCCTCCCTCCTATTTTCCGGGAGAACCTCCACGACCCCCTCTGCACAGGGAATTACTCCTACAGGAGTTAGCAGGTCTTCTACAGGATCAGGCGGTGGAACCGGTGCCCCACCACCTGAAGGGTCAAGGCTTTTATTGCCGGTATTTTCTAATACCAAAAAGAACAGGAGGCCTCAGACCCATCCTGGACTTGCGCAACCTCAACAAGTTCCTCGTGCGGGAGAAGTTCAAAATGCTTACCCTTGGAATCCTTCTGCCCTACCTCCAGCAGGGAGATTGGCTATGCTCCTTGGATCTAAAGGATGCCTACACGCACATCCTCATCCACCCAAGCCACCGCCAATACCTAAGGTTTGTGGTGGCAGGAAATCATTACCAGTACAGAGTACTGCCCTTTGGCCTGTCCTCCGCACCGCGAGTCTTCACAAAATGTCTCGTGGTGGTGGCGGCCCATCTCCGGCTTCACGGCCTCTATGTCTTTCCGTACCTCGACGACTGGCTCATCAGAGCAGCGTCCGCTCTGGAGGTCACCAACGCCACGCGCCGCACGGTGACTCTTCTGCAGTACTTGGGCTTTGTTATAAACTTCGCAAAGTCCACTTTGCTCCCCTCACAGGATCTCGAGTTCATCGGCGCAAGGCTGCACACTCCTCAGGCACGAGCGTACCTACCGCTCGACAGGGCTCAACGGCTCATGGACCTAGCCGACCGTTTTCGCAGCCAGCCCCTGGTCTCCGCCAGGCGCTTCCTGAGACTACTCGGCCATATGGCTTCCACCGTCCATGTGACCCCCAATGCCCGCCTGAATATGTGGCCTGCTCAATGGTGTCTCCGCCGGCAGTGGCGACAAGCCACCGGCGGCCTAGCAGACCTAGTGCGCGTCTCCGAGCCGCTGCTCTTGTCTCTCCGGTGGTGGCTTCAGCGGCCGAACCTAATATTCGGCATGCCTTTCCAGTCACTTCAACCGGCCCGGGTGCTGACAACAGATGCATCCCTCCTGGGCTGGGGAGCGCATTGCCAAGGGGCACGTACTCAGGGCCTCTGGACCACGTGGGAGTCTGCTCAGCAGATCAACTTCCTGGAGCTCAGGGCGATCCGCCTGGCTCTCAAGGCCTTCTCCCACCTGACTTCTCACCAGTCCGTCCTTGTCCAGACGGACAATCAAGTTGCCATGTTCTACGTGAACAAGCAGGGGGGCACGGGCTCCTTCCTCCTCTGTCGGGAGGCACAGAAGCTCTGCTCTTGGGCCGTCAGTCACGGCGTTCTCCTCAAGGCAGTTTATCTCCCAGGCCAAGAGAATTGCCTGGCGGACAAACTCAGCAGGATCCTCCAGCCGCACGAGTGGCGTCTGGATCCCTTGGTAGTTCAGAAGCTCTTTCTGAAGTGGGGCCTCCCCACGGTGGATCTCTTTGCCAGTCCTCACAACCGGCAACTTCCTCGCTTCTGCTCTCGTCAGCCACACCCCCTTCGGGTTGAGGCGGACGCTTTTCTACTCTCATGGTCGGGGAGCCTCTTGTATGCTTTCCCTCCCATCCCGCTAGTCTCTCGGACTCTCTTCAAGGTTCTCCGAGACAAAGCCTTCATGATCCTGGTAGCTCCTCGCTGGCCCAGACAGCCGTGGTTTCCACTCCTGCTGCAATTAGCGGTGGAGGATCCGTTCCCTCTGGGGTTTCAACCGGATCTCCTCACTCAGGATCAGGGGTCTCTGCTACACCCCAACCTCAGGTCTCTCAATCTGATGGCCTGGCTGCTGAGAGGGTAGTCCTTGCTCCCCTCCTCCTGCCGGCAGAGGTGGAAGAGGTCGTCCTAGCTTCTCGGCGACCTTCTACTCGAAAATGCTACGCCCTTAAATGGCGTCGCTTTTCCGTTTGGTGTACCCGACAGTCTCAGGATCCCTTCTCCTGCCCGGTGTCGGTGGTCTTGCAGTACTTGCTTTACCTCTCTAATCTGGGACTTAAGTCCAACTCCGTCAAAGTTCACCTCAGTGCTCTTTCAGCACATCATGTGCCGGTGGACGGCAGACCTCTTTCCAGCGACCCTCTTGTAGCGAGGTTTCTCCGAGGTCTCCTTCTGCTTAAACCACCTCTGCGCCCGCCAGCGCCTGACTGGGACCTGAATGTGGTTTTACAGCGGATCACCTGTCCGCCTTTTGAACCTATGGCTACCTGTTCTCTCCGTTTTCTTTCTTGGAAAACACTGTTCTTGATAGCCCTCACTTCCGCTAGACGCGTAAGTGAATTGCAGGCCCTCGTGTCTGATCCCCCTTACACTCGGTTCTACAAAAATAGGGTAGTCCTACGGACTCACCCAAAATTTCTTCCAAAAGTGGTCTCCCCCTTTCACATCAATCAGGAGGTGGTACTTCCAACCTTCTTTCCCAGACCACACTCCAGCCGAGCTGAAACGGTCCTCCATACCCTGGACTGTAGAAGAGCTTTGAACTTCTACCTTGACCGTACGCGGGAGCACCGTAAAGCTGCTCAGCTTTTTGTGTCTTTTGACCCCAATAAATTGGGGCTCCCGGTCTCCAAGCGTACTCTGTCCATCTGGGTTGCGGACTGTATCTCTTGGGCTTATGGGGCAGCCGGACTCTCCTTGGAAGGTCGAGTCACGGCTCATTGCGTTCGGGCAAAGGCTACGTCAGTGGCTTACCTCCGCTCTGTTCCGCTGGCAGACATCTGCCGGGCCGCTACTTGGTCTTCGAGCCAGACTTTTGCGGTCCATTACTGTCTCGAGAGGGAGTCCCGCAGGGACAGTGCTTTCGGACAGGCAGTCCTCCGTAATCTCTTCGAGGTCTGAGCAACTCCTACCCTCCATCCCGGATGTGGGCTACCGGTGGGTAATAATTCAGCGAAGATTCTTTCCTTCTGTGCTGCTGAGCTAGAGGGAGCTCATTTTTGTGCTTAGGGTCTCCGGTAGCCTTGAGCTTGGGAGTCCCATAAGTGAGGACTGACTTCCTGCTTGGTCCTGGAGAAAGCGTAGTTACTCACCTGTAACAGGTGTTCTCCAGGAGCAGCAGGAATCAGTCCTCACAACCCTCCCTCCTCCCCTTGGAGTTGCAATCATCTGCTTTAGTTTTTTTGCAAATTTTTATGCTGTCTTTTTTAGCTATGTCATCTGACTGGCTAAGATGGCACCCTTGGGCGGGAAGGGGACCGCGCATGCGCGCTGCAATTCCCAAAGGCTTTCTTTGAAAGCTGGGGAAAATTGCTCCACGAGGGCTCCGTCGGCGCCGACGTCACCCATAAGTGAGGACTGATTCCTGCTGCTCCTGGAGAACACCTGTTACAGGTGAGTAACTACGCTATACAAGAAATGTATAACAGACATTCAGTTGATAGGAGACAAATGAAATCCTTCCATCTGTCTATGGTCGGTGAATAACCTGACATGATCATCTTTAGTCTCTTAGCCCAGACTCTGTACCTACTAAATTTGTGATATTGTTTGTAAGGGAAGCTGTACTCCTTACAGCCATTGGTATTACTTATAATAAAAATGTAGACTTTTACTCTGAGAAAGTGTCAGAGTCTGATTGGATCAGTGTGTGGTCCATTTCATATCTTTGAGGTACAACATGGCAGCGCAATCTAAAAATCCTCAAGATATGCAGGACCCGATGGAGAGCAGTTTCGGAGGCAGGCATCTGCCTAGACTGCATGCAAGAGGCTAGGTTGCAAGAGACTTGAAACAGGGGGCACCATATTACCTTCTACGGATCCAGCCCCTGGTCTCTGCGCAATGCCTGGTCCATCCACCCCTCAAGCCCAGGGAGCAATAGGGCTCTCGGGAGTTCTCACCAGAGTTTGTCTTTTGCATAAAGCATTTTGCTACATCAACAGAACTTGAAAAGCGGCTCCTCAGCCCCGGAATGCGGGGCTAAGAGAGCATTGGGTACAAAAGAGCACGAGTCAGGGGCAGTGGCGACTAAGTGAGCTAGAGGATCAGAGGAGTGGCAGCAATCGCCATTGTCAGAGGGGCTGGATGGGGAAGACCTCGAGACAGAGCTAGATCTGCAGGAGGAGTTGGAAGAAGGAGAGATCCCAGAACAGGAGGATCAGGCCCAGATTGTTAGGGTGTTCTGCCGGAAGGAGCTGCCAGCGCTCATTTTGGAGCTGCCAGCGCTCATTATGTCCGCTAATCTCCCAGCAGAGGAAAAGGTGCTGGAGGATCCGCTGCTCCAGCGGTGCGGAAATCGCAGAACGTCTTCCCAGTAGAGTAATATGACAAATGATCTAGGATGAGTGGGATCTGCCGGAGGTCTGTCTTATAGGGGTACGATCCATGACATACCTGTACCCGCTACTGGAGCAAGAACGAGAGCTCCTTCGATCGCCCAAAGTGGATGCAGAGGTGTCAGCGGCAATAGAGGAGACATTGACTCGTCTCCTGCAGCTAAGAGCTGTGGAACCGGTTCCACGAGACCGGTACGGCTGCGGTTGATACTCCATTTATTTCATGGTGCTCAAAAAGGAAGGTTCCTTTTGCCCGATTCTTGACTTCAAGAGCATGAACCGCTTTCGCCGGGTACTGCATTTCCACATAGAAATGCTGAGATCAGTAATAGTGGCAGTAAGGAGAGTTCTTGATGTCTCTCAGCTTCATGGAGGCATATCTGCACATTCCCTCCCATCCATCCAGAATATCAGCAGTTTCTCCACTTTGCGGTGCCAAAGGGCCATTTCCAGTTTTGAGCATTGCCTTTCGGTCTGGGGACCGGCCCCTGTACCTTTACCAAGGTCTTGGTGGTGATGGCGGCAGTCTCCGCAAGGAAGGGGTTTTCATCCACCCGTACCTAGACAATTGGCTGATCCAGGCGAAGTCCAGGGACAACAGCGAAAGAGCAGCAGCGCGAGTGGTAGAGTTCCTTCAAAGTCTTGGGTGGTCAACCTGGCCAAGAGTCGGTTACGGCCAACCCAGGAGATAGAGTATGTGGGAGCGTACCTCGATACCTGTGTGGGCAGGGTTTTCTTGCCAGATCGCTGGGTGCAGAAGCTACACAGGCAGTGGTCCCATCAGTGTCAACCCCTGTCCCAAGTACTCCTCTGTCCGCGGAGCACCAGGAGAGCCCTCAGGTGGTGGCTGCATCTGGGGAGTCTGGATGGGGGCATACCACAAATCCCCGGTATGGGTTCCGCTGATGACTGATGCCACTCTGTCAGGTTGGGGGGAACCCTTTGCGAAGGACACTTTGTTCAGGGACAGTGGAGTCCATAGGAGGCCCTGTAGTCGATCAACAGACTCGAGATGCAAGTGGTGACCTTAGCGCTAAAAGGTTTCGAGCCATGATTGTAGGGAAAGGCGGTCCGAGTCCTCTCAGACAATGTGACAACAGTGGCTTACATCAACCGGCAAGGAAGCACAGGCAGTGCAACCTTGGAGGAGAAAGCCGAAAGCTATTCTGATGGGCAGAAACCCGTCTCCAGGCATTATAGGCAGCGCACGTACTAGGAGTCGACACTGAAAGCAGACTGCCTCATCCCGCGTGCACATGGACCCTGGAGAATGGCAGCTCAACAAGTGGGTGTTTGAGCAAGTGGTCCACGGATGGGGAACACTGGTCATGGACCTAATGGCAACGTTCGAGTCGGCCTAGGCCTTCTAGTTCTTTCAGCAGAAGTTGGGAAAGGATGTCAGAGGGCCTGGATGCTCTAATTCAGTGGTGGCCCGAAGAGGGTCTTCTCTGTTTTTTGTTTTTTTCTTCTCTGTGGGCGCTCATAGACCGGGTAGTGCAACCGATAGAGGTACACCAGGGATTAGTGACTCCGGTGGCACCAGGCTGGCCAAGGCACCTGTGGTATGCCTACCTGATTCGGATACTGGCCAATCGACCATGGCGGCTTTTGGTTCAGAAGGACCTCTTGATGCAGGGGCTGCTTCGCATGCCCTAGGTAGATCCATTGTCATGGCATGGCTCTGGAAAGGGCAAGGTTGAAGAAGAAAGGATATTCGGGCTCGGTGATAGCGACCTTGCTACAGGCCTAGAGGAAGTCTACAAACCTGGCATACATCTGCATGTGGCGCATCTTTGGATCGTGGTGTGGAAAAAGACAGGTGCGCCCTTCCACTGCCTCTGTTCTGGTCATCTTGACATTCTTGCCTATCTGGTTTTGATAAGGACCTAGCCGCCATTTCCTTGAGGATGCAACTGGCGGCGATTTCCTGTTATCACGGGAACATCCGAGGAGGTGCCGTTGGGTACACACCCAGACGTGCTTAGATTTCTAAGGGTGGTGACCCACCTCCATCTGCTGAGGAGGGCGGTGGTACCGCCTTGGGATCTCAATCTGGTGCTGATGACGCTATCTGGAGTACCCTTAGAGCCATTGAGTCAAGCTTCCCTGAAGAATTTGACTCTGAAAGCGGTATTCCTGGTGGCGATTTGCTCAGCACGCAGGATTTTGGAGCTTCAGGCCCTGTCGTGCCAGGAGCCATTCCTTTCCTTCTTCAAGGAGAAAGTGATCCCTGTGCCCCGTACCTTCATTTTTGCCCAAGGTAGTGTCAACATTTCATGTAAATCAGGCCATTTCCTTACCGTCTCTGGCGAGCGCAGATGTGTGCCCTGCCACTCCGCAGCTGCGCCACCTGGATGTTGAGTCCTGCGAAGGTCGGCCACGCAAAGGTGAGGTGGCAGCTAAGGCCTCCATTTCCAGAGGGATCAGGGAGAAAGTCGCGTCAGCGTACATCTTGAAGGGTAAAGTAGTGCCGGCGGGGTTGCGGGCGCATTCCACGAAGGCTCAGGCAGCCTCCTGGGCAGAGTATAGTTAAGTTCCACCGGTGGAGATCTGTAGGGCGGTAACATGGTCGTCACTGCATACTTTCTCTAAGCATTATCGCCTGGATGTCCAGGTGGCAGGGGATGCTTGTTTCGGATCAGCAGTGCTTCAGGCCGGTTGTGCGGGTCCTTCCCATTAGTTTAATTGCTTTGATACATGCCAGAAGTGCAGGACTGGACTGGAGGGACGATAAGGAAAGAGAAATTAGGCTTATCTACTAATTGCTGTTCCTTGAGGAACTTCAGTCCAGTCCTGGAATCCTCCTTTAGTGTTTTCTTTGATCTGTGTGCACCCCGGTCCCTGAAACGGTTCCTTTGGCGGAGGAAATGGCCAGGAGGAGCCGAAGAGTGGGGTGTAATCAGCGTTTGGGGGAGGGGGTGCGCGGCAGACCAGAAGAGCTGTCAGTCGCTTGCTCTCCGCTGGTTGGAGTTGCTCGGGCACTCAACAGGTAGGTCTCCTCATCCTGGAGAGGGGTGACAGGGTATCCTTCCCAGGGGTTACTAGTTTATTTAGAAGTAGAAGTGTTTGTTGTATATTTAACTACTTATTTGTTGCTCCTGTGAGTCTGCTTTGTCAATAGGTACTGGAGCTGGTAGCCAGTGCCAGCTGCATAAGTACACTGGTGTCATCAAAAAGATGACATGCTCAGTCTCCAAGCTGCTGGAAGAGGTACACTACCCAGAGGTGCGGGACTGGACTGGAGTTCCTCAAGGAACAACAATTAGCAAGTAAGTCTAATTTCTCTTTAGAGCCTTTGGGAGATGGATGCGTTTTAGGCAGGATGTAGTAAAGGCTGTTAGTGTAGCTGGGTTTAAAAAAGGTTTGGACAAGTTCCTGGAGGAAAGCTCCATAAACCATTATTAAGAAGGGACCCAGGATATCAATGCTTGACCCAGTATAAGCATTGTGGAACCTGTGTCTTTTGGGGAAACTGCTAGGTACGTATGACCTAGGTTGGCCAGTGTTGGAAACAGGATACTGGGCTTGATGGACCTTGTTCTGACCCAGTATGGCATATCTTATCTTAAAAATGTCCAGGTGTTGGTTCCTTGATTGGGATGAGCGTGCTTCCACTTCCGATTCTTTAGCATGGAGAAGCAGTGCCGTGTCTGGTGTGCAGCATGCAGCTTGTGCTGATTTGGCCTGTGAATGTGCAGAAGTCCAGAGGACTTCGGAAGGTGATTTAACCGTGAGGGGGTGAATCCGATGCTATGCAAGGCCTCAATTTGCCCACGCTTTTTTGACTGTGACAAGTCCCAGACTCCCTGCATTAATGACTGAGCTGCATGCTTAGGAGCATATGCTCTCATGGTGATCTCGGAGAGCATGGGAACAAGTGCCATATTGGAGCAATGGGCTGATGTGGATGGCACCCTTATGGGATGGCCTGGGGAAGCCATACTGATGTAAGCTGTGGTGGGTGCTTGATCTCAGCTTCTCTTTTCTCCTGACTTTGTGTTGATGCTGCTTAATGCCTTCTGCTTATGGCAGCAGGACAACAGCCCCAACTCCAAGTGGCATGGGAGTTTGGAGCCTCCAGGAATCATAGTCTGAAATTGTGCCTGCAATAGGGAGCAGTGACAGGACTGCTAGAGCACCTGTTTGAAAGATGCCTAGGTTATGGTGAAAGGCAAAGCTTGGGGAGCAGTCCCCGGATTCACCTAGATCAGAAAAGTTTCTCTGACATCAGGAAGACATTAGAGGGAGATCTGGACCTCTTGGAACTGGGGGGAGGGAGAGGATGACTCTGTGGTGCATCTTTCCCAGAGAGGAGCTGTGACCCCTTACTGCATAAGTGTCTGGCTTGGAGGATTTGGCGATTCAAACATCTGGCAGGAATTTGGAAGCCATCCAGATTCTTCCTGTTTCCCTTGCCTATCTGAGAGATTGTTATGGTGGAGTTGGAGGCCACAGGCACCAGGCACTGCATTTAATGTTGTGTAGGCAACAAACTAACTGTATCTGCTTCCTCAGCAGATACAAAAGGGTCTACTGGAGCTGCAAATATTGATGGTCATGGCTATGATGCACAAAACCACATTCTGCAGGAACAAGCAGGAAGTCAGTCCTTGCATATAGGTGACATCAACGCCAACTGAACCCATACGGAGCATTTCCCCTGCTTTCAAAGAAAGCCTTTGGGACATACTACCACGCACGTTTGGTCCCCTTCCTGTCCAAGGGTGCCATCTTGCTCACACTCCTTTTTTTTTTTCTCGGAGCCCAACAGATGTCACTCCAATTTTCCCGTATAAAATCTTGACAATATCTTTAAAAATTCAACGTTCCCAGTTTGCATACCGGTTCCTCTTTCTGCCTCGAGCCGGCGCTGTTCTCAGCTCCTTCCCCATTTTCTTGATCGAGGCTTCCCTCAACTGGTGTTCTTGCCCTTTTTTGCCTGGGGGTTGTCAACTCTGGCCAGGTGTCCGTCCATCATGTCTCCCAGTAGGTTCAAAAAATGTGACAGCTGCAGTCAAACTATGTCCATCACTGATACCCATGACTGCTGCCTACACTGCCTGGGACCGGACCATGACAGCATCTCCTGCGACCTGTGCTAGGCCATGACATCCAAAACCGATAAGAAGAGGTCTGAGTTGCAGAGGAGCATATTCCCCAGGTCCGACTCTATACCGGCTTCCCCAATGCAGAGTTCCAAACTCAGCATGTCACAAGAGGGTAGAGCATCCTCTGAGTCCCATGGCGGTGGCTCCTCAGAGAAGACCTCTGACCCTGAGCGGTAAAAGAAAAAATCCTCGAAGTTCGTCAAGGTTCCATTTGAGAAACCTGGCAAGACTGCCTGGATGGACTCGGATGACTCTGAGAAACGGCCCACCAAAGTTCCCAAAAAGGATGCCTCAGCTGGCAGAGACCATGCGAAGGTCTTTGAGGCCGTAGTCCTTGCTGAGGACGCACTTGCAAGAGTGCCGGTGCCAGGCCTGAGACCCTCGGTGCCCTCATCAAAAGCTGCGGAGCCTCTTGGTTTGGCATCCAGAATGGCAGCCATGGAGCAGAACATCACTGCCATCCTGGCTATGCAGCAGGCGATAACAGGTTCATCTGCATCATCTGCTCCAACGACCAGACTCCTGATTGGGGGGGGAGTCCCCGGTCATTGAGCTGAGCTCCAAGCGCCATCGGCCTT
This sequence comes from Ichthyophis bannanicus, assembly GCA_033557465.1. Lineage (NCBI taxonomy): Eukaryota > Metazoa > Chordata > Amphibia > Gymnophiona > Ichthyophiidae > Ichthyophis > Ichthyophis bannanicus. The sequence continues at coordinate 66,939,527 of CM066034.1, forward strand.
GGGTAAGTCCTTGGTCCCAGTCAAGGTCCCAATCCTATTCCTCGTGAATCCGGTCCTCCCTGGCCAGTTTCCAGGATTCGGATCCCAGGTCCTCGGGAGGGCCCCGGCACTTTGGTATGGGCCTCAAGGCATGGAGTCGCAGGGCCTCACTCTGTCATCTCCCCTTGACTTCGAGTGGGAGACAGACAATAAAGCCTCTCCGGAAACCAGACATCCCCTCGGACCCATCTCCCGTGGCGCCCCGACACCATTCTCCTCTGGAGGGTTGTGGCCTTCCATGACTTTGTCAGGGATATGGCCAGAGCCCTCTTGGTGCAAACAGGCGGACGAGGACACACGCTTAAAGGAACTGGAGATCCTCCAGTTTGAGTCTCTTCCTAAGGAAACCCTTACGCTGGGGTGCCGAATCCAGGCCTATGAGCTATACATAGGCATGTATTTAAAGGCCCTGATCCAGGAGTTATTGAAGTTCTCATTAAATTTCATCTGCATCAAAATGGCAGATGAAATTTAATGTGGACAAGTGCAAGGTTATGCACCTAGGGAAGAACAACCCAAACTATGGTTACACGATGCAAGGTTCCACATTAGGAACCACCACCCAGAAAAAAGATTTAGGCGTCGTGGATACCATGTTAAAACCCTCGGCCCAGTGTGCAGCAGCGGCCAAGAGAGCAAATAGAATGCTAGGTATGATAAGGAAAGGAATGGAAAATAAAACAAAAGATATTATAATGCCTCTATATCGTTCCATGGTGAGACCGCACCTTGAATATTGTGTGCAATTCTGGTCGCCGTATCTTAAAAAGGATATAGCGATTTTAGAAAAGGTTCAGAGAAGAGCCACCAAAATGGTAAAAGGGATGGAAGGATACTCCTATGAAGAAAGGCTAAAAAGGTTAGGGCTCTAACCTGGAAAAGAGACGGCTGAGGGGAGATATGATAGAAGTCTATAAATTAATGAACGGAGTGGAACGGGTAAGCGTAGATCGATTGTTTACCTTATCAGAATATAGAAAGACTAGGAGACATGCAATGAAGCTACAGGGTAAACTATTTAAGACTAATAAAAGAAAATATTTTTTCACTCAACGTGTAATAAAACTCTGGAATTTGTTACCGGAGGATGTAGTAAAGGCTGTTAGTGTAGCTGGGTTTAAAAAAGGTTTGGGCAAGTTCCTGGAGGAAAGGTCCATAAACCATTATTAAGAAGGGACCCAGGATATCAATGCTTGAACCAATACAAGCATTGTGGAACCTGTGTCCCTTGGGGAAACTGCTAGGTACATATGACCTAGATTGGCCACTGTTGGAAACAGAATACTGGGCTTGATGGACCTTGGTCTGACCCAGTATGGCATATCTTATGTTCTTATGACTGGGAAACCTCTCCATCGGTTCCAGGCTCTGACTTCAGGAATCAAAGACTGTTCAAAATTCCTCTCCCAGTCGGCCTATGACGGATTTGAGTCAGCGGCTCAAGTGGCAGCAGCCAACATCAGGGCTCAATGCCAAGCCTAGTTTCAGTCTTCAGACCTCGAGCAGTGGGTCCAGGACAAGCTGCTCGATGTCCCCTGCACTGACGAGGACTTGTTTGGCAAACCCATAGCTGCCAAAGTGGCCGAGATAGAGGCCGAGGTGGTGACCTGCCAGAGGCTCTCAAAGAAGACCTCCTCTTTTCCCTGGAAAAGGCCCCTATTCCGGGGAAAAAGGGTCACCGATACCCATCCTTCTCGCGCTAACAGGGATCTCACCCTAAGAGGCAGGGCCAAGGAGCCCAGACGCCCAAGGCTCAGAAGCCCACAGACCCCCGGCTCCAGCCCAACCAGTGGGGAGCTTTTGATGCCCAGGGCAAGGCCTCTCCTCCCCTGGGAGACCTTCACCAGCCCACAGAGGACTGCCTGGCACTCTTTGCCCACAGGTGGGTCCAGATCACCTCAGACCAGTGGGTGCTACAGGTTGAGAAGGAGGGATACCTCCTCCACTTAAATACCACCCAGGTTCTTCCCAGGAGAGCCAGTACAACCTCTCTTCCACTAGACCCTTCTGCTCTTAGAGCTTGCAGGTCTGCTCAGATGCAATGCAGTGGAGCCTGTACCCAAGCATCTATGGGGAAAGGGCTTCTATTCAAGGTACTTCCTTGCCCCATTCTAGACCTGTGAAACTTGAACAGGTTTCTGGTTAGGGATAAGTTCAAGATGCTCTCCCTTGAAACACTGCTGTTCTACCTCCATCAGCAAGATTGGCTGTGCTCCTTGGACCTAAAGGATGTGCACACCATATCCTAATCCACCCTTCCCACAGGCAATAGCTATGGTTTGTGGTGGGGGAGAGTACTGCCCTTCGGCCTGGCCTCCTTGCCAAGAGTCTTTACCAAGTGTTTGGCAGTGGTTGCTGCCCACTTGTGCCTGCAAGGGGCTTTCGTCTTCCCCTACTTGGACGACTGGCTAATCAGAAGCGGTACAGCCTCAGAGGTCAGGCAGGCCACAGAGCGTACATCCCTCCTGCTGCAGCACCTGGGGTATGTCATCAATTACCCCAAGTCCCATTTTGCTTCAAGTTAAGGTCTGGAGTTCATAGGGGCACAGCTGGACACACTACAGGTCAAGGCCATCCTCCCAAGAGAAAGGGCAGATCGCCTCATACAACTAGCAGGAGAGGTGCAGCACCCCCCCCCCCCCCCCCAGATCAATACAGGCTTGCCACTTTCTCCACCTGCTGGGTCACATGGCCTAAACGGTCCATGTCACACTGCTAGCCTGCCTGCACATGAGGATAGCCCAATGGTGCCTCCGCTCACAGTGGACTCAAGCCACGGGCGGGCTGTGGGACAGAATCAGAGTCTTTAGCCAGCTGGCAGAGTCCCTCACCTGTTAGCAAAACCCTGCACCACCTCCAGATGGGAATGCTATTCCAAGCACCCACACTGCAATGGACCCTGACAAGATACTTCCCTTCTGGGGTGGAGAGCATGCAAGGCAACTGGTCCCAGGAGGAGTCACTCTTACAGATCAATCTCCTCAAACTCGGGGCAATCTTCTTGGCTCTACGAGCATTCTGTCACCGCCTGCAGCACCAGCCTATGCTGATCCAGACGGACAACCAGGTGGCCATGTTTTATATCAACAAACAGTGGGGCACGGGCTCGTACTCCCTTTACCAGGAGGCGGTGACCCTCCTCTCCTACGCAGCACACAATGGTATACTCCTGTGAGTGGTATACCTGCCAGGCCAGGACAACTGCTTAGCAGACAGGCTGAGCAGAGTCCTTCGCCCATACGAGTGGCGCTTGAACCCCCAGGGTAACGAAGCAACTCTTCCACCGCTGGGGCAGCCCCGTGCTAGACCATTTTGCCTCCCTGGATAATGTGCAACTACCGCGCTTCTGCTCACGACAGCCGCACCAGGGAGAGTGGCTGTAGATGCCTTACTAATCCTGTGGTCGGAGGGCCTGCTATGTGTGCTCCCACTGACCACTACCCCCCTCCCCCCCAGTTGCCAAGACTCTCTTTGAGGTCCAGAGTGAGGGGGTGTCAGGTATCCTGATTGCACCCCGGTAGCACAGGCAGCTCTGGTTCCCTCTGCTGTTATATGTCTGTAGCATGCCTAGTCCCACTGGGCCAGGCCCCAGATCCTGTCCCTGAAGGAGGGCTCCCTTTTGCACCCCATCCTGGAGTTGCTAACGCTGGCAGCATGGCTGCTTGAAAGGGTAGCACAGGCCCCCTTCAACCTTCCAACGGAGGTCAAGGAGATCTTACTGGCCTCTCGAAAACCCTCCACCAGGCAAGCCTATGCCTTTAAGTGGAGACGGTTCTCCATCTGGTGTGCGGAGAGGAAGGAGAACCCCTCCTCCTGTTGCATGCAACTGGTTCTTCAGTACCTACTGCACCTGACGCACACCGGACTGAGATCCAACTCTGAGGGTGCATCTGAGCCCATAACTGTGCATCCCCACCCTATCAAGGGAAACCCCCTCTCTAGCCTACCCCTGGTCTCTAGGTTCCTCTGGAGCTGGACAACAGAAGAGCCCCCTCCACCCTCCAGCAGCAGAATGGGACCTCAACATGGTGCTCTCACTAAACTGCTATTTGAGCCTCTAGCCACTTGCCACATGAGATATCTGTCTTGGAAAGTGGCCTTCCTGGTGGCACTCACTTCCTCTCAAAGGGTGAACGAACTCCAGGTCCTCGTGGCAGATCCACCAAATACGAAGTTCTTTAAGAACAGGGTGGTGCTCCACACACACCCCAAATTCCTCCCTTCCACCTCAACCAAGAGGTGGTCCTCCCCACCATCTTTCCGTGGCCTCATGCCAGCAGGGAGGATCTAATATTTCATACAATAGATTGCAAGCGGGCCCTATTTATTTATTTATTTATTTAACTGCATTTATATCCCGCTTTTCACCGGGTCAAAGCGGTGAAACATATAACTTAGGGGGGGGGGGCAATTTTCAGGGTGGGGCCATCACCATGGGCAACAATTAATGATTTGGGTAGACATAGACATGTATATTTCTGCTGAATCTAAGCATTGGGTCATGCGGATGGGGTGGTATTTCTGTTCAGAGATGTTCACTGAATAGGATTGTCTTCAGCTGTTTCTTAAATGATGTGATGTCAGCGTTGTTCCTGATGTGGTTTGGTAGAGCGTTCCAGAGGGATGGAGCATAAAGTTCGAAGGCTCTGTTGCAGGTCCGTTGTGTGGATTTGGTTCTTTTGTGGGGGACAACGATAGAGTTATTGGAGGAATGTCTGGTTGGTCTGTTGTGGGATGGGCGAGGCAGCAGGGAGTGGAGTGAGGTGTTTCTTGTTTGGTGGATAGTTTTGTGGATGAGTAGGATAGCTTTGTACTTGATTCTTGCTTGTATTGGAAGGAGGTGGAGGTCTCTTAGGATTGGGGTGATGTGATCCCGTTTTTTTGCATTCTGAATAATCCTTGCTGTGGTGTTTAAGGCAGTTCGGAGGGGGTTGGTGTGTGAGGCAGGAAGTCCATGATAGATTATGTTGCAGAAATCCAGATGAGGGAGTGTCACAGCTTGCATTACTGTCCTGAAGTCATGAGGTTCTAGGAGGGGTTGGAGGCGTTGAACAGTTTTGGCTTTGTGGAATATCGTCCCAGCGGTTTTGTTGATTTGTTGTTTAAAGGTGAGAGCTTGGTCGATGATGATGCCTAGATATCTTATTTGTGGCTGGATTTGAATTTGCGTGGTTCCCATGTCGAGGTGGGTAGGTGGTTTGAAGTCGGGTTCTTTCGTCACTATAAGGGCTTCGGTTTTCTTTGTTGATGGATAGGTTGTTCTCCTGTAGCCAGTTGGCCACGTCGTTGAAGCAGGCTGATAGCTGGTCGTTTTTTGGGTTGGCGGTTGTAATTGGTGCGTAGAGCATTATGTCGTCTGCGTAGATGTGGAAATTGATGTTGTGGGTGCGTATGATTGAGCATAGTGGACGGAGATATATGTTGAACAGCATGGCTGATAGGGTGGACCCTTGGGGTACTCCTTGGAGTTGTTGGTAGGGGGGCGAGGTTGTGGAGAGGGTGCGGATCCGTTGCTGTCTGTTGGTTAAGTAGGATCTGAACCATTGGAGTACTGTGTCTTTGATTCCAATTGACTGTAGTCTGCGTATGAGGATTTCGTGGGAGATTGTGTCAAAGGCCGCTGATATATCTAGGAAGATCAGGATGTATCCTGATTGTTTCTCTTGGGTTCCAATGATAGTGTTCATTAGAATGGTCATGAGGGTCTGGAAACCATGTTGCTGCGGGTCAAGTATGTCGTTGGTGTCCAGATGATCTTGAAGCTGGCGTTGGACTATCTTTTCTATTATCTTGGTGGCGAGGGGGAGGCTTGCAACTGGTCTGTAGGAGGTGGGGTCCAGGGGGTCCAGGTTGTTCTTCTTTATGGTTGGTCGAATGATTGATGTTTTGAGGGCATCTGGTATGTATCCTTGTTTAAAGGATTCGTTTAAGATGTGGGTTAATGGGGCACTCAGGTCTTCCTTGGTTTTCTTTATCCATTCCGTAGGGCAGGGGTCTAGCAGGGAGGTAGTGGTGTTCAGACAGGAGATGGTGGAGGATATCTCTTCTTTTGAGGTTTCATTGAATGTATTCCATTCTGCGTTTATGGTGGCGTTGGAATATGTCCTTGTGGTTGTAGCGCAGAGGCAAGGTTGTTGGGGTTGCTGAAATTGTTTGTATTGTCGGGCCAAGAGATCCGAGGGGATATCTGGGAGTTGATCAGAAGTGGTCGGTGTCCTTGTCAGTTTTTTGGCAATTTGGAAGAGTTATCGAGGTTTGTTTACAGCTGCCGTGATGATTTTGGTGTGGTAGTTTCTCTTCGCATTGTCGGTCTCCGAGTGGTAGGTAGTGAGTTCGTAGAGGTATTGCCTTTTGTCTATTTCATGTTTGGTTTTCCTCCATTTTCTTTCTGCTCTTCTAAGTTTTGTTTTTAGTTTCCGTAGGTCAGGGGTGAACCAGCGGGCTCTTGAGGAGATGGGTTTGTTGCTGGGTTTGTTTAGGGTTGCACTGGATGCTGAGGAGATTGTGGTGTTCCAGTTGTTTGAGGTCATCAAGGTTGTTGGAATTCGTAAGTAGGTTAGGTAGGGTTAGTGTCAGGAAGTCTTCTTTGTTGAATGCTTTGAATCTCCGTGTGTGTTGAGTGTTTCCTCTGTTTGTGTTTGGTTGATATGTGTGGGAGAGGTGGATGATGTAGTGGTCTGACCATGGGACTGGTGAGATGGTTGGACTGTTGCATGAGGAGGATGTTTGGGAGTTCAGAAATATGAGGTCCAGTGTGTTTCCTTTTTCGTGCGTTGGTTCTTTTATGATCTGTGCCAGGTTCATTGCTGTCATGGCGTTAAGGAATGTTTCTGTTTGTGTGTCTTGGAGGGATGGGAAATTGAAGTCTCCCAATATAATTGGTTCTTTTGATGGGTCAATGCTCTCGGAGATGAGGTGTAGTATCCTTGGTAGGTCAGAGTTTGCAGCGGGTGTTCTGTAGACCAGGCATATCGAAAGGTGTTTGTTAGTGAGGGTGAGGATGTCTGCTTCATCGGAGGTTTCAGAGGCTTGGGACCGTAGGTGGAGGTTGTCCTTTGCAATGATGGCTACGCCTCCGCCTTTTGCGTGTGTTCGGGAGCAGTGATGAAAGCTGTATCCGGTTGGTGCCAGTTGGTTCATTATTACCGTGTCGGTTTCTGTTAGCCAGGTTTCCGTTATACATAGGATGTCGATCTTCTCAGATATGATCAGGTCTTGGAGCATGTGGTATTTGTTCCTGGCTGAGCGTGCGTTTATGAGTGAGATGGAGAGGTGCAGGTGGCTGGTGTGATTGGTGTTTGGAGTGTGGTGTGTGTGTGTTTGGTTGTGTGTGGTGCTGCAGACGTTTGTGGGTTGAGGTGCTGTGGTTCTTGTGTATGGAAGGTCAAAGGGTGCGGTTGGGTGTGGGTATGGCGTCTGTGCAGAGGAGGTTGTGCCGGGTAGTGTGTCTGCGTAGAGAGTATTGCTGAGTGTGCTTGGGTGAGGGTAAAATGTTAGGATGGGAGTGAGAAAGTAGATGGGGGTTAGGAAGGGCGGCATGGTGTGTCAGAGTACCTGGGCTTTTGAAGCGGTGTGGTTTCTTTCCTGTAGATTTGCTGGAGTTTGGATCTTCTGGTGTTTGTCCTGTTGAGCTGCTTGCCGCGGTGGGTTTTTATATCAGAAATGGTTGTCAGGTGTGTTGAGGCTGGTAACAGGAGCCGGCGTGCCTACCTGTGTTCCAGGGAGCTCTCGTTCAGCGGTACTTGAAGATGCGTTTGTCGATGGTACTGGAGCCGGCGAGCTCAGACCCGATCAGGGGAGCTCGAGCCGGGTGTGTTTGAAGGAGTCGTGCTTTTGCTTGCGTTCCTGTTTCTCTCAGTGGAGGGTGTATGCTGTGGTTATCTTTCGGGCCTGCAGGGCCGCGCCAAAGGGCCCTCTGGCGAGGCCCTCAGGCGCGGGCCTGCCAGGCGCAGGGACGCCCTATTCATCTAGGACGCAGGCCCATTGGAAAGCTCCTCAGCTTTTTGTGTCTTATGACCCCAGTAGACTGGGGCTCCCTGTTACTAAGCGAACTCTGTCCATTTGGGTGGCAAACTGTATTGCCCTCGCCTATGAGCGAGCTGGCCTCTCCCTCGAGTAACTGATCAGAGCGCATCGCGTGACAGTTTTGCAAGGCCACCACATGGTCTTCAGTTCATACGTTCGCAGCTCACTATTGCCTGGAAAGCGAGCCCCACAGGGACAGTGCCTTTCACCAGGCAGTACTCCGTAATAATCTTGGGGTGTAAGCAACTCCTACTCTCTCCGACCCTTTTGTGTTCAGGCTACCGGAGTGATAGTGTCACTGGGTGCTAGGGTCTTGCAGAGTCTCTCAATTGGGACTCCCCTTCTGCAACTCACAGCTACCCGATTGATAGTTGTTGGTGCTGTCTTGGTTCGGTCCTCGGCAGCTTTGAGCTAGGGAGTCCCATATGTGAGGACTGACTTACTGCTTGTTCCTGGAGAAAGTGTAGTTACTCACCTGTAACAGGTGTTCTCCAAGGATAGCAGGAATCGGTCCTCACAACCCTCCCTCCTCTCCTGGGAGTTGCCTCCCTTCCTTGTTTTAGTTTTTACTGCCATCCTAGCTATGTCATCTGACCGAGCAAGATGACACCCTTGGGCGGGAAGGGGTCCACGTATGTGTGGTAGCATGTCCCAAAGGCTTTCTTTGAAAGCTGGGGAAATGCTCTCCGTGGGCTCCATCGGTGCCAACGTCAGCCATATGTGAGGACTTTTTCCTGCTGTTCCCAGAGAGCACCTGATACAGGTGAGTAACTACTCTTTCCAGAAGAGAGTGGGACCCCTCTGAACAACCCTTAGGACCATAAGATGGAGGCACCACTAAAGCCTTGGAATCTGAGCTTTGGACTCCCCTAGTGACGGGCTGTAGTAATTTGGCATAGTCCCTTCTGTGGCTCTTTCAGCAAACTAAATTGCATTGGTGAGGAATGCGGTCCTAGGCAAGACGGGCACAATCTCCTTGGAACCAGGGTTAACCTTTCTGGCAGAAGCCCTGTATAGCCTTGTTAGGACTTCTGTGAAGTCTATAGTATCAGCCATTTCTCATCACAGCTTCATCTCATCCCAGTATTATAGGGACATGCCCCAATTTCTCCAATTCTGGTATTAGATGGTCATAGAATACTTTCTGATCTTCATTGGGACCATATAGACTAATCACCCATATCTCCTCCCTCCCCCCCTTCAGTCGTACCCTCATCCATCGCCCTGTCTTGTCTCTATATTCTCCTACCATTTACTCTTTAACCTTTTCACTCAGCATTATGCCTACCCCTCCTTTGCATGGTTCCACTCTTTTGCCTGCTAATATCGCATAAGAGTACTTTTGGGATTGCAATACCTTTCTTGCCCTACTTTTAGGTGTGTCTCTTGTATACACAAGATGTCAGCTTGTTGTCATATATCTTCCCTTCTAGTTGCTGCCTCATCTCCAGGAACAAGCAGGAATGTAGTCTTCACATATGGGTGACATTGGGTACCGACAGAGGCCCACGCGGGAAGCTCCCAAGCCACCAATAGGAAAGCCTTTGGGCGCACTCCACTATGCCTTTGCTACCTTTTTCCCACTCTTCCAACTCCCTCTCCCCAGTTCTTTTTCCGCAGAGTCAACAGGTCATTAACCCCTCACTGCAGAAAAGAACTTCAAAACTTTTTTTTTTTTAAACCGCTTCTGCCTAACCGCACTGGTGTCGCTCGATACTGGTTCCCCTTTTATTTTAATTCTTCCTTTTAAATTCTTTTTCTACAAATAAAAAAAAAAAAAATTTTTACCTCAGGGTCTCGTGCCCATCATCTTTACCATGGAGAAATCCTCCAGTGGTTTTAAAAAAAAAATGCACCAAGTGCTCTAGCACCATTTCAGTGACAGACAAACACGATTGGTGCCAGAAATGCCTTAGTCCCAACCATATTCCCCAAGAATGCTCCCTCTGCATACAGATGATGAAGAGGGGCCTATGGAACTGGGCCAAAACATTTGGAAAGCGCTTCCCATTGTACTTGATGTAGCTAACCTCCACTTCCTTCAGAGCATCCTCATGCTCGCATGGTTCTAAGCAATCTCCAGGAACAAGCAGGAATGAGTCTTCACATATGGGTACGTCGGTACCGACGGAGCCTGCGCGGGAACGCTCCCCAGCGTCCAATCAGAAAGCTTTTGGGAGCATCCCTCAGCGCCTGCGTGCTGCCTTCCCGCCTTTCCAACTGTCTCTCCTCAGTTTTCGTTTTTCCGCGGAGCCGGCAGGACGTCCTCCTGTCACCGCAGAAAATGTTTTCTTTAATTCTTGTTTTCTTATGGTCGCGGCTGTTTCCCCGCCTCCACCAGTACCGCCGGTGGGTTTTTTTTTTCTTTTTCTCAAACTCAGGGAGAGTTTTTCCCTCAGTTTCTGTCTTAAATTTTTGGGCCTGTAAGGCCTCTCCATCATGGAGCCGCCTTCTCCTAAGAAATGCCTTAACTGTGGAAATAGTTTTCTTTTTAGACTCCAATAACTGGTGTCTAACCTGTTTAGGTCCTGACCCTTTTCCTCCGGAGCCATTAGGCTACAATTTTATGAGAAGAGATTTTCCATTTCAAGTTTCCCTCGATACCGAGTTCCCTTCCAGTGTCAGGGCACCGACCATTTCTTCTCTACAGGATCAGGTAACCCACAAACAGTCTGTTAAGACTAGCCAATCCTTGAGTGTTAGGTCTCATGTCAAGCATGATGACGGCTCCGGCCTTGCCCTCAAGACCCTATTGGCTTCAAAACCCCGGCGGGAGTCTTCGGTCTCCAAAGCCTTTCAGGGGTTTCAGGTTGTTCCTGGGGCTCACCCCTCAGAGAACATACCTGAGCCATGCTCGGTGGTGGTATCCGCTTTGAGCGGTACCGATACCCCGGCATCGGCACTGGTGTTGAGTGATCCACTCTTCACCAGGGATCGTCATCTGGCGTTCTCGGTACCTTCGGGACCGATCGATACATCCCAGATTGACTTTCCAGTATCGGCAGCATCGCCGATACGACCACCGATGCCGGTACCCTCCAGACATGCATCGATAGACTCGCTTCCTTCGATGCCGAGTCTGGAATCGATATCTAGTCTGGAAGACTGGGTACCAACGCGTCTCGGAACCGACGCTTACTGATTCCGAATGCGCGGTATCGAGGATACTCACCAAGGGTTTTTGGTTGCCTCGGTACCGCTTGAGCAGCCTCCGATGACTGCTTCGATGTCGGTATTGCCTCAGATTCCGGCACAGCTACCGGTATTGGTACCGATGCCGGTTCCTGCAGTAACATCGGGACCAACTATTCCCTTTTCACCGGGATTGTTCCTTTCTATACTTAGTTTGGAGTCGATACCTGGCATGGACGATGCAGTACTGACTGTCTCAAGTCATAACCGCCAGTACCAGTATCCATCCATTAGGGCTCCTTTTCTGCACCGGACCAATACAGCCTCCGGTGCCCAGGCTAGTTCTTCAACTTTAGCCTGTCCAGGGATGGTTCCCATTGGAGATCCTTCTTTTCAGAAATTTCTCCTTGACATGGCTACATTCCTTGCTATTCCTATCCCTGGCTATGATCTTACACAAAGCTCTTCTGGGGAAAAGGAAAATATAATGCTTCCTTTACATCATTCTTTGCAGGATCTTCTTCTGAGAATATGGGAAACACCTTTAAGGGTTTCCTCACCTTCTACAGCAACTGATCTTCTGTATCAGGTGCCCCCCTCTCCAGGGTTTCAAAAGACTCAACTTCCCCATCATTCCATTGTAGTGGAATCAGCAATGAGGAAGGTAAAAAGCAAGAAGAAGCATTCTTCTTATCCGCCAGGTCGTGCTTCTAGAACACTGGATGCTTTTGGACGTCAAACCTTCCAAACATCTATGCTGGCAACAAGGATTCTCTCATATATTTTTTATGAGTCTATCCCTTCAGGAGGTCACAAAGAAATTATCTCTTTTAACTCCTTTTCTATCAGAGCCCAAGGCTGCAGACTATTCCTTACTTCTTAGTCATAGCCAAAATATATCTTGGTTTCTTTCTCGTGCTTCCCTTGACTCTTTTGAGTCTGTTAGCAGAACCTCTGCTATAGCTATAGGGGCACGACGTAAAGCCTGGCTCCAAGCTTCAGACTTGAACAGATGGGCACAACAAAGACTGGGTAATACTCCTTGTACTGGAGAAAATCTCTTCAATAGGGAGTCTTTACGTCAGGTTGCTCATTGCTCCACTGACTTCCCTGTTTCTGAGGGCTATCCTAAGCCTTCTCCTTCCCCAGTAGGTAGGAAATGCCCTACCAAACCTTCTTTCCCTAAAAGGTTTTATTCTTCTCCTGCCCATCATACAGATGTTCCCAAACAAGGGAAACCTCACCCTGGTCTGAAGAATCCAAACTTAAGCCAGGAAAATTAACCCTCAATGGGGTTCCAATTGATCTCTTAGAACATACAGTTCACTTCTTCTCAGCAGAAGTTTTTTCACTGTTTTTTCATTTCAAACTCTACGCTTGGATTCCTGTTTCTAGGACATCCACTTGCTCTCAGGTAGGCTGAGCTGTCAGATTCATGTCTGTGGGTCACAGGGTTTCCTCCTCTTCCTACCATGAAGAGAGGTTTGCCAACTATCTCATGATAGTTTCCCTGTACCACCATGAATTTTTTCCTTCTACAGACTTACCATATAGCAAGTCTCCCTTCAGCTCCTATTTTTCTTTACCCTCGTTTCCAGGGCTTCCCCTGTACGAGTGGTACTATACGACTGGAAGGCTTTCTTAGCCTTTCTAGTCTTCCTTTCCTTTCCAGTGTAGAGTTTTCTCTGGAGTTACCTCCCTGCTTTCATTGGGCGGGCAGCTCATCAGACATGATCAGGATTTTCTCCTCTTTTTCTGTCTGTTCTCTCTGTTACAAACAGAAGGATTCTCTCTGCTGTTCTATTCAGCAGCTGCCCATGCAGGAGCTCCAGTGATTGGACTACTGGTACTTTCTACGAGTTCCAGTCTTGTCTTCCACTACTTTCTCTGGTCTTAGTGCTTCCAAGATAGCGCTCATCTATCTTGGAAAATCCTTATCGCTTCTTTTCTGTCATCTCCAAATCTCTGGAGGTGGCAGCTGGTTTCCTCCAACAGCCACTTTTATTTCCCAATTCTCCTGCATAGTGCTCTCTGCAATCCTACTGAGAAGCTTTCCACTATGGGCCCTTGCTAGAGAGCATGGGGATTTTTTCTCTAATTACTATCCTATATGGTTGAAAAAGGCTTCCTCAGTCATTCCTCATGACTGTAGGGGTTCTTTACACCCTTCTGTTTCCTTTTAATAAAGGACATAAGCCTTCTCTATGTGACAGTCTAAAGAGTTACCCAGTTTCTACAGGAAATATGCTCTTTTTCCTTGCAGCTTGTCCTCATGGTATCCTAATCCTTCATGGACAGCACATATTTAATTAAACAACGCATGATACCCCCCCCCCCCCTTGTTCCTCAAGTGGGTCAACCGGGTATCTCATCCTCTGCGTTTTCTGTCCATTTACCATGCAAGAGTTCTATAGGACTCAGGACTTGCTGTTTACAGACTGATATTATCCTCTGTTTTTCACGCAACCATCCTGGTTATTCCACTGGATGGCATTCCTGCACCATCTTAGCCAGGGGGAATAGATTCTCTATATATCTTCTCAAGTAGGTTCCACCTTCTTGTTATTAGATGAATCTTTCTCCTTCACATCTCCCATGTGAATGTTCTTATAGGCATATCTCTATCTGCTTAGTTGCAGACATTTATCTTTAGACATCTATATACATGTATGTATATATTTCTATATACTTCTCTATAGATACATATGTCTGTAAGCTGCGTGTGCATATCTTATGCCCTTCCAGATCTCACTAAAGACATATATACCCCTGTATGTATATATAGATATATATATATATATATATATATATATATACATCTATATATATATATATATATATCCCTATATATATATGTGTATCTGTCGAGATGCTTCCTTATAGGTAGATATGTATCTACATACTTATCTCTCTAACTGTCTATGCTTATAAAAGGTTTTACCTTCCTATAGGTTCCAGACAGTGGGCTTGCATATCTTCATACTGTTCCTCAGTATGTCTGGGGTATTATGCACACAACCACTACTGTGGTACTGACAGCTTCTACTTTAACCCTACGTCTAGGTATCCCTGAAGCTCCATGCTTCACTATCTTTCCTATCTCTCAACAGATAGGAAAGACAGGGTGGATCTTCAGTAGATCTGAAGTTTCAGCCCTTCAGACATCTGTCCTCGGGAATATGGGCTTTTTTCCATACCCCTTCTTCCCTCCAGGAGTGGGCTAGTTGTCCAAATCAGTCAGTCTTCCTCTTTTGCTCCTAAATGTTACTAACTCTGTATCCAAAAGAGTTCCCAGCTTTTTCCATAAAGCTTCCACTAAAGACCTGACGTTTTTGTACTACCCCAGTTGACACCTAGGTCACCTGTCAATTCCAGATTTGGACCTTCGCCTTCACTTCAGTGAAGTCACCTTGAAGATTCCTCTACTGGATCTCCAGTAGACTCCATCAGCCTCTCTACTTCCTGTAATCCAGTAGGTGAGGACCATATTGTGTTTGTTCTTGTCAATATTTTTCATGGTAATTATCATACATACAAGGACTCCTTATCTGTAGTCCTTAGCTTAGCTGTTTTTCCTACAGCTCCTCTCTTTTCAACTCCTACCCTCCATCCTCAGGATGCCTGGCCATATGAGGTGTAGCATGTTCCAATCCTCACCATGCTAGGGCTCCAGGCATCTTAGCTTGGGAGTCCCCATATGTGAAGACTCATTCCTGCTTGTTCCTGGAGATAGCACAGTTACTTACCTGTAACAGGTGATCTCTGGGAACAACAGGAATAAGTCTTCACAACCCACCCACCTCCCCTAGGAGTTGTATCTCTCTATCTTCCTTTCCTCTTTCTCTCTTTTTGTCTCAGCTATAAAACTAACTGAGGAGAGACAGTTGGAAAGGCGGGAAGGCAGCACGCAGGCGCTGAGGGATGCTCCCAAAAGCTTTCTGATTGGACGCTGGGGAGCGTTCCCGCACAGGCTCCGTCGGTACCGATGTACCCATATGTGAAGACTTATTCCTGCTGTTCCCAGAGATCACCTGTTACAGGTAAGTAACTGTGCTTTCCAAAGAGTCGAGACACTCTGACAAGAAGACCAAGAAAACCACCTCTCCTTCAGAACCTTCAAAAGATAAGGTAAAGCTCTGAGTCCTCAGAGAAGTTGAAGGAACTGAAAGACAAGTCCAAAGGTTCCTCGAGCAAATCTCTGGAATCGAGAGAGAGATTCTGCTCTAAACATCGGGACTCTTCCAGGACGTCTTCTGACTCCGGTCATCGGTCTAAGCATCCCCGGCTGGAGGACTTGTCCTCCAAAGCCTTAATGGGGAATCGGGAGGCAGCTTATCAGTCAGTAAGGGGAGTCTTGCCTGTTCATTCTTTTCTGCTGCCTTGGTAATAACTGCAACAGCAGGACTTCCTAGTGGATACCCACTGGTTCTATTTACCAAGTACCCAAGGTTTGTCCTCCGTTAGCAATCCTTTTTGGGCCCTTGCTAGAGAGCATTTGCATC
Organism: Ichthyophis bannanicus; assembly: GCA_033557465.1. NCBI lineage: Eukaryota > Metazoa > Chordata > Amphibia > Gymnophiona > Ichthyophiidae > Ichthyophis > Ichthyophis bannanicus. The sequence goes on from CM066034.1 coordinate 66,955,225, forward strand.
TTCCTAGCGGATAATCCTAGATGGTTAGGAAGGCCTCATCCAGTCATGCCCCCTCATGACTGGTAGGGTTTTCCTACCTTACCATCCCTCGTAAGGTCTCCTTTTAAAATGAAGGATACATGCCTTACATCACGTGAAAACCTAAAGAATTGCTCAGTTCCCTGGTTTCGTCCACGTCTCCACTGGACTCCTTACCAGGGATATTTTTTTTTTTTTGTACAGCTCGTCCTTATATGGTTCCATTTCCAGTTACCATACTACAGTTCTAGAAGAACCTGGACTTGCTGCCTGCAGACTGAACATATCATCTGCACTTTTTTCACGTAAGTCATCCAGGTTATTCAAGGGCTAGAATTCCTAAATGAATCTAGACTGCTCTTTCTGAGAGAGAGCATTCCCCTGACTCTGTCAATCATAACCAGGGAGAAAGGTTTCCTTACATCTCTTCAAGCAGGTATTACCCTTCTTGTTATTAGATGCACCTTTCTCTCTCTACATACTCCTATGAGGGTATATTATATGGACATGTTTCTACATACATATGTAGAGACATATATATGTCTATATATATATCCACACACACACATATATATATATATATATATATATATATATATATATATATATATATATATATATATATATATGTGTATGTATATATATGCATGTATGTTAAAACATCGTCATAGGTAGATATGTACCTAGATACTATCTATCTATCTGTCTAGGTTCATATATACATATATTCCTATATGACTCTGACAGTTGGGCACTACCCTTATCAATGCTGTGCCAGCATGCATAGGGTTCTACATATACAACCAATTTCTTACCATAACCCTTCAGGTTTAGGTACCTCTGAAGCTCTCCATGTATCATTATCTTTCCTACCTTACATCAATTAGGAAAGATGTTACTGATCTTCAGTTAATGACAGGCTATAACGCCTCGGGCATCTGTCCTTATTTCTCATCGGAAACAGGGGTCTTCTATAACCCTTCTCTCCTACAAGGACTATTTTTTCTATTTGTCCGTCCAAATTGGTCAAACGTATCGCTATTTGGCCTAGAATTATGCTATTCTCGAACCAAAAGACTTAAGCCTTGTCTGATACAGCCTTCTGTGTTTCCCGCTGAAGTCCTTCCTCATTACACCACCCATTTTTTTCCTGGGGCTACTCTAACCCTTGATGGTTCTAACCTTCGCCTGTCTTTCTACAGTTTGGTTACCTCTACTTCACAGTGAGGTACTCCTTGAGGGTTTTCTACTGGTTCTTCTAACAGATCCATATGACACTCAATAAACTTTTTACAATACCTTCAGGTGAGGTCCATATTGGAATATGACTCTCCAATCTTTTCTTATTATGATCATCTACACCTAGACTCCCATCCGGAAGTCCTGGTTTAGTTTAGCTGTTTTCACAGCATCTCTCTTTTTATTTCAACTCCTACCCTCCATCCCCAGGATGCCTGAGGTTCTTGAAAAAAAAAAAAAAAGCATGGCTCATCTTAGATTCACAACATGCTAGGATTCCCTCCAGGCATCTTAGCTTGGGAGTCCCCATATGTGAAGACTCATTCCTGCTTGTTCCTGGAGATAGCATAGTTACTTATCTGTAACAGGTGATCTCTGGGAACAGCAGGAATAAGTTTTCACAACCCACCCACCTCCCCTAGGAGTTGTATTTCTCTCTCTCTATCTTTCCTCTCTCTCTCTCTTTGTCTCAGCTTTAAAACTTAACTGAGGAGAGGCAGTTGGGAAAGGCGGGAAGGCAGCACACAGGCGTGGTGGGATGCTCCCAAAAGCGTTCTGATTGGACGCTGGGGAGCGTTCCCGCGCAGGCTCCATCGGTACCGACGTACCCATATGTGAAGACTTATTCCTGCTGTTCCCAGAGATCACCTGTGCTGTCTCCGCCAGACAATTCCTGAGGCTCTTAGGCCACATGGCATCCACGGTCCATGTAACTCCAAATGCCCGTCTACACATGAGGCCAGCTCATTGGGGCCTCAGGACTCAGTGGCACCAGGCCACAGGACGCCTCGCGGACAAAGTGAGGGTATCCAGCCTACTACAGTCTTCCCTGCAGTGGTGGCTTCATCTTCCAAATCTAGTGCAAGGGGTGCCTTTTCAAGCACCTCCACACTCTCAGGTGCTGACTACCGATGCTTCTCTTCAAGGTTGGGGTGCACATTGCCAAGGGGCATGTACTCAAGGCCTGTGGACTCCTTGGGAGGCCACACAGCAGATCAATCTCTTAGAACTGAGAGCTATCCGCTTAGCCCTGAGAACTTTCTCCCATCTCATCTCTCGCCAATCCGTCCTAGTGCAGACGGACAATCAAGTTGATATGTTCTATGTGAAAAAACAAGGGGGCACAGGGTCCCAACCTCTGTCTGGAAGCGCAGACGCTGTGCTCATGGGTAGTCAATCACGGCATTCTTCTCAAAGCGGTCTATCTCCCAGGTCAGGAGAATTACCTGGCAGACAGATTGAGCAGGATCCTGCAGCCCCACGAATGGCAGTTGAATCCTTTTGTGGTTCAACAGATCTTCCTGCGATGGGGTCTTCCAACTATAGATCTCTTTGCCAGTCCTCTGAACCGTCAACTTCCTAGGTTCTGTTCCAGACAACCGCATCCTCTGAGTAGCAGCGGATGCGTTTCTCATTCCATGGTCTACAGGCCTCCTATATGCGTTTCCTCCGACGTCTCTAGTGTCCAAGACACTATTCAAGGTGATCCAGGACAAGGCCTCAGTGATTCTGGTGGCCCCCAGGTGACGAAGGCAACCCTGGTTCCCACTACTGTTGCAACTAGCGGTGGACACCACTGTTCCCTCTAAGCTGTGCGCGTGTGCGCGCGCACACACCTCGCCGAGCGAGCGCACATACTTTACAACAGAGCGCACAAAAATTACAGCTCTGATTCTGATAGAAAACAACATGGGCGTCTTAAAATTTAAAAGTTATGATTGTAATTACTAGAAATTTCCCGCTTCATTTAGTAATCGTCTATTTTCATTTAATTTGATTAAAATCAATGTGGTGTATATATTGTATTCTGACGTGTAGTCAAATTTTAAAGTATATAACTCCGAGTGTCGTTATATGGCGCACAAAAATTTAACCTTCCTTCAAAAGCTGCACACAGCTGATATTTTATGCGCACACAACCTACAGAAAATTAGAGGGAACATTGGTGGACACTCCTCTTCCTCTGGGGATGCAACCCGATCTCCTGTCTCAGGAGCAGGGATCTCTCTTGCACCCCAATCTCCAGTCCCTCAATTTGATGGCCTGGCTGCTGAAAGGGTAGTCCTAGCGCCTTTACTACTGCCTAGGGAAGTGGAGGACGTAGTCTTGGCCTCTAGGAGGCAGTCCACCAGAAAGTCTTATGCCCTTAAGTGCCATAGATTCTCTACCTGGTGTACTCAACACAACGAGAATCCCTTCTCATGCCTGGTACCAGTGGTGCTGCAGTATTTGCTTCACCTGTCCAACCTAGGCCTTAAGTCCAATTCTGTTAGAGTTCATCTTAGTGCTCTTTCAGCACACCACTCACAGGTGGAGGGCCAGTCTCTATCCGGCCATCCTTTGGTGGCTCGCTTCCTCAGAGGCCTACTTTTGCTTAAGCCTCCAGTGCATCCACCTGCCCCTGAATGGGATTTAAATGTGGTCTTGCAACGGCTTACTTGCCCACCATTTGAACCTATGGCTACTTGCCCTCTGCGTTTTCTATCCTGGAAAGCGCTATTTCTGGTAGCCCTTACCTCAGCAAGGCGAGTGAGTGAGTTTCAGACCCTAGTATCAGAAGCACCATTTACTAGGTTCTATAGCAACAGGGTAGTCTTACGGACTCACCCTAAGTTCCTTCCAAAGGTTGTCTCCTCCTTCCATTTCAGTCAGGAGGTGGTTCTTCCGACTTTCTTTCCCAGGCCTCATGCTAGCCGGGCTGAAATGGTCTTGCATACCCTGGGCTGTAGGAGGGCGTTGTCCTTCTACCTTGACCGTACGCAGGAGCACCGGAGGGCGGTTCAGCTCTTCGTCTCTTATGACCCCAATAAGTTGGGGTTGGCTGTCTCCAAGCATACTTTGTCCATATGGGTAGCTGACTGCATCGCCTGGGCTTACAGGGCAGCCGGCCTCTTGTTGCAGGGTCGAGTTACAGCTCACCGTGTCAGGGCGAAGGCTGTGTCAGTGGCTCATCTCTGCTCTGTTCCGTTGGCAGACATCTGCCGGGCTGCTACTTGGCCTTCAAGCCAGACTTTGCGGCCCACTACTGCCTTGAGAGGGATTCCCGCAAGGACAGTGCTTTCGGGCAGGCGGTACTCCATAATCTCTTTGGGGTCTAGGCAACTCCTACCCTCCGGCCCTGGTGTTGGGCTACCTTTCGGGGGCGTTATCAGAGAAGATTCTGTTCTTGCGTGCTGAGGCTCTAGAGGGAGCTCATTATTTCAGTTTGGGGCCTCTGGTAGCCCTGAGCTAGGGAGTCCCATATGTGAGGACTGACTTCCTGCTTGGTCCTGGAGAAAGAGTAGTTATTCACCTGTAACAGGTGTTCTCAAGGAGCAGCAGGAATCAGTCCTCACAGCCCTCCCTCCTCCCCTTGGAGTTGCAGTCATATGATTTATTTTTGCTGTCTTTTAGCTATGTCATCAGACTGAGCAAGATGGCACCCTTGGGCGGGAAGGGGACCGCGCATGCTCGCTGCATTCCCAAAGGCTTTCTTTGAAAGCTGGGGAAATGTTCCGCACGGGGGCTCCGTCGGCGCCGACGTCACCCATAGGTGAGGACTGGTTTCTGCTGCTCCTGGAGAACACCTGTTACAGGTGAGTAACTACTCTTTCCATCTTCACACAAGGCCTGTGGGGACAGCCCAGGAATCAACTCAACAGATAAGCCTCCTTGAACTTCAAGCATTCACGAATGCCCTGCGAGTTTTCCAACACCACCTCTCCAACAGTCAGATACTGATCAGGACGGACAATCAGGTAGCAGTGTTTTACATAAACAAAGAAGGGGGGACAGGATCCCTTCCCCTCTGTCAAGAAGCCTACCACTTCTGGAACTTTGCCGTTCTCCACATGCATCTTCATGCACTTTGTATTCCAGGACATTTGGAGGACAAGCAGAGTTGGATCTTACAACCTCACGAGTGGTCTTTAGATCTGAAAACAGTGGCAAAGCTCTTCCAGACCCAGAGAACTCCAGTGATAGATCTCTGCCACCCCCCAGAACTCTCAGCTTCCACAGTTCTGCTCCAGGAGGCCATCCAATTTCAGTCTGGCGTCCAACGCCTTCATGATCCACTGAGGTTGTGGACGCCTTTATGCGTTTCCTCCATTCCCCTCATCCCGAAGACCCTCCTCAAACTGCAAGCAGACAAGGGATCTACAATCCTCATAGCCCCTCGCTGGCCTTGTTAGCCTTGGTTCCCTCTCCTGCTTCTGCTGACCCAGACTCCTCTGATTCCATTGGGATACAAGCCGGGTCTTCTGTCTCAGGACAACAGAGCACTCCTCCATCCCAATCTGCAGTCACTCCGTCTAACAGCGTGGATGCTGAAAGCCTGATCTTTCAACATCTATCACTATCAGCAGCTGTAAAGTATATACTCCTTTCTTCCAGAAAGCCTTTCACCAAGAAGACATACTCTTTCAAGTGGCATAGATATGCCTCGTGCTCTTAATATCAAAATCGCTTTGAAGTATCAGTACCCACACTTCAATATCTGTTGCATTTGTCCTCTCTAGAACGCAAAACAAATTCAGTGCAGGTGCCATCTCAGTGCTATTTCAGCTTGGATGGTTGACCCATCTCCACAGTTCCTCTCGTGGCACGCCTCATGGGGGCCACCCCTTCGATCACCCCCAGTAGCGTGGGATCTCAATGTGGTATTGGCTCAACTTCTCAAGCCTCCATTTGAGCCCTTAACAACCACACACCTGCATTACCTATCTTGGAAAGTTTTGTTCCTCATCGCCCTGACTTCAGCCAGATGCATCAGTGAGCTGCAGGCCCTAGTGGCACATCCACCCATATACAAGATTGCATCATGACAGTTGTCCTTCGTACACATCCCCACTTTCTGCCAAACTTGGTGACTCCTTTCCATATCAATCAGTCAGTCATCCTGCCGGCCTTCTTCCCAAGACCTCATGCATCTTGTGCAGAGGCAACCCTGCATACACTTGACTGTAAGAGGGCTCTATCCTTCTGTCTTCAAAGGACGGAAGACATTAGGACGTCCTCCCAATTTGTCCCCTTTGATCCCAGTCGTCTGGGTCTTCCTGTAACTAAGCATACACTCTCCAGATGGATAGCGGATTGTATTTTTCTCACTTACTACAAAGCGGGACTTAACCTCGCAGGTCATGTCACTGCACATAATGTCCATGCAATGGCAGCATCAGTGGCCAACCTACGTTCAGTAGCCATCAACGAGATTTGCCGAGCTGCAACATGGTCCTCAATCCATACCTTTTGCGGCCCGTTACTGCTTGGACAAGGACTCCTGCTGGGATGCAGCCTTTGGCGAGTCAGTCCTTCAGCATCTCTTTGGAACACAGATACAACTCCTGCCCCCTGACCACATTTCTGCCAGATCTCCTTGGTGGGGAAGTCTAGGTTCAGATCATCTTGTCTGACTTTCTGACCCAGTTCAACTGTTCAGAGATCTGGGAGCTAGGGAGTCCCATATGTGAAGACTACATTCCTGCTTGTTCCTGGAGATAGCGTAGTTACTCACCTGTAACAGGAGATCTCCGGGAACAGCAGGAATTTAGTCTTCATAACCTGCCCTCCCCATGGAGTTTTTTTGTTTTGTTTTGTTTTTCATTCCTATTCAGCTACAAATTCAACTGAGGAGAGGGAGTTGGAAGAGAGGGAAGGCAGTAATGCAGGCACCATGGAGTGCTCCCAAAGGCTTTCCTATTGGTAGCTGGGGAGCTTCCTGTGTGGGCTCACTCAGTACCTGATGTCACCCATTTGTGAAGACTAAATTCCTGCTGTTCCCGGAGATCACCTGTTACACAGGTGAGTAATTACACTTTTTGCCAAGTTCGGAGGCCTTTCACATTTATCGTTGTGATTTTCAAAGTTTGCTCTTCCCTTTGCTGTTTCATTCCCCCCTGGCTCTTTCCTACTCCCTGCCTACCCTTTCTAGTAGACTCCTTCCTTTTTCTATTCTCCTCTTCCCCTCCCCCCCACTCCTGAGGTCATTCCTGCAGTAGTGACCGTCTTCCCAAATGGTTCCAGGAGACCTTCCCATTCTCCTTCCCTCCCCTACTCTTCTCTCCCTCTACTCTCCTCCCCTCCCCCTCCCCCTCCCTATTGGATCCCCTACCCTTTCCCACCTTCTCGTTCCCCATTTACTTCCTTTGTTCTGCCTTGTTTTTTTTTCTCATACATCCCCTCAGTACGGTATATCAATCCTTCACATATTATGTTCCTTTTGCTTATTCATAAGCATTTACCATAATCTCAATATTTATATTACAAATTAATAACGTTAACATTTATAACATTGTTGCTTCCCACTCTCTCTCTCGGAGTTGAAACTGTACTCCAAACATTTTCCCTCCTCCTTGATTAACCATCTTTGTCACTGAGCCTCTCCATGATCTCTTCCTTATGCTCACTCCAATTCCTCCAGTCTTCCCTCCTCCGAGGGCTGTCATGCTGTCCTTGTTCTTGTCTCTGCCTTGCTTGAAAGGTGAAATTAGACTTACCTGCTAATTGTTGTTCCTTGAGGAACTCCAGTCCAGTCCCAGAATCTCTGGGATCTAGGTTCCTCTAGCAGCTTGGAGACTGAACAATGACATTCTTTGATGTCACCAGTACAAGTACCCGAGGGACCGCCTCCTTGCTCCATTTTACCTATTGACAAAGCAGACTCACCAGAGCAGCAATTAAGTAGCTAAAAAAGATATTAAACTTTAACAAACCATAATAACATTAACAGATTTTAATTATAAATTAAGACACACAATGTGCCCTTAAAGAAACATCATAACATTGCTATTATAGTCTGCCCCCCGTCTCAACAGAAATATAATAGTTTACAAAGATCCCCCAAAAATATCTCCCCCCAAAATGGGCCATTAATCATACCATGACCATTCTATACCTCTTTGCTTCAGGACTGCAATTCATGGGGGGGGGATGTGGGACTGGACTGGAGTTCCTCAAGGAACAACAATTAGCAAGTAAGTCTAATTTTACCTTCCTTATTGTCTCTCCAGTCCAGTCCCGGAATCTCTGGGGATATAACAGAGCAGTAAAAGTCTAATGGGTGGGATCTGCTAAACCAGCCTGAAGCACTGCCGATCCAAAACAGGTATCTCTTTTTGCCTGTATATCCAATCGATAATGTTTCACAAAGGAATTCAACGAAGACCAAGTAGCCGCTTTACAGATCTCCACAGGCGGCACTAAACTATACTCAGCCCAAGATGCAGCTTGCGCTCTTGTTGAATGCACTTTAAGCCCATCAGTTATTGTCCTACCCTTCAACAAATACACTGAAGCTATAGTTTTTTTGATCCACCTGGCAATAGACGCTTTGGAAGCTGCGTATCCCTTTCTTGCACCTCCAAAAAGAACAGTCAGTCTATCTGTCTTACGGAATTCCTGTGTCCGCTTTAAATACATCTTTAAAGCTCTACGAACATCTAAAAGATGCAACCTTTTGAACTGAATCTCCTTGTCAGTATTTTGAAATACTGGTAAAGAAACTTCCTGATTGACATGAAAAGCCAACACCACGTTGGGTAGAAACGAAGGTACTGGTCTCAAAACCACTTTCCCCTCATAAAACAACAGAAAAGGTTTCCTACAAGACAATGCCTGCAATTCAGAAATTCTTCGCGCCGATGAAATAGCTACAAGAAAAACTACTTTGAGCGAAAGATCTTTTAATGACGCTCGTGACAAAGGTTCAAATGGTTCCGGTACTAAAGCCTCCAACACCAAATGAAGATCCCAAGACGGAACGCATGGTCTACATGGCGGCCTCAATAGAGAAACCGCTCTCAAAAAACGCTTCACATCCGGATGTGCCCCTAGCACCTCACCATTTATTCTTTCTCTATAACAAGAGAGACCTACCAGCTGCAGCTTTAATGAAGCAGCTGCTAAGCCTTTCTCAAACCCATCTTGCAAAAAGCCATAAGCAAGAATCGAGCCACCTGTGGCATGTGAAGAGGACCCTGACGCAACAGATCTTCTCTCATTGGTAAGAGCCATGGCCGGTCTACTAATAACCTTATGAGATCCGCGTACCATGGTTGTCTTGGCCAATCCGGTGCTATCAGTATCACTAGTCCGTTGTGCTGTTCTATTCTTTGAAGAACACGCCCTATCAATACCCACGGAGGGAAGATGTACAGAAGTTGTCCCTCTGGCCACCTTTGAATGAGAGCGTCCAGGCCCTCCGACATTCTCTCCCGTCTCCGACTGAAAAACCGATTGACTTTTGCCGACTCGAAGGTTGCCATGAGATCCATTATTGGAACTCCCCAACGATTTATTATCAGTTGGAATACCTGCAGATGCAGAACCCACTCTCCTGGATCCACTCTTACCCGATTTAAAAAATCGGCTTCCACGTTGTCCACTCCTGCTACATGAGCTGCAGACAACGTTTTCAAATTCCTCTCGGGCCAAACGAACAGCTGCTCGGCTTCGGCCTCCAGAGAGACACTGCTTGTGCACCCTTGACGGTTGATGTAAGCAACTGCGGTCGCGTTGTCTGATAGAACGCGAACAGCCTTCTCCTGAAGATAACACTGAAACACTTGTAGAGCTAAGGTTACCGCCCTCAACTCCAGTCTGTTGATTGACCAAACTTTCTCTTCAATGACCTTGACCAAACTTTCCATCGAAGTGAGCTCCCCAGCCCACAAGACTGGCATCCGTTGTAACAGGAACCCAAACAGGCAATTCTAGCTGCATTCCTACCTCTAGAATCCCTGGTTGTATCCACCATTGTAGATCTCGACGGGTCTCTGGAAGGCAGGGTAACCTCCTTGAGAGAGGATCTTTCTGATGCGACCACCTCCTTAGTAACGCTCTCTGTAACGGTCTCATATGAGTTCTTGCCCATAGGACTAAGTCTAACGTTGCTGCCATGGTTCTGAGCAACTGCAAATCATGCCATGCAGTGGGATTTTCTCTGCTCAAGAAACGCCGCACCAGATCTCTCAACGCTAGCGCTCGCGACTGAGGAAGAAACACCCTTCCTATTCTCGTATCGAAACAAGCTCCCAGGTGTTCTAGATTCTGTGAGGGAATCAACTTGCTCTTTGCCATATTGACAACCCAACCAAGACTCTGTAAAAATTCCACTACTCTGGCTGTTGCCAACTCGCTTTCCTTTTCGGACTTGGCCCGAATCAACCAGTCGTCCAGATATGGATGAACTAGAATTCCTTCCTTTCTCCAGGACCAAGCAGGAAGTCAGTCCTCACATATGGGTGATGTCGGCGCCGACAGAGCCCCCGTGCGGAGCATTTCCCCAGCTTTCAAAGAAAGACTTTGGGAATGCAGCGTGCCTGCGTGGTCCCCTTCCCGTCCAAGGGTGCCATCTTGCTCAGTCTTTCTTTTTCTGCGGAGCCTGACAGATGTGAGTTTGTGTCACCTGGGAAAAGTTGGTTTTTTCAGCGATTTTTGCGTTATTTTCTCCGGTTCGACTCCGGTTCCCCTTCCTGCCTGGGCTCGGTACACCGGTATTGAGTCTGGACTTGTGATTTTCGGTTTTTGTCCTTCGTGACTAGCGTTCGCGCTCTCTTTGTGTTTTCACTGGCAGCTCAGTCGTTTGACCTTGCAGGGGCCCTTTTTCCCCCGATGGCTGCCAGCGGGTTCAAAAAGTGTGATCTGTGCAAGAAACTTGTCTCTCACCAACACACATGACTGCTGCCTCCGATGCCTTGGGCCCGACCATGACCCGCTGGCCTGTGGCCCATGTGGCAAAATGTCATCGAAGGTGCTTCGGAGCCGTCAGCGTGAGAGAATATTCTCTGATTCCGCGTCCGGCCGGGCCCACACTTCGTCAGAGGCCTCGACATCTCAGGAGTCCAATCCCGAGCGCCGTCGGGGGTCCTCTGAAAGGGAGTCTCCCTCACAGGAGCACCACAGGAAGAAAAAACTTGTGAGGGCAGCGTCGGTGGAGGCTCCTGGTTCCTCGAGGGCCAGGTCGCGTAGCCCTGACCGCCGCCCCGGACTCTCTTGAGTCAGAGAGGCCTTCCAAGCTACCTCATGTGGAGCCGGAGTCCCCGAGTCACGTAAGTGCAGTTGTCCTCGTGGACTCTCCTCCGGGGGAGCCGACGTCAGGCCCAACTCGGGGCCCGAGTCGGGGGCTGCTGAGTCTCCTGAGCTTGGACTCAGGTTGACAGCCTTGCAGAGCAGCTTGGCTGCCTTCATGGAACAGCAGCGGGTGCTGATAGCCAGTCTGACCGGTGCATCTGCCCCGACCACCGGGACCTCGACGTTTAAGTCGACCCCGGAGACCGAGCCAATCCTCGAGTCGATGTAGTCTTGAGTCGATCCTTTGTCAAGGTCCCCCTCGACCTCCCGTGCGGGGCCGAGGTCATCGACGCCGATACCCTCGGCATCAGGGCGGATGGCACCGAGGCCCACACGGCCGGAGCTGCTTGACTCCTCAGAGGAGTCGGAGTGGGAGATGGAGGACGAGGAGTCCCCGGACACCTTCTGGACCTGGTGCGTCCCTTCGGACTCACTGGAGTCCGAGCCTCGGAGAAGGTGCCCCCCCCCCCCGGAGGTTACCCGGTGCTCGGACTTCGTGAGGGACATGGCCAAGGCCCTGGCCTTCCCTGCGGACGCCGAGGAGGAGCCTCGAGCCAAGGAGCTCGATGCCCTCCAGTATGACTTTCCTCCGAAGGAAGCCTTTACTGTACCGGTTCCACCGATGCTGGAACGGCTGCTCTTCTGTATGTGGGAGGCACCGGCCTCAGCGCCGGTTCTTAGCAAACAGGTTGATTCCTTTTATTGAGTCCGTAAGAGCCCTGGGTTCCAAAAGGCGCAGCTACCGCACAACTCCATGGTTGTGGAATCGGCCATGCACCGTCTGAAGAGTCAGAAGATGCACTCCTCGGTGCCTCCTGGCCGGGAGGCCTGGAACCTGGATGCCCTCGGTAGAAAGTGCTTCCAGGGCTCTATGCTGTCTTGCCGTGTCCAGACCTACCAGCTGTACATGAGCATGTACTTAAGAGACCTGGCAAAGGAGATTGCCGGGTTCTCAGCTGGCCTCTCCAAGGAACCTTTGCAGAGGTTCAAGGCTTTGTCAACAGGGATCCGAGAGTGCTCGAAGTTTATCTCTCGAGCAGCCTATGATGGCTTCGAGGCTTCGGCATGGGTAGCCGCGGCCGGCATCAGTGCACGCCGTCGGGCCTGGCTATAGTCATCGGACCTGGAGCCATGGGTGCAGGACAAGTTGGTCGATGTCCCCTGCCGAGGTGAAAACCTTTTTGGTAAGCCCATGGCTGAAAAGACTTCGGAAATCGAGACTCAGACTCTCACCAGGACAAGTCTGTCCAGGAAAACATCTGCTCCTTCTCAGAAAAAGAAGGGCTCGGGGAAAAAGGCCTTTTTCCCGAGTAAGGGTGCTGCCTACAAATCCTACCCTCACTATCAGGCCTCTCCAGCTCTCCAACACGACCAGCAGGCCAGGGGGAAGGGGCATGGGCATGGGCCCCATAGGCAGAAGACCCCCAAGCCGCCAGCTCCGGCTCCTGCACAGCAGAGAGCGGGGTTTTGACTCCCACAGCATAGCCTCTTCTCCACAGCTGGCTCCAATCAGCACAGGAGGTCGGCTGACCCTGTACGCCTACAGGTGGCCAGCCATCACAGGGGATACCTGGGTCCTCAGCATAGTCCAGAAGGGCTACTTGCTCCACTTCAACCAGTTACCCCCCTCCTACTTTCCAGGGGAGCCTCCAAGACTCCCTCTGCACAGGAACTTACTCCTTCAGGAGTTGACAAGTCTTCTAACGGAGCAGGCGGTGGAACCAATGCGCCATCACCTGAGAGGGCAAGGCTTCTATTCCAGGTACTTTCTGGTACCAAAACGGACAGGAGGCCTCAGGCCCATCCTCGACTTGCGAAATCTCAACAAGTTCCTGGTGAGAGAAAAGTTCAAGGTGCTTACCCTTGGAATACTGCTGCCCTACCTCCAGCAGGGAGATTGGCTATGCTCCTTAGACCTAAAGGATGCTTATACTCACATCCTCATTCATCCAGACCACAGACAATATCTCAGATTTGTGGTGGGAGGAAACCATTTCTAGTACAGAGTACTTCCCTTTGGCCTAACATCCGCCCCCAGGGTCTTCACCAAATGCCTGGCTGTGGTGGCGGCCTACCTCAGAAATCAGGAACTCTTTGTCTTCCCATACCTGGATGACTGGCTCATCAGGGGTCAGTCTCTCCAGGAGGCCAGACAAGCCACTCTTCGCACTGTCTCTCTTCTCCAGCATCTGGGCTTTGTCGTAAACCACGCAAAGTTCACTTTGCTCCCCTCACAGAACCTAGAGTTTATAGGGGCAAGATTAGACACTCTGCAGGGAAGTGCTTACTTGCCCAAGGACAGGGCCCACAGATTGATGGACTTGACCAACCAGTTCCAAAGCACTTCTCAGGTTTCCGCCAAGCAATTCCTGCGGCTCCTGTGCCACATGGCATCTACAGTACATGTGACTCCGAATGCCCGTCTGCACATGCAAGCTGCTCAGTGGACACAGGCCACAGGCGACATTCGAGACAGAGTGAGGGTGTCCAAACCACTCTTGGACTCCTTGCAGTGGTGGCTACATCTCCCAAACCTTCTCAGGGGGGTACCCTTTCAGGCCCCAGTGCCCGCCAGGGTGCTGACCACTGATGCTTCTTTAACGGGCTGGGGTGCACATTGCCAGGGTATGTGCACTCAAGGCCTCTGGTCTCCTCGGGAGGCCACACAGCAGATCAGTCTTTTGGAGCTGCGAGCAATCCGCTTGGCTCTACAAGCTTTTTCTCATGCCCTCTCTTGCCAGTCTGTCTTAGTTCAGACAGACAATCAGGTAGCAATGTTCTATGTAAACAAGCAGGGGGGCACAGGGTCCAGGCCCCTATGTCAGGAGGCTGAGGCCCTTTGCTCCTTTGCAGTCAAGCATGGCATGTTTCTCAAAGCAGTTTATCTACCGGGTCAGGAGAACCTTTTGGCAGACAAACTAAGCAGGATTCTCCAGCCTCACAAATGGCAGTTGAATCCACTGGTGGTTCAGCAGATCTTCCTACGATGGGGACTTCCATCCATCGATCTCTTTGCCAGTCCTCTGAACCGTCAGCTGCCCAGGTTTTGCTCCAGACAGCCGCATCCCCGGAGAGTGGCAGCAGATGCGTTTCTGATCTCTTGGTCTACGGGCCTATTGTATGCGTATCCTCCCACGCCCCTGGTGGCCAGAACGCTGTTCAAGATTCTACGGGACAAGGCCTCGGTGATTGTGGTGGCCCCCAGATGGTCGAGGCAATCGTGGTTTCCACGTCTTCTGCAATTGGCAGTGGAAACTCCATGTCCTCTGGAGTGGCAATCTGATCTCCTGTCTCAGGATCAGGGCTCCCTTCTGCACCCCAATCTCAGATGCCTCAATCTGATGGCCTGGCTGCTGAAAGGATAGTGCTAGCTCCCTTACTTCTCCCTAGGGAAGTTGAGGAGGTGGTCTTGACCTCGAGGAGGCAATCCACCAGAAAGTCTTATGCTCTCAAGTGGCGCAGGTTCTCAGTATGGTGCACTCAGCACAATGAAGATCCTTTCTCCTGCCTGGTGCCAGTAGTGCTACAATACCTGCTTCACCTGTCAGACCTAGGCCTTAAGTCCAACTCTGTTCGGGTCCACCTCAGTGATCTTTCGGCACATCACTCACTGGTGGAGGGACAGGCGCTGTCGGCTCACACCTTGGTGTCCCGCTTCCTCAGAGGCCTGCTTTTGCTCAAGCTTCCAATTTGTCCCCCTGCCACTGAGTGGGACTTGAATGTGGTCTTGCAACAACTTACTCGCCCACCGTTTGAGCCGATGGCTACTTGCCATTTACGCTTCCTTTCTTGGAAGGCGCTCTTCCTGGTAGCTCTTACCTCGGCCAGACATGTGAGTGAACTACAAGCTCTGGTTTCTGATAGACCGTACACAAGGTTCTACAGGAACAGAGTGGTCCTTCGGACTCATCTGAAGTTCCTTCCAAAAGTTGTCTCCTCTTTCTACCTCAATCAGGAGGTGGTTCTTCCGACATTGTTTCCCAGGCCGCATACCAGCCGGGCTGAGACAGTCTTGCATACTCTGGACTGTAAGAGGGCGTTGTCCTTTTACATAGAACGTACGAAGGGGCATCGAAGGGCTACTCAGCTCTTCGTCTCTTTTGACCCTAATAAATTGGGGTTACCTGTCTCCAAGCGTACGTTGTCCACTTGGGTAGCAGATTCTATCGCCTGGGCGTACAGGGCAGCCGGCCTCTCCTTGCAGGGTCGAGTCACGGCCCATCGTGTCAGAGCGAAGGCTGCGTCAGTAGCTCATCTCCGCTCTGTTCCGTTGGCAGATATCTTGCCGGGCCGCTACTTGGTCTTCAAGCCAGACTTTTGCGGCCCACTACTGCCTCGCGAGAGAGTCCCGACGGGACAGGCAGTACTCTGTAATCTCTTTGAGGTTTAGGCAACTCCTACCCTCCAGCCTTTGTGTTGGGCTACCGTACGGGGGCGTTCTCAGAGGATATTCTTATCACGGATGCTGAGGCTCTGCAAAGGGAGCCATTTTTTCAGCTTTGGGTTCCCAGTAGCCTCCCATATGTGAGGACTGACTTCCTGCTTGGTCCTGGAGAAAGAATAGTTACTTACCTGTAACGGGTGTTCTCCAGGAGCAGCAGGAATCAGTCCTCATGACCCTCCCTCCTCCCCTGGAGTTGCAGTCATATACTTTATTTTGTTTTTTGCTGTCTTTTAGCTATGTCATCAGACTGAGCAAGATGACACCCTTGGGCGGGAAGGGGACCGCGCAGGCGTGCTGCATTCCCAAAGGCTTTCTTTGAAAGCTGGGGAAATGCTCCGCACGGGGGCTCTGTCGGCGCCGACGTCACCCATATGTGAGGACTGATTCCTGCTGCTCCTGGAGAACACCTGTTACAGGTGAGTAACTACTTTTTCTCAATGCTGCCGCAACGATCACCATTACCTTGGTAAACGTTCGCGGGGCCATTGCTAAACCGAATGGCAACGCTCGAAATTGGAAATGACCCATGGGAACTGCAAATCTCAAAACTTTCTGATGCTCCGGACGAATGGGAATGTGTAGATATGCCTCGGACAAATCCAGAGACGTAAGAAACTCCCCTTTTCTTACTGCCATTAATACAGACCTCAGTGTTTCCATGCGAAAATGAGTTACCCGAAGGCAGCGATTGACCTTTTGAAGATCAAAAATTGGTCGAAAAGACCCTTCTTTCTTTGGAACCACAACATAAATGGAGTATTGACCGGAACCGCGTTGGCCTGGCAGCACCGGAACAGCAGCTTTGAGATTCAAAAGTCTTTGCAAGGTTTCACGCACCGCCGCACACTAGACACGTGCCTTGCAAGGAGATTGAATGAGCCAATCGCCCACCGGGCGCTGAAGTTCCAGAGCATATCCTTCCCGAATGATCTCCAACACCCAGTGATCGGATGTGATCTGAACTCAGGCTGAATAAAACTCCCATAGCTGACCTCCCACGGGTATAAATTCCACCTGGGCCCTCCTTACATCATTGTGATTTTCTAGGGTTTGAAGAGGAAGTTGCAAATCCCCTATTTGCTCCTCAAACACCGAAAACCCTGACTTCTAAAATATTGACGTCCTCTCTGAAATTGTCCAAAACGTGTGGAACAAAACCAACAAAAATCTCTGAACTGATCTCTAGACGCCTGAATTGGACGTTCTAGCTTCTGCCTGTCCTCTGGCAGCCTGCCGCCTTTAGATTCCCCTAAGTCTTTTACCAAGTTATCTAAGTCCTCACCAAAAAATAGTTTACCACTAAAGGGAAGTTTAGTGAGCCTTGCTTTAGAAGAAGCATCTGCCGCCCAGTTATGCAACCATAAATATCTTCTCGCTGCCACTACCAAGACCATACTCTTAGACAAACCCCTGTTAAGGTCATAATGAATATCTGCTAAATAAGCTACCCCAGTCTCTAAGCGGGACGCATCTGTCGCAGTCTTCCACATTATCTCCATTTACACGCTGAGACCAACGAAGACAAGCTCTGGCTACCCAAGCTCCACAAATTGAAGCCTGAATGGATAAAGCATTGACATCAAACACCTGCTTTCAATGTATCCACCTTTCTATTGTGACCATCCTTGAAGGCGGCACCACCTTCCACAGGAATTGTAGTCTTTTTGCTAACAGCCGAAACCGCTGCATCTACTTTGGGAGACTTAAACAATTCCTGATCCTGATCTAGTAAAGGATATAAACGAGCTATGACCCTGGACACCTTTAGTCCAGCCTCAGGCATGTCCCATTCCTGTTGAATCATCTCCTTTACGACTGTAACAAAGGATCCTCCAAAGTAGAGTCTTCATCTGGCCCAGAAACTGGCATATTAAGTGCTTTAAGAGTTTTCGTAATCAATGCAGGCAACTCATCTTTCCCAAAAACACAAACTACTCTCGCCTGGTCCTCCTGATTCGTGAGTTCTCCTTCTAATTCCTCATCAACTTCCAACTCTGGATCCAAAAGATCCGAGTGAATCTCTTCAGAGGTTATCGAATGCTCCTGTGGGTCCTTCCCTATCTTAACCTTCTTAACAAGGACAGTCCCCTCAGCAACCTCCAGAGGATTATCTGGATGTTTTTTCCCGAGATCCCCTCCTGCAGAGGGTAGTAGACCTTTTCCAAAAGTTTGCTGCAGCAGAGATACAAAATCTTGCAAAAACAACGCCGCCAAACCTGAAGAAAATATTGACGGTACTTGCGGCACATCAGGAAGGGAAGAAGACCCTGCCATAGGCTCTGGTAAGAGCTGCGGAGGCGAATTAACATCCAGTAAAGATAAGGAAGCAAGTTTAGATCCTTCAGCAGTGGTTTCCAAAATGTGTTCCATATGAAGGGAGTCCAGAACGCAGGATTTACAAACCCCCGAATCAGATAAAGGTCCTCTCCTAGAGCCACAAACCAAACATTGCGACTTAGAAGCTCTAAAAAGACATTCCTAATTTAAATTTGAATAATAATAAAAACAAAAATATCCTTCCTTTTTTTTTCACATGAACAATCTCAGCCAACAGCAGAAAATGAAAATAAATGAAAATAAAATAAAGCTATTACCTTTAGAAAGAAGCATAAAAAATGAAGCTTCTGCCTTCAAAGAAAACTCAGTTTGCCGCTTATCGTGCACCCGCCGAACAGCGCGGCCTGCACCGAAACCAACTGCCATCTCCAAACAGCTGCGCAGCAAAGAATTACTATCTTAGTGCTGCAGTGAGGAGAAAAAAGCCCCAAATCACATTAGAACAACCGGTTCACCCCACGCTCAGCAGGTTCAGCGTCGGGGGAGAAACCGGAAGCGGCGGACAGCACAGAAGAAAAAAAGAAAATTACATCCGCTCCGGCAGCACAATCAGCTGTGCAGCTCTCCGAAACAGCACTCGGTTGTGACAATCCTGCCTTTCTTTTCGCTCCTCACCTAAAGTAAGTAGGTTCGGGAGACGAAAATCTTTAAGTGAACTGAGCCATCTAAATAGATAAATAAACGTGGCTTTTGGCAGGTAGAATAAACGTGGCTTTTGGCAGGCAAAAAGGAAAACAAAAATGGAGAGAGGGAGGGCACACCTCTGAACCTCTAAGCCTCTGCTACTCAATTGAAGAATGAAAAATAAATCTAAGTAAATTAAATTGAAGGAAGATTGCTTAATTGTCCCTCCAGTGAGCCCAGAATTTCTAGGCTCAACAACCTGCAGCTGCTTGGAGACTGAACAAACTGGAGCAAGGAGGCGGCCCTCGGGTACTTGTACTGGTGACATCAAAGAATGTCATTGTTCGGTCTCCAAGCTGTTGGAGGAACCTAGATCCCAGAGATTCTCCAGGACCAAGCAGGAAGTCCGTCCTCACATATGGGTGCCGACGGAGCCCCCATGCGGAGCATTTCCCCAGCTTTCAAAGAAAGCCTTTGGGAATGCAGCGCGCATGCACGGTCCCCCTTCCCGCTCAAGGGTGCCATCTTGCTCAGTCTTCTTTTTTTCCGCGGAGCCCAACGCAAGTGTGTCGTGGTCACCCGTGAAAAATGGAGAGAGGGAGGGCACACCTCTGAACCTCTAAGCCTCTGCTACTCAATTGAAGCAATTGTCCTTAGAGACTAGCGTCCGCGCCATTTTTTCATTTTTCCCTGGCAGCCCAGTCTTTTGACCTTGCAGGGGCTCTTTTTCCCCTGATGGCTGCCAGCGGGTTTAAGAAATGTGATCTGTGTAAGAAACTGATGTCTCTCACCGACATACACGACTGCTGCCTCCGGTGTCTCGGGCCCGACCATGACCTGCTGGTCTGTGTCTCGTGTGGCAAAATGTTCTCCAAGGCATTGAGGAGCCGGCAGCATCAACGCGAAAGGATCTTTTCTGATTCCGCGTCCGGCCGAGCCCGGACTTCGTCAGAGGCCTCAACATCTCGGGAGTCCGACTCCGAGTGTCATCGGGGCTCCTCTGAGAGGGGGTCTCCTTAGCGGGAGCAGCGCTGGAAGAAGAAACCCGCGAGGGCGGCATCGGTGGACGCTCTTGGCTCCTCGAGGGCCAGGTCGCATAGCCCCGACCGCCGTCCCGGGTTTTCGGAGTCAGAGAGGCCTAATAAACAACCTCGTGAGAGACGGAGGCCCCGGGTCACGTGAGTACTGTAGTCCTCGTGGACTCTCCTCCGGGGGAGCCGATGTCGGGCCCGACACCGTCGGGACCCGAGTCGAGGCTGCTGGGTCTCCTGAGCTCGGACTCAGGTTGACGGCCTTGGAGAGCAATTTGGCTGCCTTCATGGAACAGCAGCAGGTACTGATTGCCGGTCTCACCGGTGCATCTGCCCCGACCACCGGGACCTCGACGTCCAAGTCGACCCCGGAGGCCGAGCCGATCCTCGAGTCCATGAGATCTTGAGTCGATCCTCGGCCGAGGTCACCCTCGATCTCCCGTGCGGGACAGAGGTTGTCGATGCCGGTGCCCTCGGTGTTGGGATGGATGGCATCTGTGCCTGCCCGACCGAAGCCGCTCGACGATGACTCAGAGGGGTCGGGATGGGAAACGGAGGACGAGGAGTCCCCGGAAACCTTTCGGACCCAGTGCATCCCTTCGGACTCACCAGAGTCTGAACCTCGGAGAAAGTCCCCCCCGGAGGATACCCGGTTCTCGGATTTCGTGAGGGACATGGCCAAGGCCTTGGCCTTCCCCGCGGACCCCGAGGAGGAGCCTCAAGCTGAGGAGCTCGAGGCCATGCAGTATGACTCTCCCCCCAAGGAGGCCTTTACTGTACCGGTTCCTCCGATGCTGGAACGGTTGCTCGTCCGCATGTGGGAGGCGCCGGCCTCAATGCCGGTTCATAGCAAGCGGGTCGATTCCATTTATCGAGTCCGCAAGAGCCTTGGGATCCAGAAGGCACAGCTGCCACACCACTCCATGGTTGTGGAATCAGCCATGCATCGTCTGAAGAGTCAGAAGATGCACTCCTCGGTGCCTCCAGGCAGGGAGGCCCGGAACCTGGATGCCCTCGGTAGAAAGTACTTCCAGGGCTTTATGCTTGCTTGCCGTGTCCCGACTTACCGGCTGTACATGGGCATGTAACTTCGAGACCTGGCAATGGAGATTGTCGGGTTCTCTGCTGGTCTCTCTGAGGAACCTTTGCAGAGGTTCACAGTCTTGTCAACTGGGATCTGAGAGTGCTCGAAGTTTGTCTTGAGCAGCTTATGATGGCTTTGAGGCTTCGGCCCGAGTAGCCGCGGCCGGCATCAGTGCACGCCATCAGGCATGGCTACAGTCATCGGACCTCGAGCCATGGGTGCAGGAGAAGTTGGTCGATGTCCCTTGCCGAGGTGAAAACCTCTTTGGCCAGCCCATGGCTGAAAAGGCTGCAGAACTCGAGTCCGAGACTCTCACCAGGACAAGGTTGTCCAGAAAGACCTCTGCCCCTTCTCAAAAGAAGGGCTCGGGGAAAAAGTCCTTTTACCCGAGGAAGTCATCTGCCTACAAATCTTACCCTCTCTACCAGGCCTCCACAGCTCCCCAACAGGGTCAGCAGGCCAAGGGGCAGGGACATGGGCCCCGAAGGCAGAAAACCCCAAAGCCACCAGCTCCGGCTCCTGCACAGCAGGGAGCGGGGTTTTGACTCCAGTGGCATAGCCTCTCCTCCTCAGCTGGCCCCTCTCAGCACAGGAGGCCGGCTGACCCTGTACGCCCACAGGTGGTCAGCCATAACAGGGGATACCTGGGTGCTCAGCATAGTCCAGAAGGGCTACTTGCTCCACTTCAACCAGTTACCCCCCTCCTACTTTCCAGGGGAGCCTCCAAGACTCCCTCTGCACAGGAACTTACTCCTTCAGGAGTTGACAAGTCTTCTAACAGAGCAGGCGGTGGAACCAATGCGTCATCACCTGAGAGGGCAAGGCTTCTATTCCAGGTACTTTCTGGTACCAAAACGGACAGGAGGCCTCAGGCCCATCCTCGACTTGTGAAATTTCAACAAGTTCCTGGTGAGAGAAAAGTTCAAGGTGCTTACCCTTGGAATACTGCTGCCCTACCTCCAGCAGGGAGATTGGCTATGCTCCTTAGACCTAAAGGATGCTTATACTCACATCCTCATTCATCCAGACCACAGACAATATCTCAGATTTGTAGTGAGAGGAAATCATTTTCAGTACAGAGTACTTCCCTTTGGCCTAACCTCCGCACCCAGGGTTTTCACCAAATGCCTGGCGGTGGTAGCGGCCTATCTCAGAGTCCAGGGCGTATTTGTCTTTCCATACCTGGACGACTGGCTCATCAGGGGTCAGTCTCCACAGGAAACCAGACAGGCCACCCTCCGCACTGTCTGCCTTCTATAGCATCTGGGTTTTGTTATAAACTTCGCAAAGAACACAGAGTTCATAGGAGCAAGACTGGATACCCTTCAGGCGAAGGCTTATCTGCCTGTAGACAGGGCCCACAGACTACTGGACTTGGCCAGACAGTTCCACAGCAATTCTCTGGTTTCCGCCAGGCAATTCCTGAGGCTTTTAGGCCACATGGCATCCACGGTCCATGTTACTCCAAATGCCCATCTGCACATGAGGCTTGCTCAGTAGGGCCTCAGACCTCAGTGGCTACAAGCCACAGGACACTTGAGCGACAAAGTAAGGGTGTCCAAACTGCTGGTGGCCTCCCTGCAATGGTGGCTGCATCTCCCAAATCTAGTGTGCGGAGTGCCTTTTCAGCCACCACCACAAACACAAGTACTGACAACAGATGCTTCTCTTCAGGGTTGGGGTGCTGTTCTGGTTCAGACAGACTATCAAGTCACCATGTTCTATGTGAACAAACAAGGAGGCACAGGATCTCAACTTCTGTGTCAGGAGGCTCAAGCCCTGTGCTCATGGGCAGTCCAACAGGGCATACTTCTCAAGGCGGTTTATCTGCCCGGCCAAGAGAATTACCTGGCAGACAGCTTGAGCAGGATTCTGCAACCACACGAGTGGCAGTTGAATCCTCTGGTGCTCTAGAGGGTCTTCCTAAGATGGGGGTCTTCCAGCCATTGATCTTTGCCACTCCACTCAACCGTCAGCTACCCAGGTTCTGCTCCAGACAACCGCATCCTCTGAGAATAGCAGCAGATGCGTTTCTAATATCTTGGTCTACGAGCCTACTGTATGCATTTCCTCCCACGCCTCTAGTGGCCCGAACCCTTTTCAAGGTGCTTCGGGACAAGGCCTCGGTGATCCTGATAGCCCCCAGATGGCCGAGGCAACCGTGGTTACCACTCCTCCTGCAGTTGGCTGTGGACACTTCACTTCCTCTGGGGGTGCAAGCCGATCTCCTATCTCAGGATCAGGGATCTCTCCTGCACCCCAACCTCCAGTCCCTCAATTTGATGGCCTGGATGCTGAAAGGGTAGTTCTAGCTCCCTTACTGCTACCTAGGGAAGTGAAGGAGGTGATCTCCAGGAACAAGCAGGAATAAGTCCTCACTTATGGGTACGTCGGAACCGATGGAGCCTGCGCGGGAAAGCTCCCCAGCTTCCCAGGAAGGAAGCTTTTGGGGCCTCCCACTGCACATGCGCGCTGCCTTCCCGCCTTCCTGACCAGCTCTCCTCAGTTTCTCTTTTTCCGCGGAGCCAGCAGGTCGTGTTCCTGTCACCGCTGAAGAAATTGTTTTAGTTTGTTTCTTTAGACCGCGTACCTGCCTTCCCCATACCGAAACCGGTACCGCCGGTCTCTCTTTTTTCTTTTAAAAAAAAAAAAAAAAGAATCTTTATCTTTGCTCAACTTGGTGACTTCGGTTAGGCCTCAGGCCTACACAAATTCTCCTCATGGAGAAACCAGCCCCTGGTTTTAAGAAGTGTACCAAGTGTAGTGCTGTTATTTCTGTCACAGACACCCATGAATGGTGTCTTAAATGTTTGGGACCTGACCACTCCATTCCGGACTGCCCATCCTGCTCCCAGATGTCTAAACGTGGTTTGCAGAACCGGGCCAACAAATTCCATGTGCTGTTTGCTTCAGATAATCCAGCATCACAGTCATCCAGGTCTTCCTCTCCGGATGGATCTCAGGTAACCAAACCTTCTTCGGGCAGGTCCTCAAAGAGCAAATCTCCTTCAAAGCATCGAGAGGCTCTCACTTTTGAATCTGAGGATCCTGCCCCAGCCAAACAACCCCGCCGGGAAGCTCTGGCTTCCAAAGCACCATCTATGGGGTTACAGGTTGACATCGATGGCACGGCCTCGACTGATCACCTGTTAGACTGCTCTGGGGTACCGGCCCATACCTGTACCGACATCCAGGCAGCAGTGGCGTCTATGAGCAATACTGTTCAGACCATGCAGCAGGCCATGCTTGCTTTTATTAAAGCTGCGACGCCCTCGGTACCGCGTTCAGCGGTACCGGTTCCGGTATCGTCTCCCATACCGGAACCGAGACCATCGACTTCCAAACGCAGATCGGTTCCGCATGCCGGATCCGGGTTTTCACCCGATCCCATACCCGGTACGCCCGATGTCGATACCGATCGGTATGCGTATCGTGCGTTGGAAGCAAATAGAGAATACTCTGATTCTTCTGAGGATTTTGACTCCTCTGAGGACTCTGATGAGCTGTCTCTAGTCTTCATGAAGACCCTTCTTCCCCAAAGAGGAGAATGTCTCCACCAGAGGATTTGTCCTTTCAAGACTTCATTATAGAGCTAGCTAAAGGACTTTCTATTACCACATCCTCTGAAAAAGAACCTAGGTCAAAGAAATTGGATATTTTAGGATACCCTAAGGTTCCTAAAGAGGCAGTCACCCTGCCTATCCATGAAATCCTTCAAGAACACTTGATGGACATGGGAGGCTCCTCTAACGTTGTCTCCTTACTCTCGTAGGTTGGACACCATGTACCGGGTCCCTCCTCCTCCTGGGTTTCAAAAGACTCAGCTGCCTCACCATTCCATTGTGGTGAAGTCTGCGCTGAAAAAGATTAAGAGCACCAAAAGGCACTCTTCTACCCCTGCAGGGCGAGAATGTAAGACCCTAGACTCTTTTGGCAGGAAAGTTTTCCAGGCTAGTATGCTTATAGCCAGGATTAATTCTTACAGTCTGTATATGGGCATGTTTCTCAGGGAACTTGCCCTAAAGGTATGGCATTTTGCCCCCTTTATCCCTGAGGATAGAAAGGAGGAGTTCATTTCTATAGTGAAACAGCTTCTAGATGTTTCTGAGTTCTCCAACAGAGCAGCCTTTGATACCTTTGAAGGTGCTGGTAGAGCTTCGGGCATTGCCATTGCAGCCCTACGACTTGCTTGGCTCCAGGCCTCTGACCTAGAACCCTGGGTCCTGGATGGCTTACGGAATCTGCCCTGTACAGGTGAGAACTTATTTGGTAAAGACTGGCAAATTAAAGCCACTCAAATGGACGCAGAAAATGCTACCTTAGATAGACTTTCTAAGTCTACCTCTACTCCTGCCAAGAAAAAGTCTTTCAAGAGGCCTTACTACAAGAAGGCCAGATTTTCCACAAATACTGGCCAACAATCTTCTCAGCCTTGCTTTGCTGCTAAACGTCAGCAGCCTAAACAGGCAAGATCAAAGCCTGCAGTGTCTGCCACTCCTCAGCAGGCTCAACCCCCTCAGGGGTTTTGACTTGCCCCTAGAGAACTTAACCTTTCTGGCTCTAGAACAACCAGAGCCCCTCACCATTCCCGGAAGGTTAGCTCACTTTGCTCCCAGATGGGGGCAAATTACATCAGAGCAATAGACCCTCTCTATCATCAGGGAGGGCTACAAACTTCATTTCTCCAACCTTCCTCCATATACCATGGTGAAGCATTTCAATTCTCCCCCATCTCTCCTGAGCCTGTTGGGTCAGGAAATCTCTTCTCTCCTTGCCCAAGGGGCAATAGAAGAGGTTCCTCTTCTTCAACAAGGGACAGGATTGGACTGGTTTCCTTCCCATGTTCAATTTCCTGTTCTTTGTAAACTCAATGTTGTTTGTATACATTGTAGTATGCTTGTTTGATGTACACCGCGCTGATTTTAATAGCGCGGTATAGAAGCAAATGTTAAATAATAAATAAATAAATAATACTCCCCTTATTTTCTCATACCAAAGAAGACAGGGGGATTCAGACCTATCCTAGATCTGAGAGAATTGAACAAATTTCTGTACAAGGAGAAATTCAAAATGCTTTCTCTAGGCATTCTCCTTCCATACCTTCAGAGTCAGGATTGGCTTTGTTCTCTAGATCTCAAGGATGCGTACACACATATACTCATCCACCCATCCCACAGAAAATATCTAAGATTTCTGTTTCAGGGAAAACATTTCCAGTACAGAGTACTTCCCTTCGGTCTAGAGTACTTCCCTTCCCCTCTGCTCCAAGAGTGTTCACCAAATGCATGGCAGTGGTGGCTGCATTTCTAAGAGGTCTGGGAATTTTTGTATTCCCATATCTGGACGACTGGCTCATCCGAGCTCCATCTCAGTCACAGGCCCAGATTTCCCTGGACCGCACCAGGCACATTCTGCAGTATCTGGGACTGGTGGTAAACCTTCCCAAGTCTCAACTTACCCCTACTCAGTCTCTGGAATTCATAGGGGCCCAGTTGGACACCGCCACTGCAAGGGCCTACCTACCTCAAGTTCGGGGCCAACGTCTGATGTGCTTGGCCTCCCAAACTCAATCCAGCAGTCACTTGACAGCCAGAGAAATGCTACGACTTCTGGGCCACATGGCCTCCACGGTACACGTGGTGCCCTACGCTCGTCTTCATATGAGAGCAGCTCAATGGACCTTGGCCACCCAGTGGACTCAAGCATCAGGAGCGCTCTCCGAACAAATACTCACCTCAAAGCGTCTGTTTTGGTCCCTCCAATAGTGGATGTCCACCAAGAATCTGTTGTTGGGGACCCCCTTCCAACCTTTGTTGCCCCAAGCAACCCTCACAACAGATGCCTCCCAAACAGGGTGGGGAGCCCATCTTCAACACCTCTCCACTCAGGGTACTTGGTCTCCCCAAGAGACCACCCTTCACATCAACCTCCTGGAACTGCGAGCAATCTTCTTTGCCCTCAAAGTCTTCCATACCCTCCTAGTCAACCTGACCGTCCTAGTCCAGACAGACAATCAGGTAGCCATGTTCTACATAAACAAACAAGGAGGGACAGGCTCTCTGTCGCTTTGCAACGAAGCTCTCAGATTATGGGCCTTCGCCAGAGAGCATCAAATTCATATTCTGGCAGTCTATCTTCCAGGGGTTCAAAACTCTCGGGCAGACAGACTCAGTCGAGTTCTGCTTCCACACGAATGGTCGCTACATATGAACCAGATACGCAGAATCTTTCAGGAATGGGGAACCCCGGACATAGACCTCTTTGCAAGTCCGTGGAATGCCAAACTTCCCCGGTTCTGTTCCAGGAATCCGTGTCAGGGGTCTCAGGCCAACGACGCCTTTCTCCTGCATTGGGGTCAGGAATTCCTATATGCCTTTCCACCCATTCCTTTGATTCCCAAGACTCTGTTCAAACTCCAGAGAGATCACGGATCGATGATCCTCATAGCTCCACGCTGGCCACGCCAAGTGTGGTTCCCTCTACTTCTGCATCTCTCCCAGGGACCCTCTCTGGACCTGGTAGCTGCGCCAGACCTTCTGTCTCAGGAAGAGGGGACTTTGTGGCACCCAAACCCCAAGTCCCTACACCTCAGAGCTTGGTTACTGAGGGCCTAAGCCTTCATGACTTCAATCTTTCTCAACCAGTGAAAGATATCCTTCATGCCTCTAGGAAACCCTCCACGAGGCGTTCCTATGCTTTCAAATGGAAACGCTTTTCCATTTGGTGTGCTCAACAGGGTCTTGACCCTCTAGCACTTCCTTTGAATTCTCTACTAGACTATCTCCTGCATCTTTCTAATGCAGGCCTTAAGACAAATTCAGTAAGAGTCCATTTGAGTGCTATTGCAGCATCCTTAAAACCTATAAATGGACAACCTGTCTCCTCTCATCCGCTTGTTGCAAGGTTCATGAGAGGCCTGACTCTAACTAAGCCTTCCATCCGACCTCCTCCGGTAGCATGGGACTTGAACCTAGTTCTGGGTCAGCTTATGAAGCCACCTTTTGAACCGTTGGTTTCTACCTCCTTGAAATTTCTTTCCTGGAAGGTCCTTTTCCTTATTGCAGTCACTTCGGCTCACCGCATCAGTGAACTACAGGCCTTAGTGGCTCATCCACCTTATACCAGGTTTCATCATGATAAGGTGGTCCTTAGGACGAATCCCCACTTTATGCCCAAAGTGGTCTCGCCTTTTCATCTTAATCAAGAGGTATATCTACCTGTCTTTTTTCCAGCTCCTCATGCATCCACTGCAGAGAGGAACCTTCATACTTTAGATTGTAAAAGAGCTCTTGCCTTTTACCTCAACAGGACTCAGCCACATCGAAAGTCTTCCCAGCTTTTCGTGGCTTTTGATCCTTCTCATTTGGGACTTCCAGTCTCCAAACGTACACTTTCCAATTGGATTGCTCATGGTATTTCCTTTGCTTACCAGAGTAAAAATATTTCTCTGGAAGGCCATGTCACAGCTCACAATGTGAGAGCCATGGCCACTTCTATGGCTCATCTTCACTCTGTATCCATAGATCAGATCTGTCGAGCCGCCACATGGGCCTCGGTTCATACCTTCACAGCCCATTACTGCTTGGACAAGGACTCCCGCCGGGATGCCTTGTTTGGTCAGGCTGTCCTCAAACACCTGTTCCATACTTGAACAACTCCTGCCCACCTTCCCAGGATGGATGCCTGAGATCCATACGAAGATGGCGAACCCTTGGAAGGGGATCTCCCAGGCATCTTAGCTAGGGAGTCCCCATAAGTGAGGACTTATTCCTGCTTGTTCCTGGAGATAGCACAGTTACTTACCTGTAACAGGTGATCTCTGGGAACAGCAGGAATTAGTCCTCACAACCCACCCACCTCCCCTAGGAGTTGTATCTTCTATCTATCTTCCTTTCCTCTCTCTATTGTCTCAGCTATAAACTCGAACTGAGGAGAGCTGGTCAGGAAGGCGGGAAGGCAGCGCGCATATGCAGTGGGAGGCCCCAAAAGCTTCCTTCCTGGGAAGCTGGGGAGCTTTCCCGCGCAGGCTCCGTCGGTTCCGACGTACCCATAAGTGAGGACTAATTCCTGCTGTTCCCAGAGATCACCTGTTACAGGTAAGTAACTGTGCTGTCTTGGCCTCTAGGAGGCACTCCACTAGAAAATCGTATGCCCTCAAGTGGCGTAGGTTCTCCACCTGGTGTGCTCAGCACAAGGAGAATCTGTTTTCGTGTCTGGTGCGAGTGGTGCTGCAATATTTGCTTCACCTGTCCGACCTGGGCTTTAAATCCAACTCTGTTCGGGTCCACCTCAGTGCTCTGTCAGCGCACCACTCACCGGTGGAAGGTCAGTCTCTGTCAGGCCACCCTTTAGTGGCCTGCTTCCTCAGAGACCTCCTTTTGCTCAAGCCTCCGATTCGTCCGCCAGCACCTGAGTGGGATTTGAATGTGGTCTCGCAACAACTTACTTGCCCACTATTTGAGCCTATGGCTACTTGTCCTTTACGCTTTCTTTCCTGGAAGGCGTTATTTTTGGTAGCTCTTACCTCAGCCAGGCGAGTCAGTGAGCTGCAAGCTCTGGTCCCAGAGCCGCCATACACATGGTTCTATAGGAACATGGTGGTCTTACGGACTCACTGAAAGTTCCTTCTTAAGGTTGTCTCCTCCTTCCATCTCAATCAGGAGGTGGTTCTTCCGACTTTCTTTCCCAGGCCGCATGCCAGCCGGGCTGAAATGGTCTTGCATAACCTGGACTGTAGGAGGGCATTGTCCTTCTTACTTGACCATACGCAGGGACATCGAAGGGCCGTTCATCTCTTCGTATCTTTTGACCCTAATAAGCTGGGGTTACCTGTCTCCAAGCATACCTTCCTTGTCCATCTGGGTGGCAGACTTTATCGCCTGGGCGTACAGGACAGCCGGCCTCTTCTTGCGGGGTCGAGTCACGGTCCACCGTGTCAGGGCGAAGGCTGCGTCAGTAGCTCATCTCCGCTCTGTTCCGTTGGCAGACATCTGCCGGGCCACTACTTGGTCTTCAAGCCAGACCGTTGCGGCCCACTACTGCCTCAAGAGGGAATCCCGCAGGGACAGTGCTTTCGGACAGGCAGTACTCCGTAATCTCTTTGAGGTTTAGGCAACTCCTACCCTCTGGCCCTGGTGTTGGGCTACCGTACGGGGGCGTTCTCAGAGAAGATTCTATCATGCATGCTGGGGCTCTAGAGGGAGCTCATTGTTCAGCTTTGGGTCCCCGGTAGCCTGAAACTGGGGAGTCCCATATGTGAGGACTGACTTCCTGCTTGGTCCTGGAGAAAGAGTAGTTACTCACCTGTAACAGGTGTTCTCCAGGAGCAGCAGGAATCAGTTCTCACAACCCTCCCTCCTCCCCTAGGAGTTGTAGTCATATCATTCATTTTGGTTTTTGCTGTCTTTTAGCTATGTCATCAGACTGAGCAAGATGGCACCCTTTGGCGGGAAGGGGACAGCGCATGCACGCTGCATTCCCAAAGGCTTTCTTTGAAAGCTGGGGAAATGCTCCGCATGGGGGCTCCGTCGGTGCCGACGTCACCCATATGTGAGGACTGATTCCTGCTGCTCCTGGAGAACACCTGTTACAGGTGAGTCAATACTCTTTCCGGGACTGGACTGGAGAGACGATAAGGAATGTCCCTTAGGAATCCTGCTGCTCTTAGTGTTTTCTTTGCATCTTCCAAATATCTCATTCTCTAGTTTCTAGTGTTCTTTTGGAAAGTCAAGCTAAATGGGAACAACCATTGATATTGTATTCCATTGTGTCTCGACATTTTGGTGATTGGTTGCATATCCTGCCGCCTTTGCAGAGTTCCCACCACTAAATCTGCATATATGACAACTTTATATCCCTGCCACTCGGAATGTCCTAAGCACCGCATTTTTCCAGCAATTCTTTCTTTTAGTCCATAGTCTGTTACACATATTACAGTATCTCTCAGCCTGTTCTTTACCACTGGGCCTAATGCTCGATGCACTCTATCCAGGGAAATGCTTTCCGGGATATTTGGGTCTCCACCCTACTTCAGTTTATACCGCCTCCGCCACTTTTTTGCAGTCTTTAAATTCAGGATCCTCTGGTATTCCTCTTATTCTTAAATTGTGCCTCTGAGTTTGATTTTCTAGATCCTCAATTTTATATTAAAGTTGTTCTTTCCAGTGGTCCAACTCCTTTATTTGATACTCTAGTGCTTCTTGCTTTTCCTTCATCTGCACATATGCATGTTCTTGCACTTCCATGCGTAGTGCAAGTTCTCCCACCCCTTCTTTTAGTTCCCCGGGGACACATCCCACTTCTGCCTTTACCGCCAGTAATTCCACTTAAGATCAGTGAACCACTCTTTCAACTTGCTATGGGTTATTTGTTGTATGGTCACATCGCCTGCTGCTTCCCCTGCAGCTTTTCTACCTTTTTTTTTCCTCTCTCCAGGAGGTCGTCTTCCTCGGAGCCAGCGGCTGCCATCTTTTTCTCTCCTCCACTATCGCAGCTCTCACATATGCGAACTCTCTGCTGCTTTCCTCGTCCTCATCATTCTCCCCTGCCGCCTTTTCTTTTGCAATCTGCCTTTGCTCTCTTTTACTGCCACTCCGCTTTCTCCAGGGTTTTTTTTGCTATTTTTATCAGGGTTAGCACCGGAGCCCGAGATTTAAGCAGCCATTCAGGAAGATGACATCAGTTCCTCTAGCCGTGTTATTTTCAATGTCATATGAATGCCAGAGTTGGACAGTGGGGAAACAGGAAGTAAATGCCTTTGAATTATGGTGCTGGTGAAGAATGCTGCGCATACCATGGATTGCCTGAAGATCAAAACAGTCTGCACTGGAGGAGATCAAACTTAAGCTTTCTGTGGAGATTGAAATAAGACTTCAACTTTCATAGTTCGGACACATCATGTGATGAGCAAGATCATTAGAGACATGCTTGGCAATGTTGTTGATAAAGTGAGAGACCAGCAATACTCGTATTTCCTCAGCTCACAACCTTGGGGTAGTCTTTGGCTCCTCCCTCTCCTTCTCCACACACATCCAACTGATAGCTTAAACCTGTCATTTCTTTCTCTATAACATCAGCAAAATTTGCCCATTCCTTTCTGAACACACTACTAAGACACTTATCCATTCTTTAGTCACCTCCCATCTAGACTATTGCAACCTTTCTGGTCTCCCTCTAAATCTGGGGTGTGCAACGTTTTAGCTTGCAGGGCCACATGGGAAATGTTTTTAAAAAAAAGGTCTCAGGCCAGAGCAGCACTATCACAAGTAAAACACAAAATTAATTTTATTACAGCACTATTGAACTATAGTCCTTCGAAAAATAAACTGTTTGAGATAGCTAAAGAAATAGTGAGGTGGTTATACATACGTTAAATGTTGCTCAGTTTTTGGAGAAGTCTAAGGCTATCAACAGTTTATCAAATATAAAAAATTATCTATATCCATTGTTTAGGCATCTCACATGGTCAAAACTAGTCCCAAATCATTCTACAAGGTAATTGGAGATTCCAAAAGGAGATCGCCACTCTGAGCTGTGATCCAGAAAAACGCCAATTTAGCGCGGGAAAAAGGAGAGAGGGAATGAGGATACATCAAAACCAATCCCCAACACAATCTAAAAGTTATATTTCAAGGTGGTAAAAATAATTAAAAACTTTAAAAACTGATCGGCACTGTGAGCTACGATCCAGAAGAAACACCAGTTTATACAGGGAAAAAAAGGGGGGGAAAGAGGGAATGAAGATAGATCAAAACCACCCCACAACACAATCAAAAAGTCACAATTCAAAGTGTAGCAACATATTATAGCATGTGAATAGCATACCTTGAAAGAGGCATAAATTGTAATTAAGGGGAAGCCTAGTTGTGAGCTCTGGCATTTAAAGGAAAACCGCAAATTGATTTTTGTGACCCACTTATTATGCAGACCCAGGAGGCAATGCAAAGCTAAAAAAGTAAGAATACAAAAATAATTGTGAAGGACCATCCATTGGAAAACATAAACCTTCCCAGGGCATACCAAAAATATATGTATATGTGTATGTATGTGTGTGTGTGTATGTGTGTGTGTGTGTGTATGTGTGTGTGTGTATGTGTGTGTATGTGTATGTATGTGTGTGTGTGTATATGTATGTGTATGTGTGTATATGTATGTGTGTGTGTGTGTATATCTCCAGGAACAAGCAGGAATAAGTCCTCACTTATGGGTACGTCGGAACCGACGGAGCCTGCGTGGGAAAGCTCCCCAGCTTCCCAGGAAGGAAGCTTTTGGGGCCTCCCACTGCACATGCGCGCTGCCTTCCCGCCTTCCTGACCAGCTCTCCTCAGTTTCTCTCTTTCCGCGGAGCCCGCAGGTCGTGTTCCTGTCACCGCTGAAGAAATTATTGTTTTAGTTTGTTTCTTTAGACCGCGTACCTGCCTTCCCCATACCGAAACCGGTACCGCCGGTCTCTTTTCTTTTAAAAAAAAAAAAAAGAATCTTTATCTTTGCACAACTTGGTGACTTCGGTTAGGCCTCAGGCCTACACAAATTCTCCTCATGGAGAAACCAGCCCCTGGTTTTAAGAAGTGTACCAAGTGTAGTGCTGTTATTTCTGTCACAGACACCCATGAATGGTGTCTTAAATGTTTGGGACCTGACCACTCCATTCCGGACTGCCCATCCTGCTCCCAGATGTCTAAACGTGGTTTGCAGAACCGGGCCAACAAATTCCATGTGCTGTTTGCTTCAGATAATCCAGCATCACAGTCATCCAGGTCTTCCTCTCCGGATGGATCTCAGGTAACCAAACCTTCTTCGGGCAGGTCCTCAAAGAGCAAATCTCCTTCAAAGCATCGAGAGGCTCTCACTTTTGAATCTGAGGATCCTGCCCCAGCCAAACAACCCCGCCGGGAAGCTCTGGCTTCCAAAGCACCATCTATGGGGTTACAGGTTGACATCGATGGCACGGCCTCGACTGATCACCTGTTAGACTGCTCTGGGGTACCGGCCCATACCGGTACCGACATCCAGGCAGCAGTGGCGTCTATGAGCAATACTGTTCAGACCATGCAGCAGGCCATGCTGGCTTTTATTAAAGCTGCGACGCCCTCGCGGTACCGGGTCCGGTTCCGGTATCGTCTCCCATACCGGAACCGAGACCATCGACTTCCAAACGCAGATCGTTTCCGCATGCCGGATCCAGGTTTTCACCCGATACCGATCCCATACCCGGTACAACCCGATGTCGATACCGATCGGTATGCGTATCGTGCGTTGGAAGCAAATAGAGAATACTCTGATTCTTCTGAGGATTTTGACTCCTCTGAGGACTCTGATGAGCTGTCTCTAGTTCTTCATGAAGACCCTTCTTCCCCAAAGAGGAGAATGTCTCCACCAGAGGATTTGTCCTTTCAAGACTTCATTATAGAGCTAGCTAAAGGACTTTCTATTACCACATCCTCTGGAAAAAGAACCTAGGTCAAAGAAATTGGATATTTTAGGATACCCTAAGGTTCCTAAAGAGGCAGTCACCCTGCCTATCCATGAAATCCTTCAAGAACACTTGATGGACTTATGGGAGGCTCCTCTAACGTTGTCTCCTTACTCTCGTAGGTTGGACACCATGTACCGGGTCCCTCCTTCTCCTGGGTTTCAAAAGACTCAGCTGCCTCACCATTCCATTGTGGTGAAGTCTGCGCTGAAAAAGATTAAGAGCACCAAAAGGCACTCTTCTACCCCTCCAGGGCGAGAATGTAAGACCCTAGACTCTTTTGGCAGGAAACGTTTCCAGGCTAGTATGCTTATAGCCAGGATTAATTCTTACAACCTGTATATGGGCATGTTTCTCAGGGAACTTGCCCTAAAGGTACGGCATTTTGCCCCCTTTATCCCGGAGGATAGAAAGGAGGAGTTCATTTCTATAGTGAAACAGCTTCTAGATGTTTCTAAGTTCTCCAACAGAGCAGCCTTTGATTCCTTTGAAGGTGCCGGTAGAGCTCCGGGCATTGCCATTGCAGCCCGACGACTTGCTTGGCTCCAGGCCTCTGACCTAGAACCCTGGGTCCTGGATGGCTTACGGAATCTGCCCTGTACAGGTGAGAACTTATTTGGTAAAGACTGGCAAATTAAAGCCACTCAAATGGACGCAGAAAATGCTACATTGGATAGACTTTCTAAGTCTACCTCTACTCCTGCCAAGAAAAAGTCTTTCAAGAGGCCTTACTACAAGAAGGCCAGATTTTCCACAAATACTGGCCAACAATCTTCTCAGCCTCGCTTTGCTGCTAAACGTCAGCAACCTACACAGGCAAGGTCAAAGCCTGCAGCGTCTGCCACTCCTCAGCAGGCTCAACCCCCGCAGGGGTTTTGACTTGCCCCTAGAGAACTTAACATTTCTGGCTCTAGAACAACCAGAGCCCCTCACCATTCCCGGAAGGTTAGCTCACTTTGCTCCCAGATGGGGGCAAATTACATCAGAGCACTGGACCCTCTCTATCATCAGAGAGGGCTACAAACATCATTTTTCCAACCTTCCTCCACATACCATGGTGAGGCACTTCAATTCTCCCCCATCTCTCCTGGACCTGTTGGGTCAGGAAATCTCTTCTCTCCTTGCCCAAGGGGCAATAGAAGAGGTTCCTCTTCTTCAACAAGGGACAGGATTCTACTCCCCTTATTTTCTCATACCCAAAGAAGACAGGGGGATTCAGACCTATCCTAGATCTGAGAGAATTGAACAAATTTCTGTACAAGCAGAAATTCAAAATGCTTTCTCTAGGCATTCTCCTTCCATACCTTCAGAGTCAGGATTGGCTTTGTTCTCTAGATCTCAAGGATGCGTACACACATATACTCATCCACCCATCCCAAGATTCACCACCACCACTCATCCACCCATCTCCAAGATTCACAATTAACGCAACCCCAACTACAAAAACCGTTAGCCTGATACCCCTCCTGTTACATATCCACTCTTTACATTACAACCCTTAACCATGCCCTCATTTGATCTTTAATCCTCCACTTCTATAACACTGTACATAGTTTTTCCCCTGTTTTTCCAAGTTTGTATCCCATGTTTTATAGTAACCCAATGTAACTGCTACATTGTTTTATGTTCTGTTCCACTGTAAAACCGCACTGATTGTAATAGCGCGGTATATAAGAGATGCAAATAAATAAATAAATCCCACAGAAAATATCTAAGATTTCTGTTTCAGGGAAAACATTTCCAGTACAGAGTACTTCTCTTCGGTCTGGCCTCTGCTCCAAGAGTGTTCACCAAATGCATGGCAGTGGTGGCTGCATTTCTAAGAGGTCTGGGAATTTTTGTATTCCCATATCTGGACGACTGGCTCATCAGAGCTCCATCTCAGAACAGGCCCAGATTTCCCTGGACCGCACCAGGCACATTCTGCAGTATCTGGGACTGGTGGTAAACCTTCCCAAGTCTCAACTTACCCCTACTCAGTCTCTGGAATTCATAGGGGCCCAGTTGGACACCGCCACTGCAAGGGCCTACCTACCTCAAGTCCGGGGCCAACGTTGATGTGCTTGGCCTCCCCAAGCTCAATCCCAGCAGTCACTTGACAGCCAGAGAAATGCTACGACTTCTGGGCCACATGGCCTCCACGGTAAACGTGGTGCCCTAAGCTCGTCTTCATATGAGAGCAGCTCAATGGACCTTGGCCACCCAGTGGACTCGAGCATCAGGAGTGCTCTCCGACCAAATACTCACCTCAAAGCGTCTGTTTTGGTCCCTCCAATGGTGGATGTCCACCAAGAATCTATTGTTGGGGACCCCCTTCCAACCTTTGTTGCCCCAAGCAACCCTCACAACAGATGCCTCCCAAACAGGGTGGGGAGCCCATCTTCAACACCTCTCCACTCAGGGTACTTGGTCTCCCCAAGAGACCACCCTTCACATCAACCTCCTGGAACTGCGAGCAATCTTCTTTGCCCTCAAAGTCTTCCATACCCTCCTAGTCAACCTGAACGTCCTAGTCCAGACAGACAATCAGGTAGCCATGTTCTACATAAACAAACAAGGAGGGACAGGCTCTCTGTCGCTTTGCAACGAAGCTCTCAGATTATGGGCCTTCGCCAGAGAGCATCAAATTCATATTCTGGCAGTCTATCTTCCAGGGGTTTAAAACTCTCGGGCAGACAGACTCAGTCGAGTTCTGCTTCCACAACGACTGGTCCCTACATATGGGCCAGATACGCAGAATCTTTCAGGAATGGGGAACCCCGGACATAGACCTCTTTGCAAGTCCGTGGAATGCCAAACTTCCCCGGTTCTGTTCCAGGAATCCGTGTCAGGGGGCTCAGGCCAACGACGCCTTTCTCCTGCATTGGGGTCAGGAATTCCTATATGCCTTTCCACCCATTCCTTTGATTCCCAAGACTCTGTTCAAACTCCAGAGAGATCACGGATCGATGATCCTCATAGCTCCACGCTGGCCACGCCAAGTGTGGTTCCCTCTACTTCTGCTCTCTCCCAGGGACCCTCTCTGGACATGGACGCTGCGCCAGACCTTCTGTCTCAGGAAGAGGGGACTTTGTGGCACCCAAACCCCAAGTCCCTACACCTTCGAGCTTGGTTACTGAAGGCCTAAGCCTTCATGACTTCAATCTTTCTCAACCAGTGAAAGATATCCTTCATGCCTCTAGGAAACCCTCCACGAGGCGTTCCTATGCGTTCAAATGGAACACGCTTTTCCATTTGGTGTGCTCAACAGGGTCTTGACCC